>JANRMT010062813.1:82166889-82185584 GCA_026402145.1 Polypterus bichir lapradei | reverse complement strand
GATAGATAGATAGATAGATAGATAGATAGATAGATAGATAGATAGATACAGTGGTGTGAAAAACTATTTGCCCCCTTCCTGATTTCTTATTCTTTTGCATGTTTGTCACACAAAATGTTTCTGATCATCAAACACATGTAACCATTAGTCAAATATAACACAAGTAAACACAAAATGTAGTTTTTAAATGATGGTTTTTATTATTTAGGGAGAAAAAAAATCCAAACCTACATGGCCCTGTGTGAAAAAGTAATTGCCCCCTTGTTAAAAAATAACCTAACTGTGGTGTATCACACCTGAGTTCAATTTCCGTAGCCACCCCTAGGCCTGATTACTGCCACACCTGTTTCAATCAAGAAATCACTTAAATAGGAGCTGCCTGACACAGAGAAGTAGACCAAAAGCACCTCAAAAGCTAGACATCATGCCAAGATCCAAAGAAATTCAGGAACAAATGAGAACAGAAGTAATTGAGATCTATCAGTCTGGTAAAGGTTATAAAGCCATTTCTAAAGCTTTGGGACTCCAGCAAACCACAGTGAGAGCCATTATCCACAAATGGCAAAAACATGGAACAGTTGTGAACCTTCCCAGGAGTGGCCGGCCGACCAAAATTACCCCAAGAGCGCAGAGAAGACTCATCTGAGAGGTCACAGAAGACCCCAGGACAATGTCTAAAGAACTGCAGGCCTTACTTGCCTCAATTAAGGTCAGTGTTCACAACTCCACCATAAGAAAGAGACTGGGCAAAAACGGCCTGCATGGCAGATTTCCAAGACGCAAACCACTGTTAAGCAAAAAGAACATTAGGGCTCGTCTCAATTTTGCTAAGAAACATCTCAATGATTGCCAAGACTTTTGGGAAAATACCTTGTGGACTGATGAGACAAAAGTTGAACTTTTGGAAGGCAAATGTCCCGTTACATCTGGCGTAAAAGGAACACAGCATTTCAGAAAAAGAACATCATACCAACAGTAAAATATGGTGGTGGTAGTGTGATGGTCTGGGGTTGTTTTGCTGCTTCAGGACCTGGAAGGCTTGCTGTGATAGATGGAACCATGAATTCTACTGTCTACCAAAAAATCCTGAAGGAGAATGTCCGGCCATCTGTTCGTCAACTCAAGCTGAAGCGATCTTGGGTGCTGCAACATGACAATGACCCAAAACACACCAGCAAATCCACCTCTGAATGGCTGAAGAAAAACAAAATGAAGACTTTGGAGTGGCCTAGTCAAAGTCCTGATCCAATTGAGATGCTATGGCATGACCTTAAAAAGGCGGTTCATGCTAGAAAACCCTCAAATAAAGCTGAATTACAACAATTCTGCAAAGATGAGTGGGCCAAAATTCCTCCAGAGCGCTGTAAAAGACTCATTTCAAGTTATCGCAAACGCTTGATTGCAGTTATTGCTGCTAAGGGTGGCCCAACCAGTTATTAGGTTCAGGGAGCAATTACTTTTTCACACAGGGCCATGTAGGTTTGGATTTTTTTTTCTCCCTAAATAATAAAAACCATCATGTGTTTACTTGTGTTATATTTGACTAATGGTTAAATGTGTTTGATGATCAGAAACATTTTGTGTGACAAACATGCAAAAGAATAAGAAATCAGGAAGGGGGCAAATAGTTTTTCACACCACTGTAGATACGATGCTTACTGCTTCGAGTTTCAGAATTAATCTTTGGTGTGTAGTTGTTTAAAAAGCTTTTTGAAAGTCTAATGTAAAAGATTGTCCATGGTCTCCATGGTATCTCTTTACATAACCACAAACTGAATTTAAAAATTACTATTATCTAATTACACACGGTTAACATTGTTAGCGCTATTATATGTCAGTCTTTAAATGACACTATTGTTTTATAACAGTTTAGTTTTAGTAAAACAAACTAAATTAATTAGCATTGAGCAATATTAAACTTAAAATGTTTAGGCAAAACAATCTAAAATAGCTTTCAGGTTTATTCCATCATAGTGACTGGGTCTTACTGCACTAGCAGTCCTGCTGGAACTTCCCGATCCAGGATGATCCTCACTCTCAGCATAAATCCTTGGGTTTTCACCTGCTTGTTTCTTGATACTCTACACAAGTCGTATGCAGTTCATGCTTAGTACTTACACCATGACCAAAATATTAACAATAATAGTAAAAAAGGACTGTTCCCCATTTAGGACCTGTGCACGCCAAAGCCTACCTGTGAAACTTGAGGCTGTGGCTGCCTGGGGTGAGGCCAATCTCTAGACAGGCCAGTGAAGGTTTAGAACTGTTTGTGGGTTTTTTTGGAGGCCTATCAACCTTTTTGTCTATTGTGCCATCTATCCTTTGTAAACATTTGACAGGTGTATGTGAGGTTTATTTTTGAACTGCTTTTTGGAGCACAAATGTCTTGTACTAAAGTGTTAAAAGTTACACATACCTTAGAGGGAACATTAACAAGACCCAAATGTCAAAAGAACATCTTATTTTTCAAAAAAAACTCGACTTAAACATCTAAAAACTTAATTCTGAAAGTGCATCTCTTCTTATGGAAGTCACAGTTCTGACCATGCTGTAGATTATGTGAATTCTGATTGGCTGAGAGGATTAGAAGAAAATGAGATGGACAAGTGGATTGGATAAATCAACATTGTGTTAAATTGAGTGGAGCTGGAAGTTATTACACATTTTTTTACCAAGAATAGTAGCCATCCAGTAACATGGCAGCAGTCAGTGACCAGGTTTTGTGGAGCTCTCTACTAGTGTCATGTCTGACTAAGAGTAACAGAAGGGCTTGGATATCAATTGTAGTTTCCCTCTAGACCTGTGGGAGATCACCAAGTCACAAGCAAACTTGTCTGTATAGTGGGGTAGAATCAGAAAGGCCTGAGAGGAGTTTCTGTGAAACTGATTTTCTTAACCTTTCAGATTCTACCTATTGACTCATTACAGGCTTACTAAAACCTACTAGTGTCTGGCAGGCACAGTATCAGGTTTTGAGGATGATGGCAGTGAAAGGCAATGTGGCAAAAGGAAATGATAAATAAATCAGTTGTGCCTGGTGAGTGCAACAGTATCTACAGTACTTTTAATAGTGGAAAACTTAGAAAATTTCCTAGAGTGTGAGACATTTTAAAGAGCTCAGCAGTGAAGATGGCTATCAGGATCTTGTCACTGGCAATGTCATGTTGAGCTTCGCCAGGCAGTCTTGTGTACCTATCCACACATCACAGTCTTATGAAACTGTCAATCACTGGTAAGCTCTTGCAGCTCCCAAAATTAAGGGGTCTGAGCTTGGAAATATCTCTGCTGTGTCTGTCACTGTGCAAGGAGTGAGCGGAATAGAAATGGGCTTTTTAGCTCTGTGCTAATAAGTACCCTGGGATTAGCAGTTTGTGAACTTTTAAAAAGGGCCGTTTAAGATGTCTGGTATATTAAATGCCTGATGTCAAATGGGAGACTCTAGGGCTGCATGTTTCTAAAGTGCTTGAGTTAAACATTGGTAAAGTCTCTTCTCAAAGACCCTGTGGAGTCAGTTTTAACATCATCACTGGGAAAGTCTTTTTACTAAGGCCTAAGTTTGATATAGGAATATTGTATGTTTTTCCTATTTAAATTTGTAAGGTAGCCTTGTGATAATCTAGTTCAATATTTGAAGTCTTCAAGCTAAGCTAAGGAGGACTATAAGCCACATCACAAATCCCAAATCATTATTGTCAAAAAAAGCGGCACAGGAGGCACATTGTATTTACTGGAATGAAAATAAGGAATCTCTGGCTGAGCACCATTCAATAAACTGCATCATTAGTCCCCCACACAGGGCTGCAGCTACTGTAATGGTTATCCAAATCCAAAATACTTGATTCATCTTGTAAGTGTTGCATATAGCCCTCTGTGTAGAAAGATTTCTATTTATTATTTTTGTTTTTTTATTATTTCTTATTTGACTGACATCTTTATTGCCCTCTGTGTAGAAAGCTTTCTATTTATTGTTTTTCTTTATTCATTTATTATTTCTTATTTGGCTGATGGCTTTATCTAAGGCTACTTACAGTACAACACTGAGACGGAGGCAGTTACATTCCTTTTAGTTTCTCCAATTGGAGCACGGGCAGTAGAAGTGACTTGCTTATGGTCACACAATGTCGGTAGCGGGATTTAAACCCACAACCTCAGGGTTTTAAGCCCAAAGCCTTTTATTTACTTTTATTTGATTGGCAGATACTTTTATCCAAAGTGACTTACAAGACAGGTAGACATAATCGAGTAACATTAGGCTAGGGCCTGTTTGTTAAGCAAGTGTAGTAGGACAAGTAAGAAAAAGTTGGTTGGACACAAGTGAAAAAGATCTAATAGCTAATAAATATACAATCATGGATTACAATCAATAAAGCAATTAGACATAGTCTAACAACAAATAAACCAACAACATAAAATATCACAGAGCAAAGGTTTTTTTTTTCTTCTATCAATTAGACAATTAGGGTTTTCAATTGCTTCTTAAAAACACTAACGGACACAGCAACACAGATGGAGGTCGGTAGCTCATTTCACCAACTGGGAACTACACAGGAAAAGAGTCTGGATTGATACTTGATACCACGCAGAGACAGCATCACCAGAGACTGTTCCCTAGCAGACTTGAGTGGTTGAGAAGGAGCATAACACCTCACTAGTGTCTCCATATACTCAGATGCTGACCCATTGACTATTTTGTTGGCAATCATTAGGCGTTTGAACTTAAGGCATGATACTACAGGGAGCCAATGCAGCGAACCGAAGAGAAGAGTGCATTCTGGACCATCTGTATTTGACTTGATAGCACATGTGGGTTCTTCTGCCAGAAATGGCAAGACCAATGCCTGAACCAGAAGTTCACCACTGCCTTAACCACTAGGCAGTGTCCATCTATTGCATTTTATAATTCACTGAGTCTTATCTCAGAGTTATTACATCAGCAGGAATACACAAGAAATTGACTTTTCTGGAAGTGAAACATGTCCATATATACAGTAATTGTATTCTTTCAGAGATGTCATTAATCATTTTCTTAGACATGGATGGAGACAAGGACATGTCTCTTTATTATCTTGCACAATTGTTTTCAGCCTTTATGCAGTTTCACATTTCATTATTATTGTTTCTTTTTTTTTTACAACTTAGTGCTGTGTGCTGTTGAAATCCTCATATTATGTGATGAGCTTCTGTCATTGCTTTGGATGGACACGTTGTTATTGTGCTCCTATATAGGACTAGCCATAGCAGTATGTCCAGTCATCCATGTAAAGAAGGCTGTAACACTAGACTGGTGCACAGCACAAACGAAAAATGAGACAATGAGTAAATAACTTGTACACCTACATGCTTCTATGTTTACATGTAACTTGTATGCTTAAATGCTTATTTTATATATATGTACTAGCTTAGTGTGGCCTTCAGGACAAAAAACAACCCAAAAACTCCCTAGAAGTTTTACTATATTCGTGATCATGGAGAGGCACCAACTAACTCTTAAGAATTAGACATGGCAGAGGATGTGGACCCACCTGTGCTTGCTGCCCCACTGGCTTTCGTAAGAAGACACTGACAATACCATATCTTAGCCGTATTGCTGGTATATGAGTCCTATTAATCTTTGTCTTGAGAAAATACCTCCAGTTAGACAATGTTTTGATAGCTGTGAAAACTTCAAGCCTTTTCCTCTGTTGATGAAGTGTTTCACTTGCACGTTGTTAAACCATAAAATTTGCTTTGTTTTGACCTTAAGTCTCTACTTATCTGCCATTAGCACAATGTTGTTGTTGTGTGGCAGTATTTGCTACACACAGGTCTTTCGTAGTGAGAAATGAGGTGCATGCAAGCGCTAAAAAAATTTAAAAGTGCATGCATGCTCCCTGTAGTGGCTGTTGCTGAGCATGAGCAACGCGGACTGCTCCACACACACAAAGGTCTTTCATTTATATATGTCTAATACTTATATGCTAACTTCTTATTGGATTAAATAACATATTTAAGTAGAAATACTTCCTTATAGGCAATATTTTGAGTAAATTCTGTCTTCATTGTGAATTACTTTTCCTTACCTTTTAACTTTTGCTCTTGAGGTTACTCCAGACCAACTGTTCTTAAACTGTGTTCAATAGAACCCTACAGGTCTGTGGAAATTTACAGCAGTTCCATCAGCCATAATGCCTTGTACCAGCTGTTGCTACTGGAAAAAAATAGCAGTGATCAACAAAAAGCCTAAATTTGACACAAGACACTCACATCTCATGCAGCACTGATCTGTCCTCACTTAAACCAGAAAGCAGAGGTCCTGCATTCTGTCATGATAGTTGTTAAATGTCAGTGCAGTGTGGCACATGCAGTGTTGCATTTATCGCCATGCATCTAGTTGTGCAAATTAACTAAACTGAACTCATTATTAGGATTTTGGTTATTTATTTATTTTTTATTACCAATACTAGTACACCACATAATTTAGATTATTTTTTCTCTACTTGAAAATGTTTGCTGGTTTTTGTGATGTCACATTTTTAAAAACACTTTCAGATGATCCAAAAGCAGAAAAAATTATATTCCTTTCAAACAAAAATGTGATCTTTTTTTAAAAGATACACATTGGAACAGGAACTTATATTGCCCTGCAGACGCACTTCAGCTCTTGAAAAGGTTTAACTTATCAGTTTAGAAAACACATAAAATTCTCACTTAGGGGATCTGTTCAAATTTTTTTTTAAATACACGAAAACCTAATTTATAAAATATAATATTAAGCTTTTATATCAGGAGAAACAATATTCTCCCTTCTTTGTTGTTTTTGTTTTTTTAAAGAATTGCTCTTGTTCTTGGCTGTCCTTTCTCTCGGGTGGTGTTTGACTTTAGATTTGCAAGTCTTATTTAAATAAAAGAAACAAACAAACACAAAGAAAACACATAGAACAGTATTTGACTATTATAATAAATAATATATATATAAAAATACTTTTTAAAAACCACGCTTATATTAAGTTAAAAAGTGTACTAAAAAGTAAAAAATAAGTCTCTCAAACATCACTCGTAAAATAAAAGGTGGTACACTTTTTAAATTAATATAAGTATTTATATATATATATATATTATTTTCAACTTTTTAGTCTTGGGTTTGTTTTAGTATAATTTTGTAATCAATATTTTAACACTTCCTTTAATATTTCTATCTGTTACTAGCAACATCTTATGGTGAAATCTTGAACTGTTTTTCATATGAAAATTTCATTTCTTAATTAACATGGATTAATTGATCAATTAGTGAAACTGATTATTGATTCATGTATTGTCATCGGAATTGAGTAAGTGTGCAAAATTTCAAGTCATTTGGACAATAAGAACCAGATTTGTACCAGACAACAAACAGGTGAAGTTAAAATTAGCGTGGTAATAATAATAATAATAATAATAATAATAATAATAGAGGCTCCAGAAGAACATTAAACTTTGGATGCAAAGAATTGAACACAACTTCTCTCATAACTTTAAACCTTAACTAACCAATTAAATGAGGTAGAAAAGGGAAATGAAGATTATAACATTAACCAACCAAAACTTACTGTGATCAATCACTTATAAAATATCATTAGTTAAAGTTCTCAAAAGTCAGGACTTAGCAGACATTTGTTTGTGGTTTTTTGATCTATTTAATCTTAATTAACAAATACAAATGACCTACCTTTGAATAAACAATGTATGTTGAGTCATCTTTCTTTGTATGTAATATTAACAAATTGGAAGATTAGTTTACTTCCTGGGAAATTTTACGTAAAAAGCAAAACTTTTAAGTGAGTAAGCATTTAGGATTCTACTACATTTTGGTTCTACATGTTTATGTGAAATTAGATTTTTGGCTGTCACTGCAGTGAAAACAAAATATGAAAATAGGCTAAATATAACAGCTGTGTTAAAGCTATCTTTAACAATGATTACACCAAAGCTTGATGATTTGTGTCATACAATGGCAGCACATCCTTTTCATTTACATTTATTCTGCTTAAAACAGTTTTTCTTATTATGTCTTTCTACTGTATATGCATATATTTATTAATATTTTGTTGTTTAAAAAAAGTCATATAACTGATTATCTTGTAATTCAGTTTTTGTTTCCATAGGATTTCCCATAACCTGACCCTAACTATAATTTTTTTGTATAGGCGCATTCCCAATAAGTTTAAGAAACACCGCTCTAGACAAAGTAGCATACACTTGGCCATATGTAAAAACTGACAGCAGTAAAGTAATATCAGAAATATCTAAATTTTGCTGAGTGATGGAGCTGGAGATAATGGTACACATGCTTGCGTACTCATATGTAATTCAAAAATGAATGCAGATAGTTGAATCTGCATATCTGATAGTTGAATATTAGCACAAATTGAAAAAAAAGGTTTTACAGTTGTAAACACACACCTCAGCATCAGCCTTAAAAATCAGTTTTTTTATGTGGATTGCCCAAATTGAAGTTTGGGGTGTGTATTAATTATTATTTACATATTCATTGCATTAGGTTCCTCATGTTTCACACTGAATTCATTTCCACAAGTTGCATAGCTTTATGCTTCTTCTGATTATATGTATTACAGTATATAAGAAATTTAAAGCATCTTATTTAAAAACAAGAATCTTAATAAAAGTGCATGTGCACTTTGTAAAAGTGAAAGCTAAAAAACATTGAGGCTCAAATCTGTTATTGAACAGATTAGTTTAAGTATCTTAGAAATTCAACTATTTAATGACTTGTTTAGCTTGCCCTTTAATGCTGGTACTGAGTGGAAGCATTATGGTGTTATCCCTGTTTGTTTCTGATTGCTGTGCTTCTTTGACTTACTATTCAAAAATAATGAAGTGGATCTTTGAGACGTGTATTTATAGGCAGGAGCATAGAGCTGTTCAGCACAATGTAAACTTATGTCAGGCACAGTAGTAGGGCCACTGACCTTCCCATGACTTGATGCTCAACAGTTGCACCCATGGCTGATGACTGCTGTGCAGTGGGCAGAGTCCAGTATGTGCAAAAATGAATGAATTTGTTTTGCAGTTTCTATTGATGAAGTTTGTAATTGTATGTTTGCACCAGTGAGCACTTCAAAGTCATAATCTGAGTATGAATAATTGGAATAGACACTTCATTGAGATGCCTTAGGGTTATTGTGGGCTTTGGAAATGTAGCGGACTGAGAGACCTCAGAATATATAGTGCACTCTAACTGCTGATCTTCTTTCACACTGCTTCAATTCACAGTTTGCAGGAACGATTCATACTCAGGAAAAGAGCTGATTTGAGGTCCCTTAGGTTGACACATTTCTGAAGTATATAGGTATATTGTACTGGAGAAAATTATCTGCTAGTTCCTTTGGCACAGAGGCAGTGATTTTCAAAAGTTTCTTAATGGCTGTACTGGTGCAGAACACCACAGATTTGCACCATCTGGACAAGCAGGCAACAGCTGCAAAGCTGACATTGACCAGGTGATAGCCATAGCTCAGGCGGAGCACTCAGCAAACAGAGCAGCAGGTCTAGAGGCAGGTAGAGTCTAATTGAAAGGAAATCTGGTCATTCACTTCCTAATGGGCTGGAACTAAGTTTGTACATAAGAAATAATAACGGATTAGGTCTGGCAGATTATGCTTCACTGTGGGAGTGAACAAGTCAGTGGCTTGAGTATTCATTGCTTTTTAGTCCTCTTTTGAGTTCAAATGTATAGTTTCCTATGTGATCAAACTGATGCTCAGGGGTGATAGAGAAAAATTAAGCCTGAAGATTGCTCTGCCAGAGCAACATTTGTGCCAGTAAAAACTGTTCATCAAAGAAAGCCAAAAAACAGTTGAATATTGAGACAAATTGAAAAAAAGGAGACATAATTTATAAAAGCAATATTCAGGGAATATGGCAGGGATTAACAGACTAAGTAACATTTTGGCAAATTGCAGCAGTTCATTTGGCAACAACCCTTCATCCGTGCCCTTTCCCTGCTGTTTCTACCTTGCCCAGACACTGGTCAAACAATGTGTCCACTATTCGAGTGTGCAAATCAAAGCAAAAACAGCACATCACAATGCAGATCAGTTAAACTTTTAGTACTAGGGTGTTGTACTATGTTAGCCATTATGAATGTAGTAAGAAGTCAAGCAAAATTACACCTTTGATCGGCTAACTAAAAAGATTACAATATGCAAGCTTTCAAGGCAACTCAGACCCCTTCTTCAGGCAAGGTCTGAGTTGCCTCGAAAGCTTCCCTATTGTAAACTTTTTACTTAGCCAATCAAAGGTGTCATTTTGCTTGACTTCTCACTAGTTACCTTTATCTTCTTTTCATAAAGATTATTTGCCTTTAGAAGGTTTCCAGTAAGGGAGGTATCCAGTTTATATACTAGATTGATTGATTAATTGGTTTAGTAGATAGTATTTTACTTGCCCAAAGGTCATGAGGTGTACAGAGTGAAGATTAAAGCACACAGGAGCGTTTTTTGTAGTTACTCACTCATATCAGAAGCTCAGTTCTTGAGTCTCGCAAACTGCAGTCTGCATGACAGACAGTCCATTATGTAGGACACTATAGGCTCATCCACCTGCATATCTCTGAGTTTACCCCTTAACAGAGATGGCTGGATGGTACAGAATGTAATGAAGAAATCAAAAACATAATCCTCACAGCACTGCCATCTTTGCCCAGGTGAGAATAAGCCTTGTGGAGGAGAGAGATTATTGCATTTTATAAGCAATAATCTGATAAGGATATGATAAGTAAGTAAACTGCAATGTGTACAAGAGTTCTTTCACAAGAGAACTCGTATAGTCCAGGACTAGCCTCTCAAAGGTCTTCATGATGTGAGAGGTAAGTGTCACTGCCAACTGTGCAACTGCCTTTCATGAAACTGTCACATTGTAGGATTTTCTTTCCACATTAGCGGCACTTAGTGACAGACTGAACAGGTACCACAAAATTGCTCAGCACAGGCCTTAAGAACTTGAAGACTAGCTCCATCCGGGCTTACGGCTTTTCCTGAATGCAGCTTTCTCATTTGTCTCCTCACTTCGTCATCAATTATGGACAGTCATGTTTACAAATAAACCTGTTTGTGCCAAAGCCTTTGAATGGCATAACTGAGTTAAAGTAATTTAAAGAGGAGAATAGAGACATACAGAGGGACTTCAATTAATAATTCATTAATGGGCGGCACAGTGAATGGTGATGCTAACTTATAGCTCCAAAGTCTTTGGTTGAAATCTTCGACTGGGTTCTGTCACTGTGGAGTTTGCATATTCTCCCTTTGTCCATATCGATTTTCATCAGGTACTACAATTTTCTTCTGCACTATATGGTCAAAAGTATGTAAATCTGCCCCATTTACTTTAAGTACTGTTATTGTGAAGTGGAAGCATCTAAGATCAAAAATGGCTCAGCCACAAAGACAAAACAAACTTACAGAGTGGGGCTGCCAAGTGCTAATGCACATAGTTCATAAAAATGACTAATCCTGTGTTTCATCACTCAAAACAGCCTCTAGAAGTAACCTCAGCACAAGGACTGTGCATTAGCAGCTTCATGAAATTAGTTTCCATGGTCAAGCAGCTGCACACACTTCTAAGATTACTGTGTATAATGCCAGGCATCAACTGGAGTGGTGTAAAGTAAACTTCCATTTTGGCTCTGCACCAGTGGAAACGTGTTCTCTGAAGTGATAAATCACCCTTCATTACCTGACAGTCTGATGGACGAATCTGGGTTTAGCAGATGCCAGAAGAAGACTCTTTCGAACTGCATAGTGCCTACTGTAAAGTTCAGTGGTGGAGAGATAATGGTCTAGAACTGTTTTTCAGTATTTGGCCTAGGTCCTTTGTTTCCAGTGAAGGGTACTGTTAATGCTACAACATACAAAAACATTTTAGACAATTGTGTGCTTCCAGCTTAATGGTAACAACTGGGATGACCGTGTCTCTGCACAAAGCCAGGCCCATAAAGACATGGTTTGACAAGTATGGTGTGAAGGAACTCAAGTGGTCTGCCCTGACCTCTACCCTATTGAACATCTTTGAGATGAATTGAAATGACAATTGTGAGCCAGGTCTTCTTGTACAAGATCAGTATCTGACCTCATATATGCTCATTTGGATGAATGAGCACAAATACACACAGTTACACTCAAAAATATTGTGGAAGATGGGGAAAAAGGTGCAGGGGTCTCAATATTAATGGCCATTGCTTTGGAATAGGATGAACAACAAGCCCATACAGGTATCTGTGTGAGGGTCCGGTGTCCTCAAACTTTTGGCCATATAGAGTATGTCACAACAAGTTTAGGAGGCATAATGACTCAAAACTGGACTAATATGAGAGAGTGTAATTGTGTGCATAAGCATAATTTCCAGAACTGTGGTTTACAAAATTCAGAAATAAATCATTACTTCAGTCATCAAAATGCTGAACTAAAAGGTGTTCATTTGTAATTTTATTTTATTGATGCAAGTGGATCATTGCTGAATTCCTCTAATTAATATGGATTAGAGGTGAGAAAGGTACTTTCTTCTACATTCTCTGGATGACTTCTAGCTGTTTCATTCTTTTAAATGCAATTTCTAATGGCAACAACATAATAAATTGCATAGCAACTGAATGCAATTCAGATCAACATCTAGTAAAGTCAACTGCAGTAAGCCCCTAACTGCCAGGAGCATGGTAAATGATAAACAGACCTCCTAATTTTAAGTGTGAAGGTATGCCACCTGCAAGAATTCCTGTCACCCTGCATACACAGCAACTAAACCATCAATTTCCATTTTTCTGGGAATTACGTACCAATCCTGGGAAAGCAGTTCTAACCCTGCAAATGCAGATACGCAGAAGTGGGATTTTTCTATTTGGCCAGAATGAGGTACCAGATCTATGTTTGATTCATTTTATCTTGCGGATACTGTTAACTAAACTTTTGACTTATTCCTTGGCTGGGAACTAAGCACTTGAACTCCAAATGATCTCTATTTGTCTGGTGAAAAAAGATTTAAAACATTGACGTAACTTTTTGGTTTGACATTAAGTAAGTCTTGGTAATGTCTGTTGAAATTGAGGAAATGTATAATTTATGCAATTGGGATTTGTTAGACAAAGTATTTTTCAAATTGCTTAGTTAAATTTCTTTGACTGATGCAGTTTTATGTTATAAAATCAAATTAACTTTCCTGATTCATGTTACTGTGATACTGGAGAGACAAGTGCGGCGCTCATAAGGAATGGAGTGTCTTACCATGGTGATTTACTCCACCTAGTGGTAAGATACAGTAACATTCAATAATGCATTTATTTCTTCATCCCTTACCTTCTAATATAAATATTATTAGTGTGTTTGTAGAACATGGCAGTAGGAGCTTAAATACATTGATAGTGTTTTTTAATAATGGGGTTAATTATTTTGGTAGCTGTTAGCTTGGCAACAACAGAGAATGTCAGGAGGGTTCACTTTATAAGAAATACCAGTTAGATTTGAGAAGCAGCTGAAATCTGAGAGTGTGAGGGAAAATGAGATGAATGTAAATTTGAAGGACCATACGGTGTCTGGCTGGCAAGACCTCCAGAACAGACAGGCCCACTTTGGCAGCAGGAGAGGTCCTGAGCATGTCAGTGTGAACACAAAAGGAGCCACTGGCTTGTGGTACACTCTGTTTGTTTTTGGGTAACTCGGAAAAGAAAATAACAAGAAGTTATGGCCTAGCAGGAAGTGTGCATTGTTCCCCAGATAACAAGGATAAATAACAAAGGACATGGCAAGTTTACCTGACAAGATAGTGAAGTCTGCGAGGAAAGACAGAAGGTATAAAGACCTTGTGGCTGCTCGGGGGTACCTGGCCACAGATAGAAAAGTAAGGTACTCTGTTGCTGCCCTTTTAACAGAACAGAGAGCACGGATGCCACCTTGAAGATTCGGCCTTTTAAAGACAACCAAATTTGGAAGAAGAGCATAAGCCAAGGTTGAGAGAGACAGACGAAGAATGGATTGCTTTATACAGTACTGAGCAGTCATGTGCAGAGAGGCAACAGTTTTGTACTAGTTCTGCTAAAATTTATACTTTGTGTTCATCTTCAAAATACAAGTAGGGTTTATTTTTTAATGGAAGAAACTTTTAACTTTTTACAATTTAAAGTCCTGATGAGAACTGCAGACAGCCCCATCTTAATATAATATGACCCCACCTGACAAGCATATGCCAATGTCAGCATGAACATGCCTAGTAACATTCACAATGTTCTTGGAATAAAAAAACATTACTAGAGCAGAGGCTTGATACACTGAAGGCAGTGATCAGTACACAAAACATACTCAAAATAATAAGCTAAATACTTTTTCGTATATAATTGGTGAAATACAATAATAAATGCAGTAAAATAATGCCAGATATGAAATTTGATGAGTGTTTTTTACTAGAGTTTGCAATCACAAGGGCTTATGTCTGTTACAAAGATATGAGCCTTTCAGATTTCCCTATGTACTGTATATGTCACCCTGCTGCATAGTATTATCAGCTTTATTGGATTTTGCATCCCTAGAAAGGTGGCCTAGCACACAACATGTGCTTACAGTATGATTAAGATGTATTACAAAGATAATGATTCTGTTACAGTCTCTAAATACATACTTTACTTTCTTACCAAATTTTGTCTGCTTCTGTCATTGCTCTGAAGCATTTATTCCTGTTTGAGATTATGGAGAGCTGTTGTCTATCCTGGTAGCACTGGGCATAAGATGAGAAACAACCCTGAACAATCATTGGGCACACTTGCATCTCACCAACACTCACTCATGGGCCAATTTAGAGTTATGTCTTCAAGATGTTTGAGGAAGTCCAAATACCCAGAGGAAGATTCATACAGACAAGGGAAGAACATTCAAACTCCACTGATACACTGACCAGGATAGCATTCAAACCTTGCCCTTTGGAGCTGCCAGGAAAGAACACTTAGCATTCCACCACCCTGACATCTATCTATTGAGTGTGCACCATACAGTGTAAATGAGTCCAAACACAGAAGAGATAACCGCAAGCAGAATCCAAATGGAGGTGTTGCTCAACTTAACGAAGAATGAGCACTCAGCACTATGAGAATAGCTGTTTTAACATGGGGAAAGCCATCAGTTTTTTTTCTGTTGTTTATAAGAGAATTATATGCATTTCCATTAATTATTCCTGCCTTGTGCCCTATGCTTGCTGGGATTGGCTCCAGCTGTCCCTCCTTTTTGGAAGATGGATGGATATTCTTATGCCCTGCCTTGAAGGAAGCCCAGATCTCATAAAGTGTGTTGTTAAGGCTTAGGGTTTGTACTGCGTGTGTATGGCGAGAGAAGAGACAGCAATGTGAAAATGAGACAAAGCTGTTCATAATAAAATTGCATTGTTTTCTGCCAAAAGTGCACATTATTTAAATTTATTTTACTTTTCAAAATAGCCCACATTACTTACATTTTGAAGGTTGCTGAAAGAAATAAATTGAGCAGTATTGGCTGCCAAAATCTTATAAGTAGTTCAAAGAAGTCCAAAAAGTCTTTGCAAAGAAGTTCTATTTCTTTTTTGAATATGAAGTTAATTGCCTTGAAAAAATATTCAGTCCCCAAAAATACTTTTACTTTTTATTGACTAAACTTACAATATATTCCCAACTAAAAACTGCGTGACTTTGTGTTGACATTTCAGTTTGTGGAATAAAATTTGTTAATGAATAATAATTGCCTTTCTTTTCTTGGCAGTACAAATAAAAATAGCAATTCCTAGTCGAACTGATCAGAATCCCAGGTTGTGACAGTCATTTATGTGAAACAACAGTTGAGGTCTGAAAAATATTTCACATTCATGTAAGAAGAAAGCATGCTGTCTGAATGTCAATAGACAGGCAGAGAAAAAGAATTTTTGTGTTGACTGACAATAAATTTGTGCTGAATGGCAAATTTCTGAAAAGCTTTTTGATCACAATTGGACATGTCAAGGAGATTTTGTCAAAGATCACTGCAAGATTATGCTCAGAGTATTCGAAGGTGAATGATCTGATGGACTTTTGAAGTAAAAAAAAAACAGTTTTCATTACTGAGTATGCTACCTTTTAAGACTTGACAAACTGCTTGGACCGTGGGCAGATTGCTAGGAATTAAGAGACAGGACACTGTAATGGAAGAAGCACAGAAATGTGAAAAGGTTTAAGGGTCTAAGATAAATAAAAGCTGTTTAATGATGTTGAAAGAAAAGAGAAAAGAAAACAGTCATTGCCTTCAAGAGTGTGTGTGTTTCGGCCACACTAACTGGTCCAAATAGACTATTCAAACCTATGTTTGGGGGACCGAAAGTGGTGGAAATATCAGGATGCTCAACAGGTATTCACTAGGGTCATCACAACTGTAAAGGAAGGACAGGAAACAGCTATTTTCTGGTTCCCCCCTTAGTTTCTCCCACAATTATTACCTTCAAACCAATCCCAGTAAGGCTCGTAACATGTTCATGCAATTTACAGCATAAAGACTAAAAACTGAAATCTCAGCAAACTCAAAAACTGTAGTTGATTAGCAAGACTGTATGTCAGCTATGCCTAAGATTCATTGACCGCCGTGTACTTTAAATAAGAGGCATGCAGTAGCTTGTCAGGCTCTCTGATACTTACCCAGTTGTGTGTAGGTCATGTCATAGTGAATGGTATAGTTGTGAAATAATCAAGCATTGTGTTGGAAAATACAAAAAAAGGAGAAAGTCAGTCACCATGTATTAATTCATCCTTACAGTAAATGGAAGAGCTTACAGAAGAATCAAAGTTTTAGCACTAATAGAAGAGATGAAAGGAGCTCTCTATTACAAATTATTCCATTTTGTTTTTCTTTTGTGGATTTTGCCAGGGTAATTTTCATCTATAGACTAATTCTACAGTAGATTTATAGATATATTCTGAAGCACTGACAACAAGAGTAGTATTTATTGACTAGAAGATGAAACTGCTAAACAAAATCTAATATTGGACTTCTTTCTGTAGCACTCAATATTAATTACATTTGCAACTACAGCATGTACTGGGTGTGAATAAGCATCATTATACTATGGGGAGTCCTTTGCCTGGAACTAGAGTGTGATCCTAGGCAAGAATCACATTTCTCTCCATTTTCAGAACATCACTAAACCGAAACAAAATAAAGATTTCTTACAATATTCATTTAAAACTCTGTAGTGTGTCCCATCAGTAGGAACTGAGTAGCTCACTGTTTGTCCACTGGGAAAAGCAATAAGAGCCTTTTATCTTTAAGGATTCACAGAAGGTGCAGTGTTGTGTTATTAAGACTCATGATTTAAATCAACTAGAATGTCAGAAACCAAATCATAGATGGCTCTACCTAGGAATATCTTTCAGAATCAGTATAATTGGAAAATTACCATCCCACTCAAGTATAGTATGATAAATTGGTCAGTATGGCTACATGGTGACATGTGTCATCTAGGTATGGTGGTCCAAAGGTGTGTATATGTAAAGGCAGTTTCATGTTACTTTGACTATTTAAACAGATAATTGTTAACACTTTCAAAAAGAACAGTGATAAACAAAAGGAAAGACTTGGAGTTTTGAGTACTTCTTGAAGTAGGTAGCATACTATGGCAGTAATCACAAGTTATCGTTTTTAGCTATTTTTGAATAAATAATCATTCAAAGTGTTGGTTTTGAGCCTGTATATAGAAATAGTTGTTTTTAACATAGCATTCACAAACTAATCCCTACTGCCTAACAGTAAGGAGACCAGGGTTCACATCCCAGCTTCTCCATGAGAAAAGTTTGCATGTTCTCCCGTGTCTATGTGGTTTTTCTCTGTGTGCTCCGGTTTCCTCCCACAGTCCAAAGACATGCAGGTTAGGTGAACTGGCAACACTAAATTGGCCGTAATGTGTATTTGGTGTGTGGGTGTCTGTGGATGTTCACCCAATGATAGACTGGCACCCTGTCAGGGGTTTGTGTCTGTCTTATGCCCTATGTAAGCTGGGACAGGCTCCAGTCTCTCCACGACTCTGGTCTGGATTAAGCAAGTTAGAAAATGACTTGACATGACATGATATTCACAAATTTGTTTTGGGGAGATGGAGCCATTTCCTTGCAAGGTAAAAATCAGCCCTGGATTTAGCTCATTTCTATTACAGGGCCTGCTATATTCACATGCGGAATCTCACACCCACAAAGGGTCCATTTAGATTCACCAATCAGCCTAAAACACACGGCTCCCATAATATGGGAAGACCCAAGGAAACTACTTTTTGTTGTAGATGGTGAGGCAGGCTGAAATATTTTCCAGCTAGGAAACTTCATACCAACTAGAAAGGAAAGTTCTAAACATGCCAAATAAATGAGGATACATGATGAGAAAAGCTTGTAATTGCAGCATAGCAAATTGCAAAGCAATAGAGCAAAAACAATAAAATATGTGCCATGCACAGACCGGATTTTCTGACTGCCTGAATGAAGTCCATTAGTCACTCTCACACAAGTATTGAATCTTGTCACTTGGCTGAAGTGTCCTTATCTCTCAGTGGATTCCTGATCTGACCTCTTTTCTTCTGCAGTTTTTTAAGACTATGTTAGTTGAGAAATTCATAACCAAATCAAATTCATTAGATGTCCCTGTTTTTTTTAAGTAATTAATTAATTAATTAATTAATTAATTAATTAATTAATTA
Organism: Polypterus bichir lapradei; assembly: GCA_026402145.1. NCBI lineage: Eukaryota > Metazoa > Chordata > Cladistia > Polypteriformes > Polypteridae > Polypterus > Polypterus bichir. The sequence continues at coordinate 82,166,894 of JANRMT010062813.1, read as the reverse complement.
ATTAA
>JANRMT010062813.1:82141862-82160678 GCA_026402145.1 Polypterus bichir lapradei | reverse complement strand
GTTTACGCCAAATTCTGACTCTACCATTTGAATGTCTCAACAGAAATTGAGACTCATCACACCAGGCAACATTTTTCCAGTCTTCAACTGTCCAATTTTGGTGAGCTCGTGCAAGTTGTAGCCTCTTTTTCCTATTTGTAGTGGAGATGAGTGGTACCTGGTGGGGTCTTCTGCTGTTGTAGCCCATCCGCCTCAAGGTTGTGCGTGTTGTGGCTTCACAAATGCTTTGCTGCATACCTCGGTTGTAACGAGTGGTTATTTCAGTCAAAGTTGCTCTTCTATCAGCTTGAATCAGTCGGCCCATTCTCCTCTGACCTCTAGCATCAACAAGGCATTTTCGCCCACAGGACTGCCGCATACTGGATGTTTTTCCCTTTTCACACCATTCTTTGTAAACCATAGAAATGGTTGTGCATGAAAATCCCAGTAACTGAGCAGATTGTGAAATACTCAGACCAGCCCGTCTGGCACCAACAACCATGCCACGCTCAAAATTGCTTAAATCACCTTTCTTTCCCATTCTGACATTCAGTTTGGAGTTCAGAAGATTGTCTTGACCAGGAACACACCCCTAAATGCATTGAAGCAACTGCCATGAGATTGGTTGATTAGATAATTGCATTAATGAGAAATTGAACAGGTGTTCCTAATAATCCTTTAGGTGAGTGTATATATATATATATATATATATATATATATATATATGTGAGGCAATGCTAAGCTTGCTTTTTGTTTCAATGGCATCTTAGTCTTGCTTAGTCAGTTTCATATGACATAAATTATAATAGGTGCATTATTTAAAATGTTTAAAAATAAGTAGACCTGATCAATATTTTGTATATAACAGAAATGAACATTGCTGATTAAAGTACATTTATTGTCAGAATTAAAATGGTAATTGTTACTCAGCCTACATTTAATCTTCAGCCTTCTTACTGTCATAGTTTGACAAAGTTATCTGGAAGGTAAATAAAAACCATTCCTTTTGAAGCAATATTTGTTATATTTTTACTGATATTTTTACTGATTTGTGTTTTAATAATAAAAGGCTTATCCCCCAGTTACATTTGCTGGCAAAATAGGAGTCTTCATAATATGACAAACAAAATGAAGTGCTCTGCTGCCCCCTAGTGCTGGGATGACAGATTTCCTGTATTGCTAAATCTATATGCTAGGAATGTTTCTACCTTTACTTTATTATAGATGATAATCAAATAAATTCCTATGTGTATTTTTAATTCTGCTTTAAGGTTATATAATTTTACAGTAATTTGTACCATTATTCATTCATTTTATCTTGAGAAATTATGTTTAAATTGATATATCTTTTTTTTATTTATAAAATCTAACATCATAATAAAGCATAACACATGTCCAATAATAAGTTTCAAAGACACTCTATGAAAATTACCATTCAATCCCAAGCCAATAAAGAGAGCAATGCAATTGTACAGTCCCATCTAAAATGCTTCTTTATAGGCTCAAATTAAAAATAACATAAAAGGGTTCAGCTCACGCCTGGCATGCCTACTTTAGAATTAAATGAATGAGTTCTTGTCGAGATCTTCTCAACATATTCTTTTGTACATTTCAGTTTGACATAATTTTAACCACTGCTTTTCAACTCAGTTACAAAAAGTGGATTAGAATTCTTCCAGTTAAACAAAAAATAAGTCTTTGCGTAATTAGAGTTGTACACAGTAATGCAAGCAATTTTTCAAAGTATGCTTTTATCCTTTTGCTATAAAACTTTCTGTTAATGGGTTAGTAACTCAACCTTGTGAGGCAAATGCTTGATGACATTGCTCACTTGCTTTCTTATATCATCAAACAATAATCCCACAATAATATCACCACATGTTAGGGAAGAGCTGTTTATTAGTGAATACTTAGCACTTCATTACAAATATAAGGTAGAGCAAAGAATTACAATAAAGGTGATTATTCAGTAAAAACAGAAGAAACACTAATAAAAGATAATGGTAGATCTCAGTGCATTGGTTTAATAAGCTACTTAGTTGGATTTTCAAAAATTGGTGCAGATAAGATTAAACAAGAATTATAATGAGAAGTCTTTGTCAAAGAGACAAAGTCAACAATGAACTCAATTTTAATAAAGCAGCAGAAGGTAACAGATCTGTTGTAGGAAAAAAGTAAGCAGGAAGAATCGGAGGTTCATGTTTAGGATAGAAGGAGAATCAGAACCTGACAGTGTCTAATGTGGTACACAGGAAAATGGCTGTTGTTATATTAAATCTTAAAAGTTTCCATATGAAAAGAGTGGACCCTTATATATACATTTATTCTCAGTGTTGGATTCTTTAGTTTATCTTCTCTGTTCTTCAAACATAGGGAAATGGTAATGATTTGGGTGATGTAAACAGTAGTAGATGAGCTGCATAAAAGTTTTAATTGATCGAGGCAAGGTGGTGTACTGTGAAAAGGCTGAAGAATGTTGTCAGTGTGTCAGGCCAGACATTAAAGATCGACATGAAGAAGGCAGTATCAATTTGAGCTTGCAAACAAGATAGAAATTAACAAAACATCAAAGTGGGGCATAAGGATGAGGTAGAAGAGCAGTTTCATTAGTTAGGTTCACTTATTTCGTGTACACCAAAAAGTCTGCAATAAAATTATATCTGGAATCACATCAACCATGAGTTCATTCAGCAATGGAAGGCAGCAGTCAGCTATATGCATGAACAGTGATCTCAAGAAGTCTTTGAAATTTTAAAATGGCTCGCTGAAGAAATTTGGGTGTCATGAGAGATCATTGCAGGATTCAACTGAGAAGACCACGAGACCTACAAGTAACTCTTTGATAACATAACTAGATATTGAAGGCCGTTGAAAACCATCCATCCATTTTCCAACCGAACACAGGGTCACGGGGGTCTGCTGGAGCCAATCCCAGCCAATACAGGGCACAAGGCAGGAATCCAATCCCAGGCAGGGTGCCAACCCACCGCAGCATTGAAAACCATTCTAATGTTAACGAAGGAATTGCTTGATGGACTCCTGAATTGTAAAGCTCAATAGACCAATCAAGAAAAAAATTACTAAACATTAACATATAGAAAGTTCTCTCTGGAAGAAGAACTGTACAAATATTGGATAACATGAACTTGCCATGGGCAGAACTCCAGCAGTAATGACTATGCATCATTAGTAAAAGTCACTGTGTCCTGTTCACAGTTCACATTCTCTCTTGCTGTCCCCTTTACTTCATGTGCCACACGGTGTCATGCTTAAAATATGTCCAAATTAGACTCTAATTATAACTATAATGATTCACCCATTTATCCATTTTTAAATGTACTTTATCCATTACAGAGCCACCCTAGTCTGAACTTGCCTTGGTAGCTTCTATCCCTGGGAGAAACACTGCTGGCTTACACACTTTTTCACACTGGCAGCTATTTACTACACACAAAATTTAAAATCTATAAATTAAAAAAATCAAATTTGCCAGAAGATTCTGTCCTTTAGGGTTCCATCAATTTAATCATGTGTTAATGTCTTAATTTGTACTGAGCATAGAAAATTACTTCCTGCATTGTGTTAGCATTTTGGTTTTATTAATACACAAAGTAAACTTATTTTTCCTTTATTTTAACTATGCTCAGTCCAGATAAATTATGTGTGTACATCCTAGATGACAAAGTTACCTGGAGTAACCTTTACCTGTTCTTCCTGCACATATTTGCAGCCATTTATTGTATTCTTACCCTTTTAAGTGACATACTGTAGGTGTAGGCCTTTTTTTCTCTGTTAGCAAGCCTAATATCTTTCAGTCACATAGGGCACCTACGTTTGCGACAGTTCAGGGTACCCTTACTGCCGATCTTCAATAGCAAAGAGCATAATGTTCATGAATACAGATGTGTACGTCCAAACAAAGATACAGAGATGTCACTTCTTATTTTCTCCTGAACAAATAGCAGCTGTTTAGCCTTTTGCTTTTCTATATCCTGCTTCTTACCTGATCCACGATATTGTAATATGAAAGGGGAAAAATCAATAGCAATCTAATTTGAAGTGAGAGGCTGTCAAAGCTGTCCTTGTTGACAAGTGAATGGTATATCAGATTGATATTGACTAGGATAATATGAGTGGAAAAGCAGGTTTGAAGTAATTCACATCAGAGCTTCATTGTGTAATGATGGAGGGAGAGGCAGAGTTTGATTTAAAGAGCCATGTATTTTATTCACTTGCCTTTATTCTTTTTAAACGTGAACAGATTCTCAAATGGGGTAATTTGGACCCTAGAGAGACAAGCAACACTTGACTTGAATTATTGAAATACTTTGCAGAAGAAATTACAATAACTGCAAGAATGTTGTAACCTGTTAAGGTAGACCTTTTAACATGAAGAAAATGTTTATTAGGTTGTACTGAGAAAACCCACCTCAAAACTCTCCTGTGATTAAAAACTGCACAACCAACATGGCATATGAGGAGGTACCCAAAAATAACTAGAACTGAAAAAAAAAATTGTTTTAATAATTTTTAGATACTGAAACTTTTGTCTCCTTAAAAGTACCCTCCATGTGAATGAATGCACGTGTCCCAACGGTTTTCCCACTGGTGGAAACATTTTTCCAATTGCTGAAGAGGAATGTTGTCCAAGGCCTGCAGCGATTTTTCTTTGACTTCCTGGTACAAAAACACTTTCCTTTGAGTTCTTTTATCATATGCGGAAACAAGAAAATGTTGCACGGAGCAAAATCAGGCAAGTAGGGAGGGTGAGGGACAACAGTTATCTTGTTTTTCGACAAAAACTGTTGGACACAGAGGGTGGTACAATTTAACGCACACTCGCTGTTCTTTATGATCACCCATCATAAAAATCACAGAACACATTTAATAAGCACCAAGAAAAACTGACACGGAATGCCGTACGAACAATACAGAACAATGGCACTTGGCACACTGCCACAGAACACTGTAAGTATGCTACACCTAGTGGCGAAATTTGCAACTAAGTCTAGACTGCACACCAGGCACAGATTCTGGTTATTTTTATGTACTTCTTCGTATACTGTATTAGAAACTGTACAACCAATACGTCATACCAGTAACGGCGAACTGCATGATAACATGCAGTGAATAAACTTGACTTGAGCATTCATAGTTTTCATCCTCTTTCTCTGTACGTTTAGCATTCATTTCCTCAGAGGTTGATGCGCTTGCTGCTTCCTGAGCAGATCTTCTTTTCTCCACCCTAACAGCCCACTTCTTCTCTTCTTTCGTCTGCATATTTTCATGTTAAAACTGATTAAGTCAGTGTTTGTGTTGCAGTTACTTAGTATGTTTTCTTTAATTTTTCACTTAAGCTGGCACTTAAGTCTTAAATCTGCCTCAAGAATGATTTAAGATATGAAGAGGTAGGGGAAGTGACAGCGAAGGTGGTAGGGAATGATAACGGCGCCCATACGCATTCGCCACACGGCCGTCCTGCTGGGCGCTGCTGAGAGTTGATTCTACAATAAAATAAAATTAAAATAAAAAGAAGAATAACCTTGGAGGTCAATCATCACCCTGAAAGCAGATAGTAGATGTCACGTAGTATACAGTATGTATACCAATTTTCAGGCCAATAGGTCTAACTGTTTGCGAGGTATAGGTGATTTAAAATCCTGGACAGACAAATGGACATCCATGGTAGCGTATTATACTTAGAAACTGCACAACCAACATGGCATATGCTACACATTATTGATCTAACACCTAACGTACAGCATCTGTGCTAGGACAATTGAGGACCCTCCTATTAGCTTAAAATCAGAGGCCAAGCTAGGATTGATATTGTTAGGCTCTTTTAACATTGCATTAAATGTACTGATAATTATTAGTCTCAAGTGACCTGTGAAAAACACAAGGAAAGTAAATGATATGAAAAAGTACCACACATGGAATAGAAGATCTAACCTTCTACACTAATTTTATTTTACTAAATAAAATTGAATGGCTGGAGGTGAAACTTGAAAATCTGCTATAAGAAACACTCAAGGCCTTCTTCTTCCACCCAAACCTTAATACAGTGTTTGCCAACCTTTTTTTTGTTGTGACACACTTTTTGTAGCTAAAAACATCCCATGGCAAACCACTCTTTTACTGACCACAAACACATTATTTCTCATACACATGCTCAACTGTCCAAAGGGGCTGGACTACCAGAGAGGCTGGTAAAAAAGCTGCTTTGAGATCAGCATTCACAGACATGGCACTTAGTGTGCACTGTGATAGCACCTCCCAGCTACTTCATCCCTTTACCCAGCCCTCTCTGCCTCAGAGGCAATTCATATGCCCACTATCCACCAACCCTGTGAGGCTAGCTGGTGACCACACACCCAGGCCGATAGACTCTAGCAGCCTGAAGACACATCCAAAGTGCTCTAACTGTTGTGTCTGCAACATAGCTATTGTGGAGCTACTTTTATGCCATCTTCTCCATGTAGTCCTGTCCTCCTCAGACAGGTCTTGACCACCTGTGGAGCTTGTCCCTCTCGGGTTCAGTCTGAGGTGTGCTACTCCATTATTTCCGTGGCACATCTGCATAGCTCTCACGATGCACCACTGGTCGAAAAACACTGCCGTAATACTTATTTTTTTGCTTGAAGAAGGGGCCTGAGCTTCCTCCAAAGATTGCATATTGCAATCTTTCTAGTTAATCAATAAAAGGTGTCATTTTGCTTAACTTCTCACTACTTTACACGGTTTAAAATTTTTCAAGCCTAATATAAATACATTTATTAAGCTGTTTCAATCTCTACAGATTCACCCTGGATAAAGATACTGGGGATGTCATACTCACTGGAAGACTGGACTTTGAATTGTCTCAGCGGTACACCATCACTGTGATAGCTCAAGATGGTGGAGGAGAGGAGACAACAGGTCGTCTTCGCATCAACGTTCTGGATGTCAATGACAATGCTCCCATGTTTCAGAAAGAGGGATATTCGGGTACGATACGGGAGAATGAGCCATCCACAATCCAGGTGGCACGTGTACGGGTAAGTGATGTTACTTTCATTGTTATCCTCAAGGGTTAAGTTTACACCATAGTCACAGACATACTTCATGTTTTGAAAGCGGATATGCATCCTGGTTTTACATCCTTAGTGCTTAATTTCCATGAATTAAAGTATACAGACCTATTTGTGATCAGACAATAGATCCGACACATTCAGAGTCCATTTGGGAAAGTCTACAGGTGTCTGAGTTCTAAAAGAATCGATACCCACATTTTTTTTCTTGGTGCTGACAGAATTTACCAGTCAATGTGGTACGTTTGCAGAGCTATAAATTCATATAGGATAAAATATACATTCAAGTAGTTTTCTCTAATTTTCCATTATTTCATGTAAGAATGTAACAATAAAACTTATTCATAGTTGGATGTATAATGGTGAATCAAATAAATTTGGGAATGGGGTACAAATAGCCAGAGGTTTAAATTATTTTTTGCATTTACTTATTTGGCTAACACCCTTATCCAAGGCAACTTACAACATTTATGATACAATTAGTTACATTTCTTTAGGTTTTCCAAATGGAGCACAAGCAGGTCAAGTGACTTGTTCATGGTCACACAGTGTAAGTAGCGGGATTTGAACCCACAACCTCAGTATCTGAAGTCCAAAGTATTAACCACCACACCACATTGCCAGCTTTCTGACTGTTAGTGAAGGAATACAGGAGAAAATAGGATGAAATGACACCTTTTATTGGCTAACTAAATAGAGCTAAGACCCCTTCATTACCTTGCCTAATGAAGGGGCCTTAGTTGGTTCAAAAGTTTGCATTTGTAATCTATTTAGCTAGCCAATGAAAGGTGTCATTTCACCCTACTTTCTCCTGTATTAGTGAAGGGAAAAGCTGGAAAGTTTCTAGTTGAATACTTTTTAAACTGACACTCAAATTTGTTTTTCAGGCAGTTTAACAACACACTAAAGAGTTTTTTAAGGGTTTTAAAGTTTTTTGGGATATGAAAAAACAAGGAATACTGCTTACTAAAGCCTTTTTTATACACTTGTGTTCCTTCTGCAGTTACAAAAAGCACGTAATCCTTCCTGCACTGTTAAAATCAATTCTGTCAGTTGCATCTCTGTGGCAGAGTGCAGAAAGTTTTTTAAAATGTGACATGCCTCATATTTTTCACCAAAAGACTTACCAGGGGCCTCATGTATAAATGGTGCGTATGCACAAAAATGTTACATACGAACGTTTCCACGCTTAAATCGCGATGTATAAAACCTAAACTTGGAGTAAAGCCACGCACATTTCCATGGTAGCTCATACCCACGCAAGTTCTACACTCAGTTTTGCAGATTGGCAGCACCCAGCGTGAAAGAAGTGCTACTGTTCCAGTGTGGTTTCCTTTTCTTTTTTAGATCCACATCCCTGATGCGGCTTTATGAACACACTGAAATTAACCGCATATTGTTTATTAGTTTAATGCATCTGATTGTAATTAACCTGTAACAATATAATGGTCTAAGAAAGGTCAAAATATTATACAGTAAATACCATAGCTGCTTTAGCGTTGTTGCTCTCACTGTACCTTCTTCTGTTGCCACAGCAGATCATCTTTTTCCATATTACTATGCACCACTTGGAGTATTTATATCACTGTATCCGAGTGTGAATCACAGCTATACAGCAGCTGATTGGAAAGAGAATTATCGGTATACAGTATCAAGCATACGCTGCCTCAGCCATGCTGTCTCTTGAACTGCTCTCATATGGCAAACGTTTCAAAGCCTTTCCTCGCGGTTCAGAAACAGTTTTATCCCAAGAACTATAAATGCACTCAATCAGTCCATCAAATGCTCCTTGTAGAACTGTTTGTTCTTATAAGTACACAATTACCTCACTGTAAACTTGCAATACAGTTATAATATTGCACAACCTGAGCTACTTTTTAAAGCGCGTATTTACATATGATAACAATATCATTTTTAAGATTAAATGCAGCAAAATAAAACTTTAACTTAATTTAAATAATCTATATTGTTAATAAATAAACATGTGAGGACACGATGTCGCAGCGCTAGCAAGGAGCTGGTATCCCGTTCACAGATTGTTCCTGTCTCGCTTGCTGGGACTGGTGCGACACTGGATGCATAGAATAATCGGCGTTCTAAGCTTACAGATGGCTTAACGTCTATTACAGAGCTGATTGTGTGGCGATTGGGTACTTGGAGAAAGAAAAGGAAGAACAGGAATTGGAGGTTAGTATGTTTGAAAGAGACAGTACTGCTGCGGTAAATTATTTCATCGAAGGTTGCGCATGGCGCAGCAAGCATCTTGCGGAAGGCAGGAACAATCACTGCGCCACCGTGGTCCTATCTTTAATAACATGCTTTAACTCCTATCATCATGAAAATGATATCACGTATACATCTCAGTATTTTAATTATTCAGAGAGCTGTAATATTACGAATGTAATGGATTCTGTGTCCTGTTGGAGGAAGAGAAAGCCCAGAAGCATGTAGTGATTCACACACATAGAGCACATAGAAGAACATATGCAAAACAAAGCATTTAACATGCTACTTTAGTTACGATGAGATTTGAGAAACTAGTAAATTAAACAATTTTAAGATGAAGTTTATGATGTTCTACTTTAATGACAAAATAAACTATGTGATTAAAGTGGAAATTTCGAGATTAAAGTTGACATTTCATGCTTTTTTCCCCCGTGTGCCTATTTTTTTTTCTCTGTACCCTAATAAGCTTTCATACGACACTCAGACAGTGGGCTACGACTCGCCTTTTCACGGCGACTTTGATATCTGACAACTTCTTTTTTATTTTGGTACTGTGCGACTTTGTTAACTTGAGCTTTCGAGTTTCTCCTGACACAGTATGTCACTTGATCAACTTCCTTTTGTTGTTTATACCACTGTTTAAACCAACAAATAGTACGTTTTTCCTTGCCTCCACTTGTTATTCGCTGAAATTCTTCTATTTCCCCCCGTGCTTTTGCCATTGCCTTTTCAGAGAACGCTGAGCTTAAGGGCTATTTATATTGATTTGCATATTCAAAGAGGCATAATTCTGGGAGGAGACGGGGCCGGACAGCAGGCACGTTCACATGCGTTACTTTTCACTCTGACCGGGATTTATGTAGCGGAAGAACGTGGAAGCTGGCATTCACACAGATTTATGCATCTGGATTTTTTTTGTGCGTAAGCACATTTCCGCTTTTGTCCGTACGCCATGTTAAAGTGTGAATTCTACACATTGCGTTATGCATGAGGCCCCAGAACACACAATCATGCATATTACTGTATTTTCTTTAAAGGAACACTCAGTATATGGAAAATTGTTGCTGCCCACACTTTACCAAGCTACCGCCTTATGACAGCGGAGAATATGCACGCTTCCAGTGTTTTTTTCTTTAATCACTAGAGATCTTTGTTTAAATGCTAAATGAGTGGCAAATACATGCATAAAAAATGCACGAAAACGATTCAAGACAGGAACTATATGCCTTTCGTCTTCTGTGAATTCAATGAATTTTGCTGAAAGGTAAATGCAATTTATTTCTTGAGTTTTTTGTAGAGTGAAACACTAAGCTTTGCTGCTTATTTAAATTTGTACAAATCTTATTTTATATCTCTACTGACTAGCTAAGTATCACAATTTTCTCTTACTATTCCATTTGGGAGTTGTTTTAAAAGGATACTCCACCCAAAACTTTTATTGTTATATGTTGATTACACTGCACTGTTTGTATATTTTTGTAGAAACATAACAAATTTCTTACAGTAACTGGTTTTTAATGAGAAACCACTCTGAACAATAAGACAATACCACAACATCCATGTTAAATCTCAGCTTACTTCTGTCATAATCCATGTCAGGTATTCAGTTGTATGTTCAACAACATCCCAAACAAATGTATTTTACCTAAAATATTGTAAAAGAAATCCTCTCATGCATGACAGTGGTATGACTTCCAACAACAAGTTTCTGAATTAAAGGCTTGTCTCTTCCCATTATTTATTGTTTAGATGTCCTGTCCAGTAACAGCTCATTCATTAGCTGTCATTGCTCTTTACATGATATAAATATTGCAGAATGTGTTATGAGGGAGAAATATTTAATTAGAAATTAAAAGTTAAAAGCAAATGAAAATATTATTAGATGGAAAGAATGCCTTGTATTTTTATATATGTGAGATGTTTTAACAAGCAGAAGTTCAGTTCACCAGTGCAGTTTCACCAACTGTCATTGAAAAAACCAAAGTACTACAGATGTGGATAATATAAATATAAATGTAATGTCCAACAAAGGAGTGGAGAGGCTGGTCTTCAATTCAAAAGTTCAGTTCCATTTAAACATGCTTCAAATCATGCGTAAGTGGATTTTCTGAATTTTTTTTTCATAATTGTTTTTGTGGATGTTGTTAGCATATGGATTATGTGACAGAAGATTTATTTCATTGTTCTTTTGATATTGTTTGCTGCTGTTTATTGTGAGTCTCTATTAAAGTCCATTGTAACAGGAATTTTGTTATCTCCTCTCTCCATAAAAGTCATGAGATTAATGATTTTTCTCATCCATCTCAGCAAGCAATTTTTGGTAAATAACACATAAAGATGTTATTTTATAACAGAGTGCTAAACTATCAAGGATATGCGTAATCCAACTGCATGACTCTCTCCGGAGACTTTTAGTTTTAAGATCCCACAGAATTCACTAATACGTCTTTCTAAGTAAAATGAATTTAAGTCAGACCATTGGAACTGCCCAATAAGTAAAAAAGATTTAGGAAAGAAAAAGCTAATCAGCAGTTTGCCTTATTTTTATATTTTTCTTTGCCTTTGGGGTTGCTTTTCTGAGAGCTGAATGGTTCACTTAGTTCATTCCATTAAATAAAGGTAACCTTAAACACACTCATTATTTATATGAACTTTATGAATACCATTAAGCGACTGCAAATGCTGTGTTGTCAGCACATTCTGTTGAAGCTTGGCAAGTACACAGATGATGTGTTAGTGCCTCACAGACTCATTTTTCTTTCCTATTACCTGCCATCTTTACTGTTTGCTATTTGCTTATGACCTTCCCAGTCAAGAATGTGATATCAATATGTTTTTAAATGCTTGTATACCTGTATTGAGATAATAAAGTACCATATTGTAAAGATTCTTATTTGCTTTCTTTATTTACTTTTAATCCAGGCCACCGATGAAGACTCTCCACCCAACAACCAAATTACCTACTCAATCGCCTCAGCCACAGCGTTCCAGAGCTTCTTTGAAATTTCTCTTGTTGAAGGCTATGGAGGTGAGGGCTAAGCATACAATCTCATAGCCTGTGAGCTATTCTTTCTTCAACTGATAGTTAACAAGACTGTGTTTTTGTGTTAAAATAAAGTATTATTACTGAGTTTGAACACAGTTACAATGAGAGTGTTTGTAAATAAAAACGAATTCCACAGTAAAAATCAGAATAATTTTTGGTACATAAAATTTAGACTTGGATGAAAATTTAGACTTGGATGGTGCAATGATAAGCATAACTTCAAGGAACTCTGTCCAAATCCTAAATCTGTCATTGAGTGCTGTGGCTTTGCACATTGCTTTGTTGGTTGTATGTTAAACTAGACGAGCTAGTTAGAGTAGATGGAGTATGCCCTGCCAATGACTAGTATGACGGGTATGATGCATCTGTTGAATCTGCTGAAGGTTTTAAAGATGAAAAAGTAATTTGACTTTTACTTCTCATTATGAAAGTACCTTCTGTCTTTGTTACTATTATTATTATTAGCATTATTGTTTTCTCCTTTCATACATGCACTATATGGCCAAAAGTATGTGTACACCCCTCCAAATCATTCAGTTCAGGTGTTTCAGTTTGTTTGGTAGACTCTGATTTAACTCTGCTTTGCCCTTTTGTATTCTTAATTGTGTAGACTTTATCAGAATGCCTCCAATCCCATAGGCTCACCACTGTTATAATGTATTGCACTTATCCCCACCTTCCCTTCTACATCCTCAGTCAATTACAATGAGTAAAAGGACAAGCTGGAGTTAAGTTACACATGTTAATAATGTATTATCGTTAATATTCATAAAATAATAATAATGAAGAAAAGTACTTGTGAATATTAGCAACTATACCGCCTGATAAATGCTAGATGTGTAGTTTCAGGCGGTACACAAACTTGTAGTTAAATAAGTGCCTCAAGTCATCATTTCTAGTCAGCTTTCTTCAAAACAGGCTGTCTCAATATGGCTGCTGAGTTGTGCTTATCATTGTGGTTGTCTCTTCATGGCCATGGTGTGAGAAAGAGAGAGGAAGGGGTAAAGCAACCAAATATATGAATTCTCTGTCCAAATCCTTAGGCCTGTAGGGCATTGAGGAACAGAATGACCTCTGATTCAAAACCAATCCCAATTAGTCATTCTTCAGACCAAGGGGTACACACTGCCTTTTCACACCTACCCTCAAGTAGTGGATACCTTTTGTTTAGCTGAAGCTTGCTATCAATTGTAGACAGTTTTATGGCCTTCTGTGGAGGATGTCTCGCAGGCTCTAAGTCCAAACACAGTTGTCCTTGCCAAGCTGGCCTGATGTACCTCCCCCAACCCTGCCATAAATTCCTCATCCTAAGTCAGTCCTAAAGAGGGAGGACGGGGATTTGGTTGGGTTAGTTAGACGTGAAAGGATTGCTGTTCTCATCAAAGAAATAAAGCATTTCTCCTGAAACACTAATACTACATTTGCTTTGTGTGACTAAAGAATAAAGACATGCAAAATATTTATTAACTTTATATACAAAATATCACTCCACCACACAGCTGCACCCATTAGTAACATGTGCATAAAATTAAGCACATAGCCATGCAGCCCTCATTGTCAAATACTGGCAGTAGCTTGGACCATAGTAAAGAACTTAGTGACGTTAAACATGGCACTGTCATAGGATGCCACTTTTGACACAAAGCAGTACATAATATTTTTTCTCTGCTTGATCTTCCCTGGTCAACTGTAAGTGATGTGTTTGTGAAGTAGAAGCATCTATGAGCAATAACAGATCAGCCACAAAGTGGTAGACCACGCAAAGTCCCAGAGCTGGGCAACCAAGTGCTGAAGAAATTATCATGTAAAAAGTGCCCTTCCTGTTTTGCATCACTAACAACAGAATTCTAATCTGCCTCTGGAAGGAACAGCAGCACAAGAACTGTGCATCAAGAGCTTCATGAAATGGGTTTCCATGGCCGAACAATTGTACAAAAACCTAAGATTACTATACACAAAGCCAAACGTCACATCAAGGGGTGTAAAGCATATTGTCATTGGATTCAGGAGCAGTGGATATGTGTTCTTTGGAGTGATGAATCACACTTGGCAGTCTGATGGGTGAATATGGATTTGGTGGATGTCCAGAGAACATTACCCTCTGGAGTGTATAGTTCCTATTGCAAAGCTTGGTGACAGATAATGGTCTGGGACTGTTTTTCAGGCTTTTTACTAAGCCTATTGGTTCCACTGAATGATACTGCTAATGCTACGACATATAATGACAATTCGCTAAATTGTGTGGTTCAGCTTTTTGGCAACAGATTGGGAAAGAACTTTTCTGATTCAGCACTCTGTGCCACTGTGCACAAAGCCAAGTCCATAAAGGCATGAAAGAACTCGAGTGATGTGGACAGACCCCTGACCTCCAACTTATTCAGCACCTTTCATAAAAATCATTGTGAGCTAGGGTTTTCTCATCAAACCTGATCTCAGAAGTGCTCTTTTAACTAAATAGGCAAAAAGTCCCACAGACACACTCCAAAATCTTGTGGGAAGCCTTCCCAGATGAGTAGAGGCTGTTATAGCCACAAACAGGAGGACAACTCCATATTAATATACATGGTTTTGGAATGAGATGTCCAACAAGCTCATATAGGTTTGATGGTCAGGTGTCCACAAACTTTTGGCCATAAATACATTCTCAAACCTACTTAATCAAGTTCAGGTCCAGCACCATTGAGCATAATATAGACTCCTAGTCTATCATAGGCTCACTTATTCACAAGGGGCAAATTTACTGTCACTAGTTACCTTATATTGCATGTCTTTGGAGATGTGAGAGGAAAACCCCTGTAGAAAATCCCACAGACCAGAGAAGAACATGTAAACTCCAACAAATGGGCATAGGATTTGAGTCCAGGATGATGGATCTGTAAGGCAGCACAACTAACCACTGCATCACCCCACTTTCTTTTAGTTTAGCTGCAAATATCTAATTCTACACTTCATTAACAAAACTAAAGATGACTTTTATGTGTAAGAGTAATTCACCAAACACTTGGTTAAAGTGTTCTTATAAATTGACTTTTCCATAATGCATAGCATTGTATAGAAAAGGTTTGTGCATAATTATCTAAACCTACAATTCAGCTCTACATACAGTATCTGGATATTCATTTTTATTTTTTATAGCAACTTTTACTAGAAGCACAATTACAAATGTATCTGAGAAGCTTGAATGATATTAGGTGGCAAAAGGAATCATTATACTTGAATAAAGAAAGAGAGTAAAGCGGAGCCAAATTAAAGTGAATTAAAAAGGCAAATAGAGATTTGCTAAAACATACACTACATTAGAACTAGAAAATTAAGCACAGTATGAATCCAGATACAGTACCATGTGATGTCTTTGTATGGGGCTTCTGTTTTCAGCCCACATCGCAGAGATGCATGAATTAAGTTAACTTTCAGTTCAAAACTGGCTGTGTATAACAGTGTGGAGTAGGCCCTATGATGGACTGATGAACCTCTGCCACCAGGACCGGCTAAGGATAACCCACCATGCTAAGTAGTTTTACAAAATGGATAAATGCAAAGTTATTCTTTAATGGTGAGCAATCAGTTTGAATCAGAAAAGAACTTCTTATTCACCAGAATTGAGTGCTATAGAGTAGCATAGGAAGATCTTCTTTCAATGGGTCTCATTTCTCTCATGGATGTATAAGGAGAGGACATTATTTTCCTAGGTAGAGTTTTCTTTCAGAGCTTTGGTCAATAACACATTTCAAGGGTTAGTAGAAAATATGTGAAATGTAAAGCAAATGAGAGACACCTTGTAAGTACATGTCCAGATGTCTGTCAGTAGGCTTATTAGTTGATTAGTGCTGTTTACATTGAGCCAAGAGAAGAAAGTTGTTGTATCAGAGAACTTTCCTTTAAATAATAGTTGAGATGATCACTACAATGGCTCCAATGGGCATCCTATATTACAACTGATCTGGTGGAGCCTACCTTGCAAACAACTAAGTTCTCTATGACAAGACTGAAAAAATACTGGAGAGCTGGAATTTATGGAGGCTAGAATAATTTGTCTCACACGTTTACACCAGTCAACAAAAAGAGAACAGTAAACCCATCAAACACCCTATGTTTTGTATATACTAAATAAAAAGGTTCTAAAATATCTAGATTGGAGGCAACATTTCTGTAATATATAAAACTATTTTACAGTCCCTACCTTTCAAAGATCCAAGAGAAAAGTGGGAAAAGCATCTCCTACTCAATATTTCAGAAAAGGAGTGGAAAGTAGCAATTCACTAGAGCTCCATATGCGCAAAGCATAGAATTATTCAACTCAAAATTATATATTGAGCGCATCTCTCTTGTTTAAAATTGTCCAAAATGTTTCCATCCTGCAAACGCTGCAATCAAGCTCAAGCCTCACTGGGTCACATGTTTTGTGCCTGCACCAAATTAACATAATTTTGGATCAAAATCTTTAAATGCATTTCAGACAGCCTTGGATGTCACAGTCCCTCCTAATCCATTAATGGCTGTGTTTGGTGTACTTCCACACGGGCTTAAAGTGGAAAAGGACAAACAAACTGTTATTACCTTTACTACACTATTGTCACGTAGACTTATCTTGCTCAATTGGAAGAATCCTAACTCGCCTATTCTAAGTCGGTGGGTAACTGATGTTATATACTATTTGAAATTGGAAAAAATCAAATTAGCACTTAGAGGATCTGTTCAAAACTTTTTCAAAACCTGGCAGGATCTAATCAATAACATTTTAGAATAAGCATTTAAATTGAGGAAGCAGGTTCTCTCACCTCTATTACTCAATTTATCTTTATTCATTTATTATTTTATCTATTCATTTGTCTGTACTAGCATAAAGTTTTAGACTGTTGGCCTAGCTCTCCTTCTCAGGGGTGGGGATTGATTTGCTTCAAAACTTTTTTTTTTCTTTTTATAAAACTCGAGTGTTATTTGATTTAAATAAATTCAAAAAATAAAAAATAAATAAAATATCTAGATTGACTAAAAGTATTTGGCCATTAAATAGGAATTTATGTATACATTTTACAGTTAATAACAGAAAAAATTCAGTGTCACATGATTGCATTCTCTCTATGGTGAATGTACTGGCATATGAAGTCTTGGATTCACAGAAAGTCAGAAATCTCTTTATTATGCTGTTTTACTGGTAAACTCAGATTAATGCCTGATTTATATAATTCTGCTTTTCAGCAAGTATTGCAGAAGGCAAAAGCCAGAGCTACTAATACACTTTAATGATGTATCAGAAAATTCCATCTCCCCCCACCCCACCGTGTTCATGAGAGTTCCTTCAGTATCATTAACGGCTGTATTGGCCGTGTGTTCCGGATGAACCACTAACAAATGAGAGCTTTATAGTTTAGAGCTAACAATGTTAAATGTGGCTCATCTGTCTGGTATTGAACATGAATTGCTAATTGGGTTTGATTAAGTGGTCATTGCCTTAGCTTGCACTTACAAAACCAAAGCACATCTCTAACAGATTAACAGCCATGCACTGATTTGGAGATTGCTGATGAATCAACAATCATGAGTCTATTATTTATGGTATATAATAGATTTCTCATAAACTTTGACAAGTTACCCTGTGTTAGGTTTGATTAAAATATTTAATTTGTAGCTGACACTAAACATCTTTGTGAACATTTCTGAGTAATTTATATTTCACTATATGTGGTACATTACACAATAAGTGGACCAGAGAAAAAGTCTGACCTTCCAGATTAATATATTTGTAATATGTTGTAGTTTATTATAAATTAATTATTAAGGCCATAAAAAGAAGGTAGCATGGTATGTCGTTAAAAAAGTGAAGGTTTCATTACAGCAAAACTTTTATGTTTGAAAAAGTGAAGATGTTTTGTGAAAGTAACAGCTTTCTGTCTGTCATTATACAGCCATCTGTGATTGCATGAATTATGACTTTGGTCAGTGCCTGTGGACTGTCTGATGTGACTGTCTCTTTATCTCTGTTTCTCTTACTGTTAATAGTGATAAGTGTGACTCGTCCACTGGATTATGAACTCATTCCAAGCCGAACAATACGCCTTACTGTTGTCGCCAAGGATGGTGGCAGTCCTTTCCTGAACAGCAGCGTCCCCGTCATCATTGATATCATTGTAAGTTCAGGTCTCATTACTTTAAGTGTGCTTAACTGGAAAGTCTTTTTTGGTAAATCATATTGGTTGGATATTCTGATACAGCCAGGCAATGTTGTGAGTGTGTATATGTATATGTATAGGGGAGCCCTTCAGGGTATGAGTCTAACTTGCCCCAAATGCTGCAGGGTTAATACGATAATAGTAAAGAGCTCTGTCATGGCATCTCTGTCCATCTAGAAAAATGTCACTGTCATGAATGAGATAGGACCCCAACCTTAGTCTCTGCATTTGCTCCTGGAATTTCTGGATTAAGATTAAGAAATTGGGCACTCAAGAAAATAATATAATATAATATAATATAATATAATATAATATAATATAATAT
>JANRMT010062813.1:82128765-82141852 GCA_026402145.1 Polypterus bichir lapradei | reverse complement strand
ATAATATAATATAATATAATATAATATAATATAATATAATATAATATAATATAATATAATATAATATGTTTGCAAATCTGTGGCTAGAAATCCACAAAGGGAAAAAATGAATCACGTATCTTAAAATAGTTTTTTATTCCTAAGATTTTTGGTCGGCCAGTTGGCAAACATCCAGTTGGAAGGTAGTGTATTAGTTAACCATCCAAATAAACAGATTGTGATTCAGGCCTATGAATATATATATATATATATATAAATATTGTGAGCTGGCCAAGCACAGATCCAAACAGAACCCAAACAAACAAAGAATATTTGGGACACCCGCCGGGTTGTCCCATTTAATTCTCTGCTGTTCTTCTATAGACTTAATTTGTGCCTTCTGGCAATAGCTAACATAACCCAGCAGGGTACAAAACAGAAAATAAAAGCTTTTAGCTTTTACCGTTGCAACTCGTCAGGAACTGATCTCAAAAGACAACTCAGTGGAGGCAGCCAGGCTTTTTGAACCTGGAGGACCGGAAGAGGCGGTTTTAGTTTCCCTCATTGGGAGGCAGACCTGCACCCTAAACCACACAGTCACAGGTTCAAAGAAAGATATGTTTATTAAACAAGATACCTTTAACAGATTTTTATCACCTGGTAAATCAGTCCCAATTCCATTTCTTTCCTATTCCACCTCCACTTTCCTCCGAGTAAACCTTGTCAATCTCCTCCCAAACTCTGACTCCCAGATGAGGAAAGTGGCTGCTTTTCACCCTGAGCCCTGGAATACTTCCAGTGCAACAGGACTGCCACCAGGTCTAGTGGAACCACTTCATAACAGCAGAGCCTGCTACCAACAGCTCTGCCTAGCGGCACCCAAAAACCCCAATAGGGCTCCCCAGTAAAACTAAAACTCCTGTGCAGCACTGCGGGTATCCAAATGGGACTAGACCAGATATATACCACCACCCAGTGTACTGAGGGAACACATAGCCCTTAGTTGCAGGTGCCCTCTGTATTTCCTTTTTTATGTTCACCCATCCACATCCTTCCTTTATCACGGCTTACTGGCCAGGTAATGAACCATCCACACCGGTCAGGAGTATATATATACTCCTGAGTGTTCATTTCAATGAACTTATCAGCCATTCTCAGCTCAGATTTTAGTGTGTATGTGACAGCAAGCACTACATGATTCACAAATGACATTTAGGAATCACCCAGTCTGCTAATATTAGTGATAATTTAGACAACTCCATTTTTCATGCTGTTGTTGTTTTGCCTATGAAGGAAGTGTAAAGGGCAGTTATTTTATAATGGTACACAGCTATAAGCCCATCCACAAGGAAAGCAATTCTGTTTAGCTACTCATTTCTAAAATAATCAATCCAGTATCTCATATCAAATTTCAGTCAGTCGCACTGAAAGTTATCCAGTTCACTGTGACTAACCCTGCATTACTCAAGTACCTGAGTTTGCAAAAAAAGAAAGAAAAAAAAGGCCAAAATAAAATTAAAAAGGCAAATATATATGTGAAGTAGAGGTGTCTGTTCCCTTAGGGCTTACTGTATGTGTGAAGTTGGACTTTTTCCTCATGACTGAGCTGTTTTTAATAAGGAAATGAAATGGCTTTCACATTAGTTAGTAATGAAAGTTTATGCTGAATAAACACTAATTGATAGCTCAGGTAACAATGGACACCCAAAACACAATCATCAGCTACAAGATCTTTTTTAAAGCCAGGACTGACATTAGCAGCTTTCTGCTCCTTTGAATTCTACAGTCCAGCCTTCCTTTAGTGTAATAAGTTTACTTATTATGCGATGATGTGGCTGTGTGATGTTTTACTAATTGCATATTGATAAGACCTCATTTATCTGGATGCAAAGTTTAAAAATGATTTTCCAATGTATATTTTTCAACCAATAAACAAAATCAAAAGTGTATTTTTGACTGGCCGCTGAAACAAAATGCAGATTAGTCTATGTTCATAAAAAAGCAAAATACCGTAATGCTGTCACTGTAGTAAACTGCTATAAGAAACAGCATGTCCTCAAAGCAAGTGCAAAGACCAATTGGGAGTATCTCATGATGTCACAATGTTTGGATTTTGATAGCTGTAGAATTCAATTTTGCATGTGATTTTTGTATCTGTTTATACATCCACCCATCCATTTACTTAACCCTCTTATCTAGGGGCGAGATCACAGGGCAGTTGGAGAATATCCCTGAAATCACTGGGCGACAACACCTGGACAGGGCTCTAGTCCATCCTATGGGTGAACACCAACACACAGATCAAGGCCAGTTTAACATCACCAGTCCCACTAACCTGCATGTCTTTGAACTGTGGGAGAAAACTGGAGCACTTGGATAACAGAGGGAGAACACGCACACTGCATGCAGGGAGCACCTGGGATGTGAACCACAGTGTTCTTATTAATGCCACCATGCCACAATACATCAGTTCATTTTAAACAACTTGTTATTTTTTAATACAAATTATTATATTTTTATAGACTGCCATTTTGTGGTTTTTTTTTTGATGCTATCACCCTTATTGTTGTTTGCAAACATCTCCCTGTTGCTATCACATAATAACCAGAATTAACAAATCCATATTACTGGATAATTGTGAGAATTTGAATGGTATGTTCAACTATTCAAAATTTTACTAGGAAGTTAGGACATTTATGTTTTTGTCAATTTTTGGTTTGCATGTTGGAATTTGGTATTTATTGGCTCGAGATTGACTATTGGCTTTAGACCCCTGTGTGTTTTGGACCCCCATCTCCTGGACCTGTGACTTCTAACAGGTCTGCCTTTTTTATAATGATAGAAAATATAATAGTTGGAGAGATGCAGCAAACAACAAATATATTTAACTGTTACCTTTAAATTATATTGTATTTATAATAATATTTATATTTATAGTAGATAATTATATAATACTAGCTGTGTAAGCCCATGTTGTAAAAGTCCGGGGTCCTAGAAACTATTGAAATCGTTAGAAAAAAAATGGAAATGTAGAGATGTCAGGCAATTGAAAGGAACTACTCTGGGCGTCTCTCTCCAATGAGGATTCATATTGCCGACATGCTTGCATCGCTTGTGCATTAGTGGCGGGAGAAAAAGTAAAAGGGATACCGTTTTGCTGATGTTAGCGGCTAAGTGACTTTGTCTTTCTTCAGAGGTTTCGTTTTGTCCAGTGCTCGCCTCGCTTGTGTTATTAGCGGCCAAGCAAATTTTATATTCCCTCGGAGGTGGAGCTCTTACCCCAACTCCACCTCTCACTTCTGGGCTGAACAGAAAGAAACAGACACTTCCACGCGTAGACGTTTATTTATAAGATGTAATTTATATATTATTTTTTGGATCACACTTTAGTTTAGATATTGACTATAAGCAGCTATTAACAGTCAGCATTATTTTAAACATACTTTTTTTAGCCCCTTCAACATGATATAAAGCAATGAAAAATGAAAGGTCTTTTTTATCATACATTTTTATAATTTGTAATAGCTTATTTAATTAAATATTTATTTAGTATGTGATAGACGGCCGGGGACCTTGCCCAGTTGGGACGCTCTTTTGAGGATAGGACGGGGGGAGTGGAAATGTCAATAACAGTACCTCCCCCTGGTTTGTATCAGGGCCACAGGTTTGGGGCTTAGAAGCCCAACCCTGCTGGGGCCCTTGGCCACCACTAGGGGACACCTGGACAGCTCTGGAGCCTTGGCATACAGCCCCTCCACCAGACCCGGAAGTGCTGCCAGAAGAGAAGCTGAACTCACATGCAGCACTTCTGCCACACCCGAAAGTGCTGCCGGATTTTAATTAGGAAGCACCTGGAGCACTTCCGAGTGAAGTATAAAGGAGGCCGCCTCACTCCATTCGGGAAGCCGAAGTGAGGAGGAGTAAGACGGAGCCTGTGAGTGAGGAATGGAGGTAGCAGAAGAAAGGACTGAGTTTATTGGGATTTGTGCATTGTGTTGTGCCAAAAAGAAATAAATGTGTGTGTTCTGGGCATTGTTGGTCGGTGTGTCTGTCTGTAGCTGGGCTGATCTTCTACAAGTGTTAACAGCTATATTCTAACACATTCTGTACCTTAACTAAAGTGTGACAGTTTTTTGTAAAGTTCTTTTTTTTTCTAAATATAATGTTTCTAGCTGCAGCAACGTGCAATCAGTGTAACTCCAGCCACACAGAATTATTGTACTTTATGTCTTCTAGCGTTTCCCAAATTATTAAATCATTGGAGTTTCTCCACTCTGGAAGTGTGTATCTGTTGCATTTGGAGTTCACACTCTACCCCCACAGGACTGAGTGCAAGGCAGGAACAGACTAATGGTGGGGCTCCTCTCCATTCCCGGGCACACTGATGAGCACATCTACTCCTTACTCTGACTTGAACGGTTTACAGCCATGATTTTCAAACTCAGTCCTGTGGATGTTAATTGGACTCCTAGCCTAAGCAATCTGTCATTTCTTTGTTTCTGGGAATTTTTATTTGAATCTACCAAGCATTTATGCATGTTACATGTAGATAATTTCATGGTTTTTTTTTTTAATTAGTTTTTAGGTTTTGCATCATTATCATTATTTTCTTTCTTCTCTTCTGGTTATTTGCTAAACAGCACTTACTGGGTCTGATGCTAACGTGCTGTAGCTGTAGCCTCACAGCATTGTGTGTTTTTTGCCTGGTTGTCTGCTGTTCTTGCTTTTACTTTTTCTCCTAATAATGATAATTAAGGGAGCCAACTGCACATAAAAAAAAAAAATTAATAGGAAAATAACAAAACAGAGCTAAGCATTAAAAATGTAATAATCACATTGTTGTGCTTTTCTCAATACTTAATAAGAGAGGAGGAAAAAATGCCAGTGAATTAAACAATGACTTCAATTAGAGAGTAAATGACTCTGTGATTGTGAAACTGGTGGGAACAAAAACCTGCAGCAATGGGGGGTCCTCAACACTGAGTTTAAGAACCAACCAGCAAATATAACACAAAAAGCTTTGGGATGTGGAAGGAAAACATAGATTACGCAGAGGAAATTCTTTTGAGACATGAGGAGAGAGTGCATTTTATTCACCAACAGTGTAAAAAAGTTTGTAACTATGAGGTGTCAGTCTTTTTCACTGAGCCACCCTAGAGTGAGAGAATATATAAATGCAAAATTTAAGCAACCTATTGCTGGTTTTAAAAAAAAAAAGTGATTACTTTTTTGTTTCAGTACATATGATTTTAGTGGTCTCCTTAACAGCTTCATTGAAGTTCAAATTTCTGTACAGAATACAAAAAAACCCCACTAGGGTTGCTTAATGCAGATTGAGAATTTTGCAATGGTAGTTGGAACCTTGCAGAATTAATTGTATGGTCGAGAATATCTTTGATTAATTGGCAAGTAACCTTTTGTAATATAAAGTTAGGTGGCTGAATAATACAGTGTCCTGGTGTCCATCGTAAAATCTCAAAATAATAATGGGTAATTAAGATGCTATCCTCTTTACAACCAAAATGCTAACAGATGACTGGTAAAATTCATCTCCCACCCTCTGGCAACCGTAGATCTTTTGACATCTAATGTATTTCTGCAGGAAGGCTCACCTAGAAACAGACTAATGAAGAACTGCAGTTCAAGTGATTCTTATGCAGCACTCTTCTTAAAAGAGAGGCTCACAGCACAAGTACAGATCCATGACTAAAAATTAAATCCAGCTCCACACATTCTATATGTACAGTATTCTTCACACATATCCAGGGAAAAAGGCATTGATACATTTAATTGTATTGATTCCTAATTCAATGCAAAATAAGGAAATAAAAACAAAAAAATTACAGTGAGATAAAAAGCAATAATTTCATTAAAAATAAAATTCAAAAATGTTGAACATTTCCCTTACTGGCTTAACCATAACAAGTATAATACATCTAAATAGCTCAAAGGAGACGTTGTTATTTTATGTTTTAAACTCTTCTCCATAGAAAATGCAACATCTTCTATTTTTCTATCTCATGCAAAGCTTGTACATTTTGAATTCTAAATTTTGCTTTTGTAAGCATGGGCAACATAGCGGCACAGAAGTTAGTATTGCTGCCTTAAGACAAATGAGCAAAATTCCTAGTCTAATAATGTTTGTGTGGAGTTTCTATGTTCTCCCTGTTGCTTGTTTTGAGATCCCTTAGAGGTGCTTGTTACATTTAATGGTGTTTCTAAGCTAGCCCATCATGAATGAGGGTGCTGTGGAGTGGACCACCAGCCCAGCCAGAGTTGCTTCCTGCCTCTATCTGTATTATGTCAAAAATGTCTCCAAAAGTTGTAAGGAGAGAGGAGCGACAGAGTTCTGTTTTATCGATGTGTATGTGCTGCAAAAAGTTGTCTCAAGGTTGGTTACTGCCTTAGTTTTTGACAAAGGACTGACCTAAGGTGATGCCCCTGACAACAACCCATCCATATATTAATTTTAAAACCTGCTTAATAAAATTTCAGAGTTTGTTTCAGCAACATTGGGTGCAATGCATGAGGTGTCCCAGGTCAGGATATAAAATTCTTAATCTGTCATGTCATGTCATTTTCTAACCTGCTTCATTCAGACCAGGGAGTTGTTAGAGTTTGTGCCACAAACTGTACTTAATCAAATTCAAAATCCTGGATTTCAGGGTCTTTCTCGGCAGCATTCAGCAAAAGACAGAAAACAACCCTGGAAGGCACAACAGGTAAAGTGGCAGTATTTGAGAGAAGGACCTGTTAGAACATTAGAACAATCGTAACAAGACCAGCCTATTTAGCCCATCAAGCTCATCCATCCTATTCACTTAGATTGTCCAAAATAACATGAAGTTGAGATTTCAAGGTCCTTGAAGTCTTCCTCTCCTCCACAGAACCTGATAATTTGTTCAATGTGGGAAACACTTTCTAACATTTGTGTGAAATCTGCTCTTAACAAGTTTCCAACCATGTCACCATGTTTTTACCGAAGAATGTGTTTTAAAGTAATATTACTCATTCTCTTCATAACTTTAACCACTTCAAGCACATCACCTCTTAATCTCTTTTTGCTAAAACTGTAAATTTTAGTGCCTTCAAGCTCTCCTCGTACCTCCTATCAATCAGTCTCAAAATCAGCCTAGTCGCTCTTCTCTGGACTGTCTCTAGTACTGCAATATTTTTTTTGTAATATGGAGACCAGAACTGTACACAGTGCTTCAGGTGAGGCCACACTAGTGAGTTATATAACCTATGCATAACCCTCACTTGACTTGTACTGCACACATAATGACATATAATCTAACATCCTAGTAGCCTTCTTGACATTTCATCAACACTTAATAACCATGAAGAATAACATTCGGACTCAAAGGCTATGTCACATTCTGTCTAAACAGTGGAATACATTTAGTAATAGGCTGATCTTTGCTGCTGACATTGCCACATGATGTCTTTTCTACCAGCAGCCCAAAGAATCTTCCACCAAAAAGTGATATTTTGTTATATGTTACTTACTCCATGAACTTTGTAGTGGTGACCAAGAAAAACTTTTAATCTAATGCTTTCATGCAAAATGAAGAGAAAAACTTTTACAATATAATAGAAGCTGATAGTGACCAATACTTATAATAGCAAGTGATGGACAAAACATTCATGGATAAAATAAAACAAAAATTCTCAGGTTGTATAATCCACAGTCATCCAGCTGTATGCTCAAAATGTGCAAAACACATGCTTTTTTTTTGCTAAAATATTATTAAATAGTTACTTCTAGAATAATCAGCGCACACATAATAGCCTCATGGGATTAACCTTTTGAACTGAAGATCCGCATCTCACCAACATTTATCGATCAAGAGCCCTGTCTTCAATTCAAAATCGCTTTAGTTTTCCTGTTTATGATTGTGCTGACTCTTCTAGAAGAAACTAACAGTTTAACAATGTAGAGCATTGGTCACCAATGGTTTCTATTATATCATAAACTTTTTTCTTTCCTTTCTGGATGAAAACATGAGATTATTAATTTAGTCAGCTGTCACTACAAAGTACATAAGGTAAGTAACGTAAAAAATAAAATGCTGGACTGAAGTATTCCATTAACCTCCTTAATTAATACCTGTTGTGCCTGCCCTGGTGATCATGTTGATTTTTTTACTCTCTTAAAGGGTATCACGTTGTTGCTAATACTTTATATTCACTGCGGTGGGCTAACGCCCTGCCTGGGATTTGTTCCTGCCTTACGCCCTGTGTTGGCTGGGATTGGCTCCAGCAGACCCCCATGACCCTGTGTTAGGATATAGCGGGTTGGATGATGACTGACTGACTTTATATTCACGTGTATTTTTTGATGCATTATGTTACTGATGCTGTAATCATTGTAATTTCCTTTGAGATCAAGAAAGTTTCTCATTATCTATTACACACTTTCACATCTTACGCTAAACACACACGCTTTTGATATGTAGAAGAGTACCTGGGGATAACCCACTCATATACAAAGAGAATGTGCAAACTCCACACATTCAACAAGCAGGCCAGGATCAGAACCAGGATGCAGGATCATTAACCACTGTGCCACCACTTTTATCTTAAACAATTTTTAAAATAAGGTTATCTAACAATTTTAACCTTGAATCTGTAAACACATTTTGGTTACATTTTTGGAACACTAATTTGTGTATTCGTAAATATTTGTTTATTTTAAAATTATTGCAGTAGTCACCTCAAAGCTATTTTGTGCTGTGGTTTTGGAAATTCGCCACACTCATTTTGATGACAGTATCCATGTTGTGTCTGTTGCTTGCCCCTTGACATGGAGGTCTTGTGATACTGTGGGTCATCTTGTCCTGCCTATAAAAGATGGTGGTGCACAGCTTCTGTATTCTTGTGTTGTATATTCATAAAACAGGCTAAGAAAGTAATTTCATGATAGAATCATCAAGGAGAATATTCTCAGTTCTTCAGCTTTTATAATCATTTTGTAAGACCTGAATTACTGATTAGCATTCTAGTTTTGGTGTCTCAGTTTTCTTTAGTCTTTTCTTGTAACCAAATTCCTAGCGTGTCCCCTGACTACATCTTCTTATAAAAATATTCAAGATTCCAATTGTCTTCAGTTACAGATACTCCTGTCATTTCACTAATTCTCTAAAAGTGCAACTTTTCATAGTTTCTCTAGTTAGATGGTGCGTAAAAAATATTTGATGAAACAAAAATGAACAGCCCCAAACAGGCTACAGAGTGAAAGCAGAAAACTTTCTAAGTTTGTAACCGGTCTCTTTGTTCTTATTCACATACTGTACATTTACTCTGAACATTACAGTTTCCACCTAAGCATTCTCTCCATGCTTCCTGCTCCACTAATGTTTATAACTTTCCCTGGTGTGTTCTTATGTCCCCTATTGGAATAGGCAAAATAATTTGTACAAAACTGAAATTACAGGGAAAGTGTAACCAGTAGGGTGCACCACTGGGACCCAAACCCCAGACCATATAACGCCCAAAATATTCACGGATTAAAATAATGGATTTTAAAACCACCAAGAACTTTTTACAATGGACACAACCAATCTCTCTATTATAAAAAAAAATCTTAGAAGAAGACGAGATGTGATTGTCCCAGAGACACTTTCACATCCCACAAGATGATTCAAGTGATGTAACTACGCCTGAGGTTGGAAGCCCCGCGAGACAATAGCTTATGCAAAGAGATTTGGAAAAGTCTTGCATGGTTATGTCAGACCCATTTCTTGTAGAGAGAAAGAAACAATATTCACTCACGGGCAGTTAAAGGTTGATTTGTCACGATGTAATTCCAAACACGGAATCAAAATTCAATGCGATATTGATGAAAAGGTAAAAGTGAAAAGAGATCAAATATATGGACATAGGTGATATGACAGAAGTGCACCACGCAAAGCCAGCAGCTCATCGATAAAGAGGAGGTAAAAAAAAAAACTGTATGTGTTCTTCATTGTATCACCGTTTAAGAGGGGATGTCAGAGGAGCGATTGCTTCTCCTTGGAGTGCGTTCAGCCCCCCTCTTCACAACGCGAGCCGCTATGACGCGAAGTGGTTGGCACATAGCGCAGGCAGGTGGGGGGAGGGGGGGTAGGCAAGCGAAGCCCCCTAGTAATCATAAAAAACAATTAAAAACTCCTTCTGCCTCCAGTTGAGTTTCACCCACTGTCCCCCGACTCTGACTCCTCAAGGTAAGGCAGCGTGCTACTTTTATACTAGACCTAAAAAGGCTTCCAGTGATTGGGCATGAACTGTGGGGAACATTTCTGGGTCATTTTGGGGACCAGGGCAGACTTCCCCGAAAAGCGCCCCCTTGCGGCACCCAGGGACCCTGACAGGACTGCATTTCAAGACGCCACTTCCCATGAAGCCCTGCAGATATCCAAACTGTGGCGCCTCCAGTGGACCACTGCCATGTAACATATGGGGAATGGAACACTCCTGGCCTTCGGCTTCTACTCTACCATTCCTTGGCACCTTCCATCTTGGCAAAAGGTCAGGCCATCATGCAGCTGGAATGCCCATGGCGAATAAAATTTGTGTTTTGCCACAAGTGAAATCCATGCCATTGGCACACATATTTTCGTTAAATTTGCATAACCAAAAGCATAATTTATTATGGTACAGAGCAAGGAAAAGGGCCACGGCTAAAGAGCAAATACCTGCAAGCACTTCACAGCTGGTAAAATCCATTGGCCTGGGGGTGTGCCCACTGGTGTTTAGCTGGGTTAGGGAAACTAAGGACAGATGGTGTTACCCAGGGTATTACCTCTGCTCGTAAATGAGTGGTGTGAGGGGAGCAGGCAGCATGATGATATTGTATGGAACCACACTGAAGGAGCTGTAAAACTTTTAGGTGGTGGCAAAGGGTGCCCAAGGAAGAAGAGAATGGCTTTGGCTGCAGAATAACCCTTATGGTGCAATATTCCTTACTTTCCAGCCCAAAAAATGTAAAAACCTATGAAATCACATTTAATCATTTTGTGTTTTGTAATTGTGAAATCACACAGAAGTGAATTTTAGGGACAACAATTTCATGGTTTTCTCATCACTAGAGCCCTTCAAAGGATTGAAAACCCGTTCAGGGCAGGTTATGCCTCCTGGTCTTCTTGACCATTGACTGAGTTATTGAATCAGAAAATATATTTCTTTCTTAATAATGTACAATGTTTTCCTAATATATGCTAAAATCCTATTCAGAATCACCAGGTTAGTTCTAGTCTACCACCTGATGCTGGTAGGATTAGCTCCAGTCCCATGAAGCTCCACTTGTTTAATTCAGTTCAAAAATGGATGGATGGATGGATCTTTTTAAAAATGTAATTTCCCTGTGTGCATCCAATGGCTGAAAGACACAGGGTGAATTTAACTGGACATCTTTTGGCCCATTTATGACTTTTATCAGAAATGTATATAAAGCTAATCTATTTTTTCTTCCTCTCTTTTTTTCCACAGGATGAAAACGATAACCCTCCCACATTCAGCCAATCGTCATATATCATCTCTGTTCCTGAAAACATAATTGCAGGTAAATCTGTTAATCCAGAATAGCCCAGAGCTTAGTTCCGTCATCCTTAATTGTTCCAAGAAAAATGGATGTAATCTATTGGCAACGTGTCATTGATTTCATCTTCCTGTCACACCAAGGGGACACCCTTCTGTTTATAACTTGGTTTTCTCTGGATAAAATAGGTAGTCAGTCTAGGTTAGCTGTACTTTAGAAGTGGTGAAGCAGACTTCTTTATGAACAGAAAGAACGTGTCATCATCAGCTCCGTTCAATTCAGAATAAATGACCACATGGAGATTTCAAACTGCATGTCCCTGTAACTGGAAACATGAGTGGTCAGTGCAGAGTTAAGGAAGAAGCTTCAGAAATGCAAAACAGCTGATTTTCTCAACCATCCATGTAATTATGAATTACTTAGTTTTAATTAATGGAAATACTTTAGCAGTAATGTTAGTAAAAATTACTTTTTCCATTGTCAATCACTTCTGCCAGGTGTTCACTAAAATCACAAAATATCAATTAGGACTGGTTTAACTAATCACTGGAAAAACATGAAAGAAATTCATTGTCTTGGGAAAATTAAAAATGATCATTCTTTAGTTTGACTAGAGTTGGTTAAACTTTTTGCTTGTACCTCACATTACAATTTTCAGTCATCTAAGTTGGAATTGTTCTTCTGTTTAATCTTGCGCCTTGAACATGATGATCCAAGTGTAGGTATCACAGTTAGGCAAGTGTGTGATGGTGGCTAATGAGCTGCATCATAAACCACAAGAGTTCCTGTATAGTCGGTCATTACTATAACATTTACTTTCTCCAGTTCACAAAAATATAACTAAATACCCTTATTAATGGAGTAAAGCGCAGTTGGTATTGTTGCTATTTCTCAGCTCCAGTGATCTGAGTTCATTCTTGGCCTTTATGCCATTTGTGTGAAGATTGTCTGTTTGTGTGTATAAGTGCTCTTGTTTTCTCCCACATACCAAAAATGTGCATGTTATGTGAACTGGAAACTTTAACATGATCAGGAATGAATAGGTACAAGAGTTAGAATGCAAGATCTGTCTGCATCCTAGTCTTTCTTGGTTTCTGCTTTGTACCCAGCACTGCTGAAATAGCCTTCAGTTCCCCACTCACCAATAATGGAAGATATCCATTCAAAAATCTAATGAATGGATGGAATTTTACAATAACTCTTGACTAATTAAAGCATATTTGATTGGTGTTCAGGGTAGATAGTTGCTATGTAAAATAAATATGTTACATGATTACTCTGTTTTAAACCAAGATGAACTTATCAGTTCCTCTTAAAACATTAGGAAATTGCAATCTCTTCATCACTGAAACTCCTGATCATTATATTCCAACCATCATCAGTAATTATGGGGAGTAAAATCTGTCCTGTATTTTATCCAAATGTAGGAGCATGATGGAATGTTAGCTAATTAAATAATTTAGGATAATCACCAATGTGAATGCATCCACTTTCAAAAGGCTTGATGTGCTTCAATGTATAAAATAAAGAGCAGAAAGATCATTAGATAGATAGATAGATAGATAGATAGATAGATAGATAGATAGATAG
>JANRMT010062813.1:82116682-82128755 GCA_026402145.1 Polypterus bichir lapradei | reverse complement strand
TAGATAGATAGATAGATAGATAGATAGATAGATAGATAGATAGATAGATAGATAGATAGATAGACATATGAGATAGTTGGATACATAGATGGACTTCCACAACTGTTTTTGATGTGAATTTACTGAGGAACGCCAGAAGCCTACAGTTGTCATACATTTGGATGGACCAGACAGACAAAAGATATTTAAAAATGTCCTCATGTTTTTACATCTCATAGAGGCAAAACCAATACACTGCAAAAAATGCATATGGAAAAACTAGACAAAAAAACTTTAAATGGGAGTTGTTTTGCTTTTATTTAGCAAAAAAATCTGCCAAAGGGTAAGCAAAATTTACTTGACAAGCATTCTTACAGTATGCTAAATAATTGTGAATACAAGTTTTTCGATAAGTCAATAATTCTTACAATAAGGAAAAAAGGATTTAACATCATGATAAAAATACTTTTCACTCACTTAGATTTCATTTTTTGCAGTGTAGTTTTGTAGAATTTTAAATTTTTAAATAAACTGACAACTTCAAATTTTCACTCATATCTCTAAATTTCTGTGTTATTATGAATCAAGACATCTTTCACAGATTTCCCAAAGCAGTCTCAACATTATTACCCAAATGCAGGCTCCATGTCTGTTGTGTGACGTGTGCTCATAATGACGATGCTCGAGAAAGGTTAATGTGTCGAATGACATATTCTTTATTTACTGACACATACTATACCTCACAGCAGCATGCTGTTTCCAAAATGTATTGCACACCAGTTGTTGCCGATCCCACATCCTCATTAAAGCATTGATTGTTTCATGAAATGGAGTTTGCATTTATTAAGTCTTCAGTTTCATTCATCTTTAATGCTGCTGTACTTTTTATTATTTTTATTAATGTATTGTGTCTTAACTCTGACGTATTGTAATCTGCTGTGTTAAATGTTTTATCTTCCAATACTATATATGCTCTATATACTGTTTATTTAATAATGAGCATAATTAAAACTTTCTGCACTTTTTTCCCTTTCTTTATAACCACTTTTCCTCATTCTTCCTCTTTAAGTGGCTCCACTTAGAATGCCTCTGTGAATGTGTCACTAAACACGTTCTTCTTTTCTTCTTTGTCTGGTAGGTGCCACAGTTTTATTTGTGAATGCCACAGATCTGGATGCATCACAAGAATATGGACAAGCTTCTCTGATTTATTCCTTGGAGGGCTCTACCCAGTTCAGAATCAACACTCGATCAGGTGACTGACTTTAGTCAATGCTATATTAATATGTGAAGATCCAGGAAAATCAATCAATAGCCAGTTTTAAATGTGTTTAATGTTACCATAAGATTGAGAATGCATAGAAAGTAATTAAGTATGACATACTGACAAGACAATTCTCTAATAAATTTTAATTGTAATTAGGTTACTCAGAAAAGAAAATATTCCATTTGTAGTTTAGTTAAAAACATGCCCTTGAAATATGCATAAAAATATATGATTATGCTTGTAAAAATTCTAAAAAATTATTAAGTAGCTATATTACTAATTTGGTGCCCTGTCCAGGGGGTGCTCCAGTGTTTTTTGGGATAGGCTCCAGCGTCACCTCAGCCCTGCTAAGAATAAAGCAAATTTGGAAGTTGGATGGAGGGATTTGTTACTAATGTAGGAAAAAGTGCATGGTATTTTATATTATAAGTTGGTCTTGGCAGTAAATTGCGGCATACATTATGTTAATGGTCAGTGGTTAGCTGCCTTTTAACCTAATTACGAGGGATATCCAGAAAAAAAGGTTACAAGTGCCCTGGAGGGTGCAGGGAATTTTTTTTTCCGAAGGTTGGCATACCTGCGTGTAGGGGGGTCCTAACGGTCAAAATAAGCCCGGGACCGCGTCAGTCAGTTGTGAAATGTCATCACAGCAAGCAAGTTCGTCAACCTCTGCTGAGGCCGTTTGCTCCACCTACCGCCGATGCAAGATTCGTTCGGTCATCAAGTTCCTCACTTTGCGTCGTGAATCCGCAGCCGAGATCCATCGTCAGCTTGTGGAAGAATTGTGAAAGAATTCTTGGGTGGGAAACGTTTTTCCAACGATGAGGAGGTTAAGGAGACAGTGGAGAAGTGGCTTTCGGAGGTGGAGCAGAGCGTATTCGACGAGGGTATAAAAAAGCTGGTGCCCAGGCTGAAGAAGTGCATCGAAGTTGACAGCGATTATGTTGAGAAATAAACACATATTTTGGAACATACCCTGTAAATTTGGTTGAAATATATTCATTTTTCGATTTTTAACAGCTGTTGTAACCTTTTTTCTGGATATCCCTCGTAAAACCAGCTCGCAGGAAACCTTATTAATGTAACTAAATAGGTCTTTCTGCATATTACTAGTGCAGCTAGCAGACTGATGAAAATGCACCAGCAAGGGAAAGCTGCAGTGGGTACCTAAGGACTCTCTAGCTCAGCAGTTTACAGGTTAAAATGTGTGCTAAAATCACACAGATGAGAGAGTTAGCATCCTGGGGAATCTCAAGAGTAAACTCAATCCAAAAGTGTATACTGAACATATTATTTTGACTGGTAACTTGAGGTTAGACTAGTAGTCAGACTAGCTGTCAGATCAATTCACTTTATTTTTAGGATATCATTCATTTCTGATGAAACAAATGTTGAAATATTGAAAAGGTAGCTGGAGAATGCTCTTTTTTGTAAAATATTGATGTGAGCGTTGAAAGGGAGATCCTCTTGGGGAACAGATACACTTGCATTGTCTCCACAGTTTAAAGGAATCGATAGAATGTTAGGAAAAAAGGTTATTTTGATTATCTAAATATTTTCATGTTATTCACTTTCCAATTGCACTATATGAATTTAAGTGCACATTTAAATTGAAAAAGCTCCTGAAAGAAATGGGTGCTTTGGCACAACTGGTTGAGCTAATAAGATCACTGTACACAAATCAAAAAGAAATCACCAGAACAACATATGAATGCACCGATTGGTTTGAAATTGGGAAACACACACAACTGAGCTGTATTCTAGCCCCAGTTCTATATCATATGTAAGCAGATGAGGTTTTGAAAAGAGTCAGAAATCAGAGAGAAAACTGGTAACAGAACCATTAATACCCTAAGATATGCAGATAGCACATCTCTGCATGTAGAAAATTAGGAAATAATACAACTGATCCTCAGAGATTAAAGTGAAAAGGTGGGAATGAAAGTCAACTTGAAAGCAAAAATTATGACAACAGCTGGAACTAGAGAAGTTGTGACAAAAATTGACAATGTCAACCGCGTTTAAGGTTTCATTTTTCTGGGATCTAAGATCAACCACAGTGGAGTATCTATCCTCAAAATTGAAAGAAAAATAATACCAGGTGGTCAGCATAAGGGGCAAAAACAAAGAGTTCATCCTCTCAACCATGAATGGTCTGTGCAATCATGATCCCCAAAATAGCTAGATTAGTATTGATGAAGAAAGTGAACAGAAGAAAAATTACTGCCTTCAAATTATGGTGCTGGAGAGAACTATTTGCATTCCATGGATGAGGAGATTTATGAACGGAGAAGCTCTGGACTGCATTAATTTGGATATATCAGTGGAGGCTAATACCAGCAGACTTTGCTCGTGTAATTCGATCTAATTCATTGGATAAAGGCAAAAAGGCCAGGAAAGGTCTAGGGAACAAAGAAAAAAAGACTGGCAAAGACCACAATGGATTGACACCATCCAGACAGACATTGGAATCAGTATGAAATATCCAAAAGAAGCCAGTCTGTAAAGTCTCCAAAAGTCAGCCACAATTGAATGGGTAAGAAAGTCACCGTAAGTATTTGGGAGGCATTTGTGTAAATAAGACCATTGTTAGTAATAAAGGGACAAATTAATATCGCAGGATATCTGCATGTAATCGTTTTTATTGGGAGTCTAGAATATTACTTCCATGATGATGATGATCAGCAGTACAAACAATGGTAGAGTTTTTGGGTTTTTTATGTTGTTTTTGTTTATGTGCACATACTGAAATCTGTTGTTAACGTAGGATTCAAGTCAACTGAGCAGTAGTCAGAACTAGTGCTTCTAAATTATGCACTCAAATTGTGACATATATTATTAAAGGTAGCAGTGAGCTCCAGTTCAGGCTGCACCAGAGGGCAATATAATAATAGCAATTATTCACTAGCAGCTGTGACATGTAGATAAATCTCTTTATACTTAAGAGTACATCATCGGTGATGTTACCTGTGGTCATCGGGTGTTTTGGGCATTTCAAAATCAAACTCCATCACCCAGGTGACCTAGTCATGGTTGATCAGGCCATGGCTTGTACTCAGGTTGTGCATGCTTCCCCCCATGGCCCCCCTCCCCTGATCCAGAGCTATCTCAATGCCCTTTCTGCCGCCTCTGTAATTTTCTTGATGGCTCACCTCCTGTTTCTGATGATGATAAGTGTACTGAAGACTATGGAGTGATTTCTCAGCAAAGGCCCTGTAATCAACCTCAATGGATATACACCTTGCCTTCCAGCTTTGTCTACAGCAGTCCAGCACCAGATCTTTGTACTTGACCCTCTTCCTCTTGTGAGCCTCCTATAGTTGATCTTCCCATGGGGACTATCAGCTCCAAAATAGTGATGTTCTTAGATATTTTTGAGATGAAGAAAAATTCTGACCTCATGGAAGTTGAGACAATGAGCCATGGAAATACCAGCCTCTTCTCCAAATCCACAGCGACCTGCCAATCCTGAGCAGTAGTAAGGGTAGAATTAATATGAGAGAGAAATGAAGTTCGTAAGTGTGTTTGGAATATGTTGGCAAAAGGGCAAGTTAAAGCAATAACTTTTTTTTTCATTTGTTTATTTATGTAAATTACAAGCTTAGTTTCCTCTAGCCTCTCTTTAAATAAACATTATGTTTTCTTAATAGAACATCAGAGTATCAGTTGTTGCAGACAATTTAGACATTTGCAGTCTGTGCATGTCTAGCTGTAGTAGATTAGTACTGTCTTTTGAAAATTTAGGGTGGAGAGGATCTGCTAATTACACAAGGACAGAAAATGAAAGTGGCATACAAACATTAATAATTTAGATTTTTTTCCAAAATATAGCCATTCAAAATGCTTCGGTCTCCTCTAATGGAAAAAATTATTCTAAACCATTTTTTATTGTAAAATGCTTTTGCCTGAAGATCAATTTCTCTTTCACATATGCTGATCTCAACATATCAGTGAAGCTAATTGTATGAAGTCACACAGGAGAATAATAATTATAAATAGAAAAGAGGCCTCACTTTCTGTCTGTTTTACATGCAGGTGAGATCACAACTACTTCACTTCTCGATAGAGAGCAGAAATCTGAATACATCCTCATTATTCGGGCTGTGGATGGAGGTGCTGGGCCAGCTCAGAAAACTGGCATAGCTACGGTAATAGAATGGTTTTGTTTATTTCCCATAGTTCACTCAGCACACTTTTATTAACCATATTCCATCCAGTCAGGCCCAAAACCTGAATGAGATGTTCATTAAACACTTGCCTGGAGAAGCCAAGAAGGAACTGAATTCTCTTGATCAAATGTGGTGTTAAAAGGAAAAGAGATTACCTCAGTCAAGTGGAGGGTACACTGCACCAAACACATTTTAGATGATCTCATTTAGATAAGTACTGGAAAACCATCACGTTGTGGTAACTACCCCATCAAATCCAAGTTGTAGTATTATTCAAGTTAAAAAAGACTTTTCTTTGCATTTAATTTGGATATTTTGACACCGGTCAACAGTATTGGTGACAGTTTTGTAACATATTACACGAAGGACATGTACTAAATCTTCATCAATACAGCAGTGGACACTAGACATACCTTAACTACTGTATATATTACTGTTATACATAATGAGATTTTTTTTCTTGTTGAAAAAAGTGCAACATTTTTCTCTAATATTCTGAGAGGTAAGTATAAAGCTAAGGAGGCCATTTAGATCGTTAGGTTAAGTTTAAAGCTGCTTTCTGTGTCAATGTTACCACATAACTACAGCTCTGTAACTAACCAGGCCTGATTTTTCCACTGGGTCTCAAATAGACCTCTACTAAAATACAGCGGGCCATCTATTTGTTAAGAGACACATTGAGTGCTCAAGGGTTATTGTGAGAGATTAAATTGAAAGACCAGGAGATGGTAATGAAGTCAGAGAGGTAAAAGCATCAAAATCGTGAGATCAAAAAATAATCAGGCAACCAGGAATCAAAGGGCAAGCCATTAATCAGAAGTCATGGGCAAATATATGAGTCAAAGAGCCAAAACAAAACTACCGCTAGTGCCTATTTGGAAAATAAGCTAACTGTGCTATGTGAAACAAAACGTTTTTTATCCACCAAGGGATGACGCAGACTGACAATGGTACTAATATAATAACATACTGTGTGATGTACCACAAGATGGAGAAAACAATATTGTGTAAACCAGCGGTTCTCAAACTGTGGGGCGCACTCCCGCTGAAGCTGTACAAAATAAATGAGCAAGAATTAATTTTTTACAATTTTATTTCAAATTTAAATTTGCAAGCATATAATCACAATGAATGCATTATAACTAAAATTAAATTAAAACATTTCTAAGGCATAGATCTAATGACTAATATGTGCCTGCTTTAAAGTACACTGCCTGTCCAGGTTTGGTTTGATATTCGAGATAGACACTCTGAGCTCCTTTTCTATTTGAAGTTTGTTTCTATGATGAGAGGCGCCGCTGAGGCTGCTTTTATAGTCGCATATTTTCAATCCAGAAAGTTCGAGACGTATCTGTATCTGTCGCGAACATTCGGGTAACAGTAGATCAGGTGATAATGCAGCGTGACTGCACCACATTGGCAGCGTAGCCAATATTGCCAACTTGAGTTAAATAATTTACTGTGTATTGGGTTATTTTCATGATACAACTAACAGTGGTATAATATTTGTCGGACGAAAATAAGTTCGTCTCGCGCAGATTGATTTCATCGGTGTCCTCATTTACGAGATTTTTAAAAATTAAAACATATTTAATCGTTTCTTTACATAAAAAAGTAATTAAATAAGAATAAATAATTTATTCTTTGTTTTTGGGATTACTACCAAAAACCACACAAGGCATTTTAACAGTTATTAAAGCACTTTAAAAAAATAAATTGCAAATATTTCATCGAAGTTAGCCAAACACATGCAAATCTTATGGAAGTAAAAATAATAGGCTACCGCAACACCGCACGAGTATCATACCTTTGTTAGTTGTATCATGGGTTATTCTCATCTATCTTATATTATGCAGGGGACGCAGAATTATTCCAGGTATCAAAAAGGGGGCGTGAAATACGAAAGTTTGAGAACTGCTGAAGTAAACAAATAAAACTGAAACAGCAGCGAAATAAAATGAAATGTCAACAAAAACAGAGTAAAAAAACTTAAATATTGAAAAAATATTTACTTAAAATAAATAAAAAATATTTTATATATTTGTTTCTACACACAATACATTTACTTTATATATAAAACATCTACGCGTGGAAGTGTGTGTGTCTGTCCGGCCCACAAGTGAGAGCTGAAGTCGGGCTCCATCTCCGAGGATACGCAAGCGAGGTCAGCACGTCGATAAAACGAAACATCTGAAGAGAGAGTCACTTGCTTATTCGCTATTCGCGTGGCAAGCACATCAGCAAAATGGTATCCTTTTTACTTTTCCTCCTGACGCTAACACACAAGCGAGGGGAGCACATCGGCAAAACGAAACCTCAGAAGAGAGAGCACGTCGGCAAAATGAAACCTCCTAGGGGAGAGATGCCCAGAGTAGTTCCTTTCAATTACCCGACATATCTACATTTCTATTTTTTTTTCTGATGATTTAAATAGTTTCTAGGACCCCATGTTTTTTACAGCACTGGCTTATACAGCTAGTAATATATAAATAAATTGTTCACTGATATAAACTTTGTTTTTAAACTTTCAACATTATCACCATTTTTTGTTTCTGAACAGGTAAATATTACCCTGCTGGACATCAATGACAACAA
Organism: Polypterus bichir lapradei; assembly: GCA_026402145.1. Taxonomy (NCBI): domain Eukaryota; kingdom Metazoa; phylum Chordata; class Cladistia; order Polypteriformes; family Polypteridae; genus Polypterus; species Polypterus bichir. The sequence continues at coordinate 82,120,745 of JANRMT010062813.1, read as the reverse complement.
TCCAACATGGGTGGGAGAGCCATATCAGGTGAATGTGGTGGAGATGTCTCCTGGTGGCACAGATGTCGTCACAGTGAGTATAGACTTCAGGAGTGAGACTGAAGAGATGACTGAGCTCAGATTAGGAGTAAAGAAATGTGTTTTCACCTCAAAAGTGTGTTGCCTGAGCCTCCCACAAATCTGCTTTCGCTTTGATTCACTATTGAAATGACCTGAATGATGCCCAGTCATAAATGCTTTCACAGAAGTCAGAAGCACTACCAGTGTAATATTTTGATTCTCTCGGGCCCTTTTTTGTTATACAGTGACTTGCTGCTATTAATATCTGATGGTCATATCTATACTGTAAAATAAATCCTTATTTCAGGCCATGTTTTCAGCTTTGTTTTTCAACTACAATATGTAGCTGGCCACCGTGAAACTCTTTTATAAATTAGTGTTTTGAACCTACAATAAATACTAAACTGAAATAAAGTTTCCAAATATGATCATCATCCACAACTGCTGCAGAGAAGAATTTGGCACCACATAAAGCAAAAGTCCTCTGGCAGTCTTTGCATAGCAAGTGTGTGAAGTAGGCCTATGCCATTTACACAAGATCCACACTTTTTGGTGCGACGATGAAATATCTCATTAAGACGTGATGACTAGAATGGAATGGTCTCTTATGTGACATATTCTGTGTTATTTACTGAATAATTATATTGGAGCTAAGTCATTTTAATGCTGAGCTCTCCCAAAGGAGCTCTCCTTATTACTTGATATTGTTATTAGAATGAGTGCATCTGTGCAGTCTGCTTTTATTTTCCTTTTTCCTATTTACCATATGCTGCCATTTTTACTCAACTCATCCTTACTTTATTACCATAACAACATCATTTGCATAGGATTTGATTTGGTAAACCTTATACAAATAAGCATGAATTCAAACATAAAGCATAAGGCCAGCATTAATCTTCATTCCTCATTAGCTTAGAAAAGTACGTAGGCACACAAAAGACTCTGAGGTTTTAGATTCCAAGTTCATGCATCTCACAGCTTGTAGTAAATATGGTTATGAGACCTAATATTAGTATAAGTAAGTCTCTTAACAATGAAGGAGTAGGCATTTCAATCCATAAAATAATCAGTCCAGTTGAGCCAGGGGATGGATGATGGGTGGATAGACAAAGATTGACTGAATTGGCCACTGTGAATCTTTCAGGTTCTAGCAGTGGATCCTGATAGGGGAGATAATGGAACTGTCACCTACAGTATTAGCCCCCCCAACAAGTTCTACACAATTAACAATCAGACTGGGAAGATCCGAACAACAGGAGTGGTGCTCGATCGTGAGACCACTAGACCAGGAGAGCTGGACCTCATGAAGACGATTGTGGTTTCTGCAAGTGACCGTGAGTCTGCACCCTTTATTTATTTATTTACTGTATATTTTACATTCAGGGTATTATAACAGATAGTCTGAGTACAAAAACCTTTGTTAGACTAAGTGCACATTTGTATTTTTCTGTTTCTGAAACAATCCACTTTGAAACATATTTGTTTTTGAAGTTTTCAAGTAATAACATGGCTTGCTGCAAACAGAATTTTTGCTCATTGATTTTGATCAGGGACGGCACGCTGGCGCAGTGGGTAGCACTGCTGCCTCACAGTTAGGAAACCCGGGCTCACTTCCCGGGTCCTCCCTGCGTGGAGGTTGCAGGTTCTCCTCATGTCTGCGTGGGTTTCCCCCCGAGTACTCCGGTTTCCTCCCACAGTCCAAAGACATGCAGGTTAGGTGCATTAGCGATTCTAAATGGTCCCTTGTGTGTGCTTGGTATGTGTGTGGTTGAGTGTGTTTGTTTCCTGCCTTGAGCCCTGTGTTGGCTGGGATTGGCTCCAGCAGACCCCTGTGACCCTGTAGTTAGGATATAGCAGGTTGGATAATGGATGGATTTTGATCAGTAAGCTTTACTTTTACTGCACATATTGTCATCAATATTACTATGGTATGTGTGTTTCTTATCTAAACCTTTAATCTGATTTTTTGTGTATAGTTTTGTTTCCATTCTTTTTTATTGGTCTTGTACAGAGAGAGACACATGTAAGTGAGAATCTCATTGTAGCACCAGTAGTTGCAGTAGTAGGATTGTTACATGTGAAAATCTTACAATGCTGTTGAATTTGTAACCAATACATACAATTTCAGTGAGTGCTTGACTCATTTCATTAAAATATCCTCTAACTTAATTAACTTAATTAAAATGAAAATTGTTAATCTACTTCTGTATTTAATTGATGTATATTTGGTGTGTATTCTTGGTTGTTAACTGTGTGAATGTACATGTCATTCTACCTGAATATATCTAACATACACTCAAATAAAAATTATGCTTACATTATTTTATTTTTTCCTTTATTTTTTATTTATCAATTACTATGTCTCTACTGTCTCTAAAGGTGGATCTCCGCCATTGCGTGCAACTGTTAGTACTACTATATTGGTGAATCTACTGGACTTGAATGACAATGATCCTACCTTTATGAACCTTCCATTCACTGCAGACATTCTTGAAGGAGTTCCAAGTGGCTCTTCCATTTTTCAGGTATCAGTACCTGTCTAGTCATTATTTATTTATTTATCTATTTATTTATTTATTTATTTACACAATGTCCAAGTCTATTACGCTTTAGTGCTAGCCCTGACCTATATATCTTTGTGAGCAGGTGTCAGTCATGGACCCAGATGAGGCCGATAATGGTCTTGTCAAGCTACAAATGCAGGTGGGCATGCCTCGGATGGACTTTATAATTAATGGCTCCACAGGGTTGGTAACCTCAACAGTTACTCTTGATCGGGAGAAAACACAAGAATATTACTTACGTGTAGTGGCCATGGACTCAGGACAGTTTCCTCGTATTTCAACAAGCACTTTGACCATCAGAGGTACAAAAATATTGAAAATATCAAATAAAATTTGTAGTGTTCCTACCTTTTTGTCATTAAGTTTACTATAATCTAGCATAGTATATTCTGCTGTTTAGTGTTTTCTTTACTAGGATGTGTCTAATCTACTTGCTGCAACTCTTTTATACTAAATGGTGTAGTTCCTCCTGTATATTCACATTGTGTTCTTAACTGTGGGAAGTGCAGACCACTCAGTTTATTACAGCACTACAAACAAATACTTTTAAAAAATTTAAACTTTCACTTATTGTATGTTTTCCATGAACAAATGGTGAAAGACAGATCCAGTATACAGTACAGTGCATGTATTTATAAAAAAATATCTGTCGCCACCTACTGGTGAAAAATGATTATTTAATTTCTTTTTCACTGATTTACACTTACTCTTTGAAGAATACCAGTTTCTAGTAATAAGACCTGTATCTTAAAATCCAAACAATTTAATTCCTTGCTGAAAAACCTAAATATCTTAAGCAATCCATTTCTTTTTCACCCATTTTCTCCTTGTTAAGCATCAAACATACTGACTTTCTTTCTTACTTAGATATATTACTTCAGATTTTTATTGTTTGATGACACTTATTGATCACAACAGTGTTTTTGCTCTCCAGTTTAAAGTTGCCTAACCATTAAACGTTCATTCAGTTTTATTTTTCATTTCTGATGCCATACATTGTAGCCTTCAGTATGGGCAACATTAACTGTTCCATTTAATATTATAGAATGTTCTGAAATAAAATCTCTGATTTCAGTGCTGGACATAAACGATGAGACTCCCACCTTCTTTCCCATCATCTATAATGTGAGCCTTTTGGAGAATATACCCCGTGACTACACTGTCGTGCGTCTCAACTGCAGTGATGCTGATGCTGGCCTCAATGCTGAGCTTAGCTACTTCATAACAGGTGAGAAGAGGTAGTGTCATGGCGAAAAATTCATCCTCAGAAGGCTTTTTACCTAAAAATAAAGGCTATTAGGATTTGAGATAGACAGACAGAGTTTTAAGGCTTTATTGCAATAAATCAACCACACGGACTCAACCCAATTCGGCCGAATGAGATTGAGCCCTGATCATTACAGCCATTGAAGTTTTTATAACAATTTCTTATCATTTTG
>JANRMT010062813.1:82087167-82106674 GCA_026402145.1 Polypterus bichir lapradei | reverse complement strand
CTATCTATCTATCTATCTATCTATCTATCTATCTATCTATCTATCTAATGTTTGTAATATGTCATTTTCTGTAATGATACATTTAATGCATTTTATTACTTCAGATGTTTATGATGTGCCATCTCTTTGGAATGACAGAGACGTAGCAACTAGATAGAAACACAGCCACACAGTCACACAGATACTTATTCTTCTATTAAGGTTTATTAATCATTTAAGCATTTGTCATATAATTTGTACACCAGCTGATACTCGATTCACATCAATTTTCACGTACATGGTGGTACAATAAACCTGACGCTAAGCTGCAAAGTGCTTAGAATAACAATACAAGCATGCTCTATCATTATGACAGCTTTCCATAACTGGTAAACAAACAAAAAGTTAAAAAGGCACACACAAAAAACTACAAGAAATGTCATAACAATACTGAAAGTCTTATAGGCATGGTGCAGTCATGAAGCACTTTAACTGCAACCATTACCATGTGCTTTCAAAATAAGTCATAGCATAATATTTTCAAGTCTGTTTAATCCAATTCAAGTTGCAGGATGCCAGAGCCTGTCCCTGCAGCATCAATAAAAAGGCAGGACCTGTCTTTCAGGAGTGCCACTCCATCACTTTTATCATACACACATTCACCTACTGAAAACGCTGGACTCACAAATAAACCTAACATTCACCTTTTTCAGAAGCAGGAGGAGAACTGGAGTAAACTATCACCTCATTTTTTTCTTTAGGCAAATTGAAATGATCTTCCATTGATGCTGTGATTGCAGGACAGCATGTCAGGATAGTGGCTGGTGGTACTCTCAGGGATCAAATTCTGGGCCTGATCACTGTCCTGTGTCTGTGAAGGTTTTCATTCAGGTATTCAAATATGTCTGTCACATCTCAAAGACTTGCAGGTTGAGTATTAGAAATTCTAAACTAGTGCAGTGCGAGGGGGCCCTACTATGCATTAATGCCATCGGAGAGCTGAATGTCACCTTGTGCCTGAAGCTGCTCACATAGACTCTAGTTTCCTTTAGCCCTAAGCAGATTTGAAAATGTTATTCATTCTTTCACCTTTGTTATATTATTGTACTTATTTGGCTGACATCTTTATCCAAGACAACATACACATGTGAGACACAATTGGTTGCATTACTTTTGCCTTTCCAGTTGGAGCACAGGCAGGTAAAATGACTTGCTCATGGTCACACAGTGTCGGTAGTGGGATTTGAACCCACAACCTCAATGTTTGCGGTCCAAAGTCCCAACCATTAGACTTCACTGCCTGCCTTTGGTAGCAACATCATAGACTGTGAATATTATGTTAAATCATTAATTATTTAATCTTGAATCTTTAAGTGTTCTTTGTGCAACTCAAGCAACAAATGAACAGCCATGTAATGTCACTCCTTAAACTCCAGCTGGACATGAAGAAGACAACATGGAACAGTATTTTGTCAAACTCCGATAACACATGAGCATTGAGTTACAAGAAAGCACTCAGTTCATTCAGCTTAAAACTTTCACATCCCAACCCACCGCTGTTACTTCAGGTGTGCCCCAGGGCTCTGTCCTACCTCTTCTTTTCCACCATCATTGCTTATTGACTGCATTGCTGAAATTAAATCCTGGTTTTCTTCAAATTTTCTTAAATTAAACAGTGACAAAACTGAGGTTCTCCTCATTTGTACAAGATCATCATTATCCAAAGCCGATAATCTTTCACTTGCTATTGATAACTCTGTTGTTTCCTCATCACCTCAGGTTAAGAGTCAGGGTGTCATCCTCGACAGTACTCTATCTTTCCAATCTCACATTAATAACATCATCTGGTCTGCTTACTTCAACCTACGTAATATTAATCGCATCTGCCCCTCCCTCACTCCCCATACCACTGCCATTCTTGTTCACAGTCTTGTTACTTCTCATCTGGATTATTGCAATTCACTCCTCTTCGGTCTCTCTAATAAATCTCTCCATAAGCTTCAGCTACTCCAGTATTCTGCAGCTCACATCATTACTCGAACCCCATCTATTCATCATATTCCTCCAGTTTTGCAGCAGCTTCATTGGCTCCCAATTAAGTTTTCTGAATTGATTTTAAAATTCTGCTGTTAACATTTAAGGCCATTCATAACGTCACCCCTCCATATCTGTCCATCCTTCTTCATGTTGCCATTCCCTCCCGTAACCTTAGATCCTCTTCCTCCATCCATCTGACCGTCCTTCTCGCCCGTCTAACCACCATGGGGAGCCGAGCATTCAGCCGTTCTGCCCCCAAGCTCTGGAACTCAATACCTACTGAGCTTAGAAATATCGAATCATTTTCAACCTTCAAATGTAAACTTAAAACCCTTCTGTTTAAAATGGGTATTTCTCTATGATTATGGTGGCTTTGTTTGATTTTAATTTTTATATTTTCTGTGTTTTCTGATGTTTTAGGTTTTGTTTATAATGTGTTTTATATTTATTGTTTGTTCGGTGTCCTTGAGTGCTTAGAAAGGCACCTTGTATAAATAAAATGTATTATTATTATTATTATTATTATTATTATTATTATTATTATAAGGGAAGAAAATGGAGCAGTCCAGAGCATGGACTGTAAAACGCATTTGTAACAAGGGGGCTACATAGGGCCATGGTGGGCAAGCCATGCAAAGACTGTTGAAGTACAGGCAGTCCCCGGGTTACGTACGAGATAGGGACTGTAGGTTTGTACTAAAGTTGAATTTGTATGTAAGTCGGAACAGGTACATAAATTTAATAAATGCTATTGTTGACTGACTGTAACCAAGTGCTCTGCCAATGAATGATGGAGTTTCCCCTCTCTGACCTTTTTATTATTTCTACTTTATTTTCAATGGTGATGGTTTTCTCTTCTTTACTATATCACCAGCACGTGCATCAGATTTGTGTTTCAGAGACATTGTTGAAGGGTGAAGACAAAAGATTAAGATGAGCTCTTCTGCACAGCACTGTACACGCTATCACAGCAGGAAGGCACCCATCGTCAATACGTATGATGTACTGACAAGAGACAACTTCCTGTTATGTATGTAACAGTACAAGCAGGCTTGCTGTTGAGAATGAATGGGGGCATCGACGGGCGGTTCATCACCAGCCCACCTCACAGTCACCTCTACTACAGTATGCTGCCTGCAGCGTCCGCCCACCGAGAATGAACACGGTGTGGCCAAAGGCGGTTAGTGAATCGCCCCCATTCAATAGGCAGCCATCCGATGCACACCACAATGTTGACCCTGTTCACCCTCAATGGCCTCCGTTCAGCCACAACCGGGTCACTGCTTGCAGCATTACCAGCTGCCCACCGAGAACGAACGGGTCAGCCGTGTGTGGTGGGCGGGCAGTGAAACCACTTGCCGCCGGGAGCCACCCGGGGGACCCTACACTGCGTGAGCAGCGAAGTCGCCCCCCCTCCAGCCTCTGTCCAGCCACCCCTTGCAGCGTCCCCAAGCCAAAGATAACGGAGCGGCAGTTACTGAGGTGCATGCGTCGCAGCTGTGGCCTCGTTCGTAAGTCATAGGTCGGATGTCTGTAACCTGGAGACTACCTGTACTCCCTACTACATGAGACAACACCAAAACATTGAGAGTAGTGTTTGGTAATATTATAAAGAGGATTAAAAATCATTTAATTTGATCTCCGATATCCAGGTTTTTGAATGATGTGATTGGCAGTGTTAAATTGACTGGATTTGCGGGATGTCCCTGAATCAACTGGTGCCACATTTAAGGAAAGTTTTTTTTTGCTTTTGTGAAACATTCCACCTCTTCTGTGATGATCACCAGGGAAATAGTGCTTTACAAAATGAATTATGAGCATGTAATGGGCATTGATACAAGAAACTGCTTATTTCTATGGAATGTCATGATTTACTGTGAGAAGAAATTTGATGAGAATCTTTAAGGGATAAGAAGTTTTCATATATGAAATCTAGATAGGTCAACGCAGAATACAACTGCAATTTAGTTCACCAAAGCTGCACAGCAGTATGCAGTGCTCCAATATTTTTTTTTTCTGCGGGTGGTTCAATTCCTAGTACTTAAGGTACATGGATCTAATGTCCAAGGTTCAAGTCTCATACCCAGTTATTGCCTTTGTGATGTCTGCACATTCTCTTTTATTTCCAAATATTCTGGTGTTCTTTTTAAGCTTGTGTATATTTGGTTGATTCTCCCAGTTTCAGTTGTTGTGCCCATGAGTGGTCTCTACAGTGAACTGGTGCTTTTTCCAGTGTTGGTCCTTGTCTTAAGCCCAGTGCTTTCAGAATTGGCCTCCAGCCCTCATGATCGTGAGCTGGATTAGGTGGATCTGAGAATGTTCTATTATTTCTAGTTAAATGTCAAGATGTGGCACGGTGGTGCAGTGGGTAGCACTGCTGCCTCGCAGTTAGGAGACCCGGGTTCGCTTCCCGGGTCCTCCCTGTGTGGAGTTTGCATGTTCTCCCCGTGTCTGCGTGGGTTTCTTCCCACAGTCCAAAGACATGCAGGTTAGGTGCATTGGAGATTCTAAATTGTCCCTAGTGTGTGTGTGCCCTGCGGTGGGCTGGCGCCCTGCCCGGGGTTTGTTTCCTGCCTTGCGCCCTGTGTTGGCTGGGATTGGCTCCAGCAGACCCCCGTGACCCTGTGGTTGGCATATAGCGGGTTGGATAATGGATGGATGGATGTCAAGATGTCTGAGTGGGTGTCCTCCAGGTGCTCTGATTTCCTCCCACCGTTCAAAGACATGCAGATTAGATTGCCATTGCTAAATTGGCCCGAGAGTGTTGTTGTGCTCACTCTGCAATACACCCGCCACCCTTCGCAGGGATTGTTCTTGCCTTGCACCCGTTGATTGCTGGGATAGGCCCCAGCTACCCCGCAACCCTGCCCTGGATAAGCGAGTTATGAAAATGGATGAATTTAATGTCCAGCTATTGAAAGAAATGGAGGATAATGCCATGAATTTAAAGGGGTATACTGTGGAATGGCAGGTATGTGATCAAGTCACTAGCACTGAGCATATTATGAGTGCCTGGAATAGAGAGGTTCATCTAAAAATATAGTTTTTAGTGTATGATATGGATTTTGCTTTATCCTTAATCTCCCTCATATCCCCATCTTAATATGCTAGTACAGTCCTCAATGCTTGTCTAAACTTAATTAGCTGAAGAAAATCATGGCCTCCTATTGTCAAATGTGGTCTCTTCTCAGTAATATTAAAACCATATTTTAGTTTTGGTATATTTTCAGCCAGAAATACTTGTTAAATGTTCTTCATAACATGTTGCTATCACAATAGGCTTCTCAAAACAATTCCCTATCCAGACACAGAAGGCATTATTCAGGGCTTGGCTCGTGGTCACTGGCTGACTGTACTGAAAAGCAAAGGGATGCTAGAAAGGAAACAGAGCCCCCTAGTCAAACAGAAGCCCCCCCCCCCCAACACACACACACACACACACACACACACACACATACACCCCGCCACCACCACCAACCAAGCGTGCCCCATCTCAATGCAGCTAAAGGAAGAAAGAGAGATTTGTCTTCCTAGAAACTCCCAGGCTCCGCTTAGCAGTTTGCTGCACTTCCTTAGCAACACAGAACACTCCAGGACAACATTCCTTTTGCTTTTGTGTGCTTTAGGTCAATATTATTTTATATTCTGGTGACATGTTTGGGAGGTGTCTGAGTTTATAGACAGACACTCTCATTCATTCCATAGTTTAGACGCTGAGCTGTCATGGATATTAATAAGGAGTAGAAGAAAAGGCCATTACCTCTGTATTATGGGACTGAGCTACCTGGGCAGGCGCTGTACTACTGTATAGGTGACTCTTTTGTCTGTAAGTGGGGTCTGAAGTGAGCCAAGCAAATTTAGTTATCGTGGCAGTCAACAGACCAGTATTTTTCTCTAAAAGCGGGGTCAACAGTATGTAAACCAATCCTCTTGACTTAGACAATCAGGGCCTCCCATCAGAAACCAAAGTTCATAACAGCACAACAGGTTTTCTACAGTGGGCTGGCGCCCTGCCTGGGGTTTGTTTCCTGCCTTGCACCCTGTGTTGGCTGCGATTGGCTCCAGCAGACCCCCGTGACCCCGTAGTTAGGATATAGCGGGTTGGATAATGGATGGATGGAGAACAGGTTTTATTTCAGAATGCCAGGCTGTGAATGTACAACACCCTACGCCTTTTAATTTGTTGTCCTTTTTATAAGTACACCTGGGCTTACTCTTAAAGTAAGATTCTGCTGCCGATATGAAAGACAAGACAAAGCAGGAGGAAATCATGACCCTCATCATAATGCTTTTAGTTTGCTCTCCATACACCGAACATCCTGCTAGTGCTTCTGGCCTCTTGTCAATTCTTAAAATAACAGCTAATTATCTGAAGTTACTGTAGCTCTGCTGGGAATTCTGTACATTGCTGCAAGCCAGAGTTAATTCAGCATTTCGGCATCTCTCTTGTTTATTTTTTTTTCCCAAACACAAGATGCCCAGGTTTCTTGCTAATATGCTCTACATGCAGTCTTACCTGCAAAATGAAATAATTGAAACAATTCATGTCATTATTTAGCTGATGCCTTTATTAAGGCACTTTACAGGATGATGGTATTTACAATTGGAACATAAGCAGTTTGAAAATCTAAGAGTAATGCAGTGAGCCTGCCATGGCAATAGTACCAACTGTCTTGTGATTTGAAGTCCAGTGTCTTAGCCATAATGCCTGCCTATGCAAACATCCATCCATCCATTTCCCAACCCGCTGAATCCAAACACAGGGTCACGGGGGTCTGCTAGAGCCAATCCCAGCCAACACAGGGCACAAGGCAGGAACCAATCCCGGGCAGGGTGCCAACCCACCGCAGGACACACACAAACACCAAGCACACACTAGGGCCAATTTAGAATCGCCAATCCATCTAACCTGCATGTCTTTGGATTGTGGGAGGAAACCCACGCAGACATGGGGAGAACATGCAAACTCCACGCAGGGAGGACCCGGGAAGCGAACGCGGGTCTCCTAACTGTGAGGCAGCAGCGCTACCACTGCGCCACCGTGCCGCCCCCTATGCAAACAAAATATTTTTTATTGGGTTTGCCAACTACAATTCAATGAACAAATTATACTTCACTCAGACATATTTTCAAACCATGTAATAAATATTAACTGCATCAAAAGAATGATCCAGTTTTCACACTGTTGTACTGAACTAAGCAAAATCAATGAATACTATGACAAGTTCAACCATTGGAGACTTTTCCAAATCATTCCCCTAATGTTTTTATTAATATGGATGTAAGGACAAAGGCGCACCTAATAAACAAAGGCGATATAAAAACATATAACTTTTACTTGAACTTTATCTTGTACAGTTCATTATTGAACCCTTTCTTTTTCCCTGGATAGAGTTTAACTCTTCAGGGCTGATGTCAACTTTTGTCAAAAGGAGGAGTTGACGATGGTAATCAACTGTAAACTGTGACAAAACCAATCATTATGTTTTAGTTGGACTCTCGCTGCAAGAAGGAAAAGTTAGCTTCATTGGTTTGACCGAGATTTCCTGCACTCGTGTGAGTAGTAAGGCGCAAAAATAGCACTGACATAATGGCAAGAGATCAAAGCGAATGCGTAAAGCTAAACAATTCGTGGATGAAGTTTTGCCTATTATCTCTGCACTGGACTGTGACTTGCCGGACTTCGATTTTGATACAAGTGATTGAAAACCAATGTGAGGTTCCGGCTTCAGCTGACTGGTCCCCAGCTAATTGTGCTGCTGAACAGGTTCGTGTAGCTGGCACACCTACGGCACTGTTCGCCAGGAGGACTGCCACTTAACAATGGTAAGGGGTAGAAACCAGATTACAAAGCACTGCGATCGTGACTGCTGCTGCTGCTGCTGCTGCCCCAGCCACGTGAAGACAGCCAGGCAGCCAGCCTGCCACACAATCTTGGCAAACTGGCAGCCACAGCATGCAGCAACAGACGTTTAATGTTGATTTCTGTGTGAAACCATTGCTTTTCAGAAACTATGTTTTTTGGAAAAAATATTCAGCCCTCGAAGAGTTAAAGGAATTTCCTGTTAGTTAGTTTATCTTAATATTATAATATCTTAATAACCCTATTATTATTATTTACATTTATGTAGCACTTTTTTCACTACTCAAAGCGCTTTACATAGTGAGTGGGTGGCCACTTCAACCACCACTAATGTGTAGCAGCCACTTGCATGATGCGGTGGAAGCCATTTTTGCACCAGTCTGCTCACCACACATTAGCTATTAGGTGGTGAAGTGGTGAGAGAGAGACAGCCAATCAGAGACAGGGGATGGTTACGGGGCCAGAATAACCAGGCCATGATGGGCTATTTAGCCTGGAAGTTGGGATACACCCTGCTCTCTATGAAGGATGCCCAGGGATCTTTTATAACCACAGAGAGTCAGGACCTCGGTGTTACGTGTCATCTTGAGGACAGCGCCATTTTACAGCACAGCATCCCCATCACTGTACTTGGGTATTGGGATCCACATCCAGACAACTGGGTTAGCACTCCCTGCTGGCCCAACCAACACCTCTCCGAAGAGTAACCCAATCTTTTTCCTAAATGGTCTCCCATCCAAGTACTGGCCAGGCCCAAACTTGCTCAGCTTCTGTTAGATGACCTGTTCAGAGACGCAGGTGGTATGGCTGCCACCATTACTGCACCTTAGTTTGTCTGATCCTGAGTTCATTCTCTGATTCTTCATCTAATAAATCTGTTACTTAACTTGTATTTAATTAGCAGGATTGTCAGTTCTCAATGGCTAAAATATTTGTTATATTTTTCCAAAAAAAATAAAATGTTTATACAGTGGGGATCTGTCCAACTATGTTATGGAATGTGGCAGTCTCTCTTCAACACTGCTCTTCTTCTACAGCATCTCAAACAGTTTCTAACCTGAGATTTAATATTTTATACTACAAAAACAGGCAAGGTATGCTTTAAAATGTTTTAAAAATAAAAGAACACAATCACCATGACAAATTAATGTATACAATTATTACGAAAAAAGATCTTAATCTTAACAAATACCAAATTTATACTTTAATGGAAACAGTGTATGAAAGACATACTAATGGACAATTAATTCTTAGAACCTGACCAAATCATGCCTGGAATTGAACATTTCATGTTTTGAATAATATAACGGAGGTACAATTGTGCCTTTCAATTTTGGATCATAACTCCTTTCCTTCTGCTGAGCAGCAACCAGAAACTTCATATGGTAGGATCTGGAGCAAGTCAAAAATGAACTCTGGATGGGGTACAATTACTGAAGGCAAACAAGTAGTTCAATGCAACGCACAATTTCATAACCTTTTGACCTTAAGTTGGGACTTTCAGGTAATTGCTGATATGCAGAGGTCAGCCCTGTCACTTTCTTAAAAGGTGCAATTGTATTTCTTGCCTTAGCATTAATCTCATACCCAGGAAAAATTAGGTCAGATTTTTCATAAATGATACACAGGTTTTTATAACAAGTCATTTTGTCAATTGCTTCTTTCATTACAGTTTAAAATGTTTTCGTTTTTTAGTCAGTAAAGTGTGACTTAGAACAGAGTCCTCATCAACATCATTCTGCTGTAAATGTTGAATTCTTTCCTACTATATGTGAGCAGTTATAACCATTAATATGTATATATAAAACTTGCCATCAGCCATAACATTAAAATCTTAATTTGTTACTCTCCTTTACTGGACTAGATGGTTTCGAACATTTGTGCATGTTGTATTTTTTGTTGTTGTAATGCATAAAAACTAAAGTAATATAGGTCGGCATGTCATTCAGAAGGCAGTCGGTCTGGTTTTATTTAGTGCTATACTCATTTTCTGGTATCTACTCATTTTCTACGCATTTCTGTCACCCGCTATTAAATATTGTCCCTCATACAGTACATTGAAGAGTGATTCACTTCACTGGAGTCTCTCAGATTATACAGCCAAAGATTGTGTTCCACATGACAATTATAGACCTCTTCTCTCCATTCACTGCAGAATTTATGTTCATTTTTGCCTCTAATATGATGTTAGACCTCAAGTTTTATGCGTTGTCTACATAACCTAGATCTTTCCTCAACAGATGACCCTTTTGGCCATTTTCTTCCATTAAGGAAATATTGTGCATTAACTTTTCAGTATAATCATCACAGTCCCAGCTTGAACTAACAAAAATTCCATATCTGATGTATGAAACTGTAGACAAGTAATGTAAGTTGGATCACTCATTGAGACAGGGGTGCAGTGAAGACTTAATTGAACGACTTCCATCCTTTCTTAAATGTCATTTTTAAAGGAAATTCAGCATTTAAAATTTAATGTGGAACCCATTAGATGTTTCGTGGTCTATCACCTTTAGTCACTTTGACTAACAAAGCACTGAGTAACCTTAGCTGTCAGTTTAAATATCCTCACATTTTTGTAGATTCCATGAAGTCCAGCTGGAGGACATTGTCTTTGGACTGGAAATCCAATCTTGGTATGGAGCGTTGTGCTTGTGATACTGGACGGCTTCTATGAACAGAGGACAGAGATCGTCTCAATGAGCCTAGACGCTTCCATAGTCGCAGCTGGGGTTCACTGGGATCAGTAGGGTGGTCTGGCATGGTTCCCCGAGTAGCATGACTTGTATCATCTAGACTACTGGGCTTGCAAAGTGCCATGAATACCGCACAGCTGGCAAAGAGGACAAAGATGCACAGCACTGCCAGTATTATAGGCAATGAGTCTGGGTTTGGAGGATAAGCTGAGACAGCTGGAGTGGACTGAGGATGCTTCATGCTGAAGAGCAGCGTCACCAGGGAGGTTGGAGTTGGAGCTGGCACAGAACTATTAGTGAAGATCACACTACTCATGTCTGTAAAAAGAGAAACACAAAGAGTAATTACTGGATGAAGAGAGAAACATATGATTGCCCTGTGCAGTTAGTCCATCAGTGTGTATTTTAAGTAGCATTGTTAATGATAAAATATCACCAAAAACTGAACTTTATACATAAGAAATCTTTACTGATTTTGATAAAATGACACTGGGACTATTGCGTTAAGCCTTTGTTTTTCAAATTTCTAATATGGTCAGACCATCTAGCACTCAGTTATTATATAATAGAGTTATTTGTTGCAGCTGTTCTAAAAATTTGCTCAGGGTGACAGTTGATTGAATTATGTATTATCTATACAGTTCGAATGCACTCACTTCCTTCGTCAGTTGACATGTTACACAGATTCGAAATGATTTCTTGTAGAAGAAGTTTGTCTTCACTCTATTCTAAAATTGTAGGTCCATTTGGTTGCAGTGTTTTGTGATGATAATGCCATCTGGGTCTGCCCACAGTCTGAAAGACACAATTGTGATTACAACTTCCATTTTAGTATCATAGGTAAAGCAAGAAGAACATCTCTTTAAAGTCACTCGATTGCAAATAAAAATCACTTAAACAAAGCAATGTTTATTAGTTCAAAACACAAATGAGCAGTGAACAAAGGGAGAATTGTACAAAGTTTCACAATAATTACATGTAGAATTTGCTGCTTCCCAGGTTTGTTGAACCCACCTCGCATCAATTATATTACTGAGATGAGCCAGACAAATGAGGACACATACATTGCAGACCAGACCAGGGGTACATGTAAGATAAATAGTACTTTAAATATAAACAATCAAAGCAAACAGTGGTGGTTAAAACCAGTCAAATAAATAATCTGTTAAAAAGGAGGTTGCAATCCTAAGGCAAGGAACTTTTCTTTAAAACCAAGTCCCCAGTGATTCTCTTTAAAATTGACGTATCCCCGACTTACCCTGCTCGGGTCCTGCAACTCAAAGACATGTTAAACCCACAGGCGCAGCCAACCTTCTTCCACAGGTCCAGATCGCTGCTGTCTCATGGCTCCCAGCAGGGTACCTCAGTCCAAACTCAGGCCCGGGTCCCTGCTGTCCATGGCTCTCAATAGGGCTCCCAATTTGTGCCTTACCTTGCACCATCCAACTCCCTCTGCCTTTCCTGGTCTTACATGGGAGCAAGCACTGAGTCACTCCAGCTCCCAGATTTGCTCAGCTGAAATGGCCCCCTTCAGTCCCTAACCATCTGCCTCACGCTCCCCTGAGGGGTTCTCCTCATGGCTGCCTGTCTCCTCCCTCTCTCACTCACTCACTGTTGCACCAGCTGTCTCTGCCTCCTGCCTTCTTTTCTCCTGTCCTTTAGCCTTCATTCTTTTCTTTGTCTTTCTTTTGGTCTTTCCCCCTTTCTGTCCTGTGCAGGATCCTTGTATACTCTGCTGCCTAACTGGGCACGGGTGCGATGAGCCATTCCTTCCGCAGCATCTTTGAGGCACCTGACTGATCCTTCCACCTTCGCACATGTACGGGTCGTGGTCAGCCAACACTTTAATTAACCATGGAGCAAAACGCACTTCACATACCTGCACCCATTTGACTCCTGCAGTTTTCATGGGGTGCAATTATTTATCTAAAAATAGACCACTGATTTCCTAGTTGTGGACCCACTATTCCACACTCTGCCACTTATCCATCTTAAAATAGCATCAGAAGTTACCCTTTCATCTCATCTTATTCTGTCTCTTTGTGTCTCAAGCCACAAATTTCTACTCAGCTCCAATTTTGAAAGAACGGTAGAAAAGAGCATGTGAGATTAAGATTATCTACTGTGTCAGATAGGGGGCGCCACTGAGCGCCAGAGTCCAGACACAGTGCATGTAGACAGCCAAGGGTTCAAAATAAAGTAAATTTTATTTTCTACAAATGCCTTTTTCAGGTCCTACCTTCAAAAAGTACTCACAAGCACAATTCCTATATTAATTCTCCTCTATTCTCCTCCAAACAAGCCTCGTTCTCCACCTTCCCACTCCAACCTACCTGGATGAGGTTGAATGACTCCTTTTATGCCAGACATGAGAGTACTTCCGGTGCCACATGTTTGCACACTTCCAAGTCTGGTGGAACCTCCTTAAAATTTGTGAGTCCCCACACCACGGCTTCCTCTGGCAATACCTACTTACCCCAACAGGGCTTCCCATCAAGACTACAATTCCCAAGGTTCACTGCAGGTGTACAAAAAGGATGTTGCTGTCTGGTGTACTGGAGGACTACCAGGCCCCAAGAGACAATTCTTCACTGTCCTTCTATTATATGTTTCCGGCCAGGAAAAGTATCTGCAACTACCCTGGCTGGGAGGCTTGTCCATCCATATCCTTCCACTTTGACCTCCCGTCTGGGTAAGGAACCACCATCCTTCCTTACTGGGATGCCAGTCTGTCAATCTTGGCACTTACGCTACATAAAGCCATTCCAAAGATTACTTATGGGATCAATCTACAAAATCATTGCACTCTCATGTCAGTGCACCTTCTATTGATGTCATGACTGTATCTTTTTTTGGTAGTGTTTTTCTATTATTCATACATTTTCTAATTTACTCATATTCCTTTGTCTGTTCTTTTATTTTTCTTTTATTAATTATTTTCAATTTTGTTCCAGTCCCTTTCCCATTATTTACTTTTTTATTTAAATCCTCTGCTTTAGAATAATTGCTAAGGCATTAGCTAGTTTCTGACTTTTGCTCTGCTTGGCTCCTTTGGTGTTGGTTGCCATTGTATGTGCTCTTTGATATGTGAGTTGGGATTTTCTGCCTTTTGACTCTTTCCTGTTTCTTCTCAGATGAAGCATTTTGGATTTTAGACTTATGTTATTTCAAAGATTTTTTGTAATAGTTTCAACATTTTGTTGTTGCTTTACTTTTTTCTTTTCTTTGTTCTGTCTTTGGGATTAAGTTTTGAATGTTTTTTTTATTAAAAGTTTTTTTGGAATTAGGAACTTTTACTCAATTTTTTGGTATTTGTGTGCTAGGGGTTTTATGGTTCCCCTCTTCCAGTTAAATTTATTGGAGAGTACCTGCCCCTAAAGGATCTCTTCTAATGCAACTTTCTCTGACTTCGAGGTGTCTGCCAGTAGTGCACTACTGCTTTTCTCTCACTCTAGAGTATTTGCTTTTGAGAGACCGACTACGGAGGGTATCTTGAAATTTCCACACTGCCACTACAAGGGGCTCACTAGTCACCGGCGTGTTGTATTCCATCAGTGGAAGCAGACCCACTTCCTTTTCCTTTTTGTTTTGGATCTCTCCAATGGCGAATTTAGACTTGCTGAGGCCCGAAGTTTGGAGACCCCTGGTTAAAAGTTACACCAGAATGTCATACAAAGGGTCATGACAAAACTGCCAAAAAATATATATAAATACAGTATATATACTTATAGTATATATGCCTTTTAATGATTTAATATCAGAGTATTTAAAGTGAAAAATACAAATTATTTTCAAATGAGTGAATTTACTGATTATATATTTAAAACTACAGTACATATAAAAAGCCACATATAATTTTAAAAACAAAAAAACAATTCTGAGAGCCCTTTGGAGTGTGAGGCCCTAAACTGTAGTTATGCCTAAATCCATCTAATAAGCTACCACAATAAAGACCCAACTGTTCACAGAAATTGCTCCATCAGATTCCATTTTGCCATGTAAGTTGAATCCTATTCCAGCACTATTAGGTGGAAGATAGAAACTAACAATTGACGGCACACTAGTACCTCTGGAAACAATTTAAGTAATTCATCCATCATGAGGACCACTTAATCCACTCCAGGATTGTGGACCAAACAAAACAAATCATATCTTCTTTATATATAATACGCCACTGCGGCTGTCTATTTGTCTGTCCAGGATTTTAAATCACCTGTAGCTCACAAACCGTTTGAACTTTTGACCTGAAATTTGGAACACATATACTATAAGATGTCTACTATCCACTTTCGGGGTAATGATTGACCTCCAAGGTTATTCCTCTTTTTATTTTAATTTTATTTTATTCTAGAATAAACTCAGCAGGGTGCTGTGCGGCGTATGCGTACGGGCGCCGTTCTCATTCCCTCCAAACTTCACAGTAACTTCCCCTACCTCTTCATATCTTAAATCATTCTTGAGGCAGTTTAAAGACTTAAGTGCCAGCCAAAATTAAGAAAAACATACTAAGTAATTGCAACACAAACACTGACATAATCAGTTTTAATGCAAAAAGATGCCGACAAAAGAAGAGAAGAATTAGGCCACTAGGGTGGAGAAAAAACCTCTGAGCAAACGAATGCTAAACGTACAAAGAAAGAGTTTGAAAACTATGAATGCTCAAGTCAAGCACTGTTACTGGTATAAATATAATTACTATTAATCCTATCATATTATCTGAAAAGATTAGAATTATTTTTAGTTATCTTGTTCCATGTAATTGCCCAGTATGTTTCTAAAATTATATACCTTAAGAACAATTGGTTGTCACACCAGGGAAACTGCACATCTTTTGTCAAATAATCATTTTATGGGGAGCAAATGGGTTAAATGTTATTTAAGAGAGAAACCTGAATGTTTGTAAGCAAGCAGTAAAACAAATTTTTGATTTTAGGAAGACACTGGAATCTATATACAGTAAGTAACCAACACCCTCACATACTCCAAATGTTATGTTTTTAATATAATATTTGACTAAAATGGCCTTATAATATGCCTGTAGCACCTACGATGGTCAGTGCCTTTAATTTTTTTGGCTGGTTGCATATTTGTTTTAGTCGTCTGGGTTTATTACTGTTATTTCTAGTTGGGCTTTTGAGCAAAAGGTCTATTGTATTGATATTAGTTCATCTGCTGAAGAGTAGGATGTTGGGATCAATCTCTTCAGTTGAGTGCTTGACTGACTAGTGTTAACATTTCTGTCATTTGTTTTATTTAAATTCTTTTCATATCAACACTTTATTAAAATATTTCTCAGAACTAAGACCAGGATTAATTCACCCACTGAAAATTAAAATGCCTAGCTTAACATTTACTTTGGGCAACACGTTTGGGTCTTGCAGTGTTAATTCATGCCTTATGCCTGATAGGATAGACTGAACAGAATGCAAATCCATCGCAGGACAAATGGAAAACACACAGAAGAACCCAACAGGTACACAGAGTGGAATGTGACTAAGCCTGGGAGTGGAACTGTGACATAACAGTGCTAACCACACCACCATTGTGGCACTAAGTGAACTAATGTTTCAGGGGAAAGCAGACTTGCATTATCAAGAAGTGCTTGGAGAAGCGGTTTATCATCAATGATAATACTTGGAAGAATTCTAAGTCACAAACTCAAATATTTAAGTTTAAGTAATTGTATTTGTATTTGTGACACTTAAGATAGTATTGCCATTTGATACTATATTAAAACATCATCAGTCCTTTATTGCTTTTTAGCTGTACGTAGACAGCACTGCCTCCACAATGAGAATAATACTAATGGTATTTCAAAATTAAACAAAAAATGCACAAAAGGAGCAGCACAAAGAAAAAGAAAACAAAAGACCTGCTCCACTTCTGAGCATGTCATCCTGTTTCTCAGCTGGGGTGGCTTTTCCATATTTTCACATTTCAGTATTCAACCAGAGTCCAGGCCTTTACCTCTTGTCCCTCTTTTCATGCAAACAAACCTTTGCTCAAGTCACTTCCTGACCATAAACTCAATTTGGCCAGCTTTTAAACACTTCCTGAGGTTCACTTCCAGAGCAAACTGACATATTATCACTGCTGGGGTCTCTCATGGCCTCCCACTACTACTAATCTTAGAGCAGCCCTTAAACGTTCAGTCAACAGTCTTGGTTTGCATGTCATAGACGTATGATGTTTAGTTCTCAATGAAACCTGCTCTGGTTCTGTTCCACTGTCTTGCAATTTCCACCCTGGTAATTCCCTTACCAGCCAGCCAATCCTTTGAATTGCATTTTAAAATTAATGGTGTGTGTTGTGGCATGAGTGTGCCTTGTCAAGGGTGGATCCCACCTTGTGCCTGATTTTGCTAGAGTAGGGACCATCTCTTTATGAGCTAAATAAGTTGGTCATGAGAATGAATAAATTGAAAAAGACAAATGTTTATCTATTTAACATTACTGCACTCTGTACAATGTAACTTTAATGAAAGATGATGAGTAAGTAAATTAAGTTGTATTAATAAAAGGTCTGATTGAGAAAGCTATTTTATTAGAAGCGAAATTATAAATGAGTAAATTAGGACTGTGTCTGTAATAACATTCTTTAATTAAAATGCAAGAGTTTGTTTAGTTGAATGAAGAACAATCACAAATTAGGAAAGAAAAAGTAATGCAGTGTACATCCAAGATTTAGAGCACTATGAAAAAGTGCTAGACGGTGTACCTAAAAATGCACTTGATTAGTTGTATTAAGGAAGCAAAGTCAGCATTTCACCTTTTAGTAACAGAAAACTAGCGACCCATATGCTGGGCTGCTTATCTGAGTGGAAATGATTGTGTTTTTGCACATTGAGGATTATTAAAAAGAAACCCCTCAACCAGCTGCTTCAGTAGCATTTGTAAATGTCAGACTATAATTGAGCCAGAAGAAAGCCCAAGTCTGAACTCGAGCTGAAAACACTGGCTTGTGAAATTATTTTAAGACAAATGTCAGGCCAGTTGTAATGACTGCAAAGCTGTAAGCCTCATTAGCTTCCTAAAGTTTAATCAGCAGCTTCTCCCTGTGCAAAATTGGGCACATTCAAAGGGTTTTGAAGAGTTAGCAGCTTCTAGCATCTGGAAAGACCATAGCTGTTGTGCAGGAGGGGCAGCTGTATAAGTCTGTAAGTAAAGGATAAGAGGACCAGGTCTTTAAATACTTTAGTTTATAGCTTATGTCAAATATTAATTTTTCTGTGCAGCACCTCTGACACAGAAATTGAACCTTACTAGGCCTTTCATGCCAAAGACATGTAGCAAGCTGTACCAACATGACTTGCTAGGCTGAAAGAACATGCTATTTAGTGTAACCTATTGTAATACCGTCCTATAGATACTGTAACTGGCAGTGTGTTTCTGTCTCTGGTTCACTCAAATTAAAAATCTACACATATAGTTATTACTTATTTGCATTTCCTCTCTTTTCTATATGGATTTTTGGAAAATCTCAGGGTTTCTGTGTTGCCATCAGTTCACCTGCCTCTGAATTGTATGCATTTCTCTCTTTTGCACTCTAATTGTGACTGTCACTTTCAGTCAACATCTTTGACTTTTTCATTCAGTGCTGCTGTCCGATTCTCATTGAAGCCTGGAAAGCTCACCTTCAGGCTAAAGGGTTCATTTCAGCCCATTTTCCATGATTATTTTCGACCGATATTTAGCATCGGATTTAATGTGACACAAAGCTTGAAAATCAAGAGAGAACACACTACATAACTACTGGAAAATTTCACACCTTGGAGAAAACCTCATTAAAGCATATATTACATCAGTACCTTCTGTATGGGGCGGCATGGTGATGCAGTGGTAGCGCTGCTGCCTCGCAGTTAGGAGACCCGGGTTTGCTTCCCGGGGCCTACCTGTGTGGAGTTTGCATGTTCTCCCCGTGTCTGCGTGGATTTCCTCCAGGTGCTCTGGTTTCTTCCCACAGCCCAACGACACGCAGGTTAGGTGCCTTGGCGATCCTAAATTGTCCCTAGTGTGTGCTTGGTGTGTGTGTGTGTGCCCTGTGGTGGGCTGGTACCGTGCCCGTGGTTTGTTCCTGCCTTGCGCCCTGAGCTGGGATTTGCTCCAGCAGACCCCCGTGACCCTGTGTTAGGATATAGCGGGTTGGGTAATGACTGACTGAGTGACCTTCTGTATGAGCTTCAGATTAGGCTGGAAGATCTATAGCATACCGGATACCTGCCGTTGTCATCATTGTTTGTGTTTCACTGCCAAACCAAAGTGTTTTTCAACTAAAAGGTGTATGTCTTGGGGCTATGTAAGCTTGTAAGCATGCCATCTGATATAACACATATGTAATCCACCATACAGTTGCATCTGTTTTACCTTTACCTATCAGACTTGTATCACATTCACTTGACGTAAGTCTGTTTATTGCCTTTTCAAAAGCTTCTCAATCCTTGGGTCATTTACATGTATTAAAAGCATAATTATTATGTTGTATTATACATTGATTATGCATGTTATCAGATAGCATTTTTATAGCAGGAACCTTAACAAAGTTATCTACAAAGTAATTACCAATATTACAAGTGCTGAAAAAAAATCAAGCAGTGCATACAGTACTATAATAATATATACAATGTAGAGATAGCAGCAAGGTCAAAACAAGTGTGGGAGAATAAACCAAAGAATACCTTTATTTTAATGCAATCAAGAAAAGCTGAATCTTTAGTCTTCATTTAAACATAAATTGAAAAGTTTTCATCTCTTAAACAAGGTGAGCATTCAAGAGGGAGAAAGTGCCAGCTACAGACACAAACACCACTTCTTCCAGTGCCCCTCTTGATGTAGTTGGGCCACATTGGATTGCTGAGAAATCTTTATAAAAATGTAGTATTGATTTACTCTATCTATCTATCTATCTATCTATCTATCTATCTATCTATCTATCT
>JANRMT010062813.1:82071187-82087157 GCA_026402145.1 Polypterus bichir lapradei | reverse complement strand
ATCTATCTATCTATCTATCTATCTATCTATCTATCTATCTATCTATCACCACACTTCTTAAACACAGGCCAAGTTGCTTTTAATTTGCTCAAATCCATCAAACAGTAATTGTGCCTTGTAGCAGTCTGTTCAATAAATCTGTAATCATAATAACAGTTAGACCGAAGCTCTAGAATTTTGAAAAAAACAGATGCTTAATTTGGCTAGTAGATGGATGCATATTCTTCCAATGAACTATAAAAGCACAATTTTGAGTGTCAGCCTTGCTAATGGATCAAGTAAATTGATAGTGTCTGTTCATTTTTGATGTTGAATTCCTGTCACCAAATTGTGAAAAATAAGCTGGTTTTATTATAACTGAGCTTGAATGTTTCACTTAAGTCATTTAAGTGTTTATTTAATGGAAAAGTGCCAAAATGCTTCATTTTTCCCATTTTCTTGGCATCTATTAATTATGAAGAAACTTGAAAAACATGTTTATTTTTTTTAAAGAAAATGGGAATGCCTCCTCTTTCCAGAGGCAATACGATTCTGTTAATTTAATGAAGATGTAACATAAAAGGTTTTTTTTGCTTTTTTTTTTTTTAAATAAATTCCTCTTTTTTTTGCTAGGTTTTATCACACCTTTTGGCCACATTTCTAAATGTAAAATGCAGCCTAACCAAAAATACATACAGCAGAATATTAAAAAAATATACAAAATTAATTCAGTCATAATCAACAATTAAAGCCCTCTAATTCACATCATGCTTACATTTTTCATAATTACATAATTAATTTCACAATATTTGACTCGAATTTGGAAAATTCCACTATAATGTTTCCTTCTATAAGTAGAGAGAAATGCACTTCAGGTTTCTAAAATATTGAATATCTGATCATAAAAGTAGCAAAAAATGGTTTTGTCCCCCTTCTACTCCATCTGTCCAGGCGGATATAAGCACAGCACATACTGTATGAGCATCATTGAAAGTTCAAGTGAGACAGAGTGAAAAAGAGGACAGGACATTAAAGCAAAGATTCATTTACCTTGTGCCTGCCTCGTGCTCCTCAAGTAGATAAACATCTGCTCTGCTGGGATAGCAGTGTGTCCTGGCCTCACTCACTCTATTCCACCCCCAACCCGCCCCCTGCTGTTCTCCCCCTCTTACTTTGAGGGTGGGGGATGAGCTTCAACAATCTGAAATTCTCTAACACCTATTTTACATACTTTTTAAAGCTGTGTTTCGAGTGTGACCTGACAGATCAAATAGTTAAGATCCAAATGGCAAATGCCAAGCTAGAACAAACTTAGGGGAATATTCCTGCTGCATTTTTGTGGTTCTGCATTCAGGGTGTCTAAAAGTACCTGCTCCCCTCTGCCTCCTGGTTGGTATAGCCCATTCTGTATGGGCCTTTCATTAATTGCCAATCACCCTCTGTGTGTTCACTCTCTCTCAATCACTCTCCCTCTCTTTATAATCTTTTTATTGTGTTTTTGAAATGAAAGACAATGCAGGAATAATACATTATAACTCTAAATGACACAATTTTATCTTTTTTCTGGTTTTGATTTTCTCTATCATTTTCTCCTTTCCCTGCTAAATGATAACTTTGGAAGCAAACATAAGCTGATGAAGATCTATGATCATATGCTGTATTACCATGAATGTTGAAAAGGAGTAGCAGTATTCAACAAATTTTTTTCTATTTTGTAGGAAAACTGGGTCTACTCCTATTAAGTTATATTCACTTTTCATTTTATTATTTTGCACATTACATTAATTGGTGACTTATGCCTTAAGTCTGATGTGCTGGGATAGACTCAAAGGCCTCTTCAACTGGCCTAAACTGAATTCTGCAGGTTTTGCAATGGAAAGATTGATTTTTCTGTTTTAAAGTACATTCCTACGCTCTTGTGCAGTAAAGGTATGAGAGCATTACCCCCCAATCTGGTAAAATTAGTCAGATGAAGGCAACTACTTCAGAAGGATTATTAAAGATGGATGAGAGTACTTTAAAGACAATAAGAGAATGAGTGTCTGCAGATATTCTAAAAAGTCTACATGAGTACAGTAAAGAGACGGACTCAACGGCAAAGCCAAAAGAGGTGGGTGGTGCCCACTGCTATCTCTCTCAGCTTGAGTCAAATTCTGGGTAGATTTATGTACTATTTTAAATTGTATTATTTAATTTTTTGCAGTGATTTTGGAAATTTTATATTTTTGTAAATGCCATATTCTGTGATTATGACTATAAGATCTTCTTCCAATGTTGTTTTATTGAGCTTAAGGACAAGCTGTTGTATTAGAATTTCTAAAATTATTCACTCCACAGTAGCCTGTCTTGTGGATTAAGGGGTACTTTGGGAAAGTGAGATATATTACAATGAAAAAACATCGAAGTTGAACGTAATGAACAAAATATTTCAACAAAATGTTGATAACAGGACCATTGAATTATAGAGAAATATCTTTTGTGCATGAGTCTTTAAGAGTTATTATACCATGCTAGTGCTCGAAGCTAAAGTTGGAGTATTTGACTGAAGCAGAAACATATCATTTGCTTTCAACGGTGCCTATCACAGTAGTGTGTAGTGACACCAAATAAAGATGGCGCTTATATAATAGCACATTCTCAAAACATTTTGAATCTTTACACTTTTACTATGGAGGCAGTGTGATGTAGTGACTAAGGCATTGCTCTCTCTGCCACAGGGTCTTACAACTCGCAGAGTGACTCTTAACCTGCCTGTGCTTCAAATTTAAAAAATAAAAAAACAAGTATGTAACTAATTTCATTAAGTATCTAGATTTGTAAAGTTCCTTAAAATGGTTTTGCTATAGAAATGCACTATAAAAATTGATGTTTGTACTAAAGGTTTGGGGTGCAGTGGTAGTGCTGCTGTCTCACAGTAAGAAGACCTGCGTTCGTTTCCCGGGTCCTCCCTGTGTAGAGTTTGCATGTTCTCCCCGTGTCTGCGTGGGTTTCCTCTGGGTGCTCCGGTGTTTCCTCCCACAGTCCAAAGACATGTAGGTTAGCTGCATTGGCGATCATAAATTGTTCCCAGCGTGTGCTTGGTGTGTGGGTGTGTGTGTGTGTGCCCTGCGGTGGGCTGGTGACCTACCCGGGATTTGTTCCTGCCTTGCGCCCTGTGTTGGCTGAGATTGACTCCAGCAGACCCCCGTGACCATGTGTTAGGATATAGCGGGTTGGATAATGACTGACTGACTGACTAAAAGTTTGTGGGTAATGGTTCACAGCAAAGCATTGAGAAAAGATAAAAGTACCTCAGCTTCTATAGTCAGTCATGGCAGGACAAGTCAAAAGATATGTAAAACATGCCAGAGTCCCTTGGCTGATATATTTGCTACCCAGAATGAAGCACCAAACTTAGCTCCATCTTCGAACTCTAAAGAAGCAGTTTTATGAATACCATATATACTCGTGTATAAGTCAGGTCTTGAAACCCGAAAAATTGATCATAAAATCAGATCCCGACTTATACGCCCATTCAAAAATTCAATGTTTAATTTTTTTTACATCTTCTTGCTTCCTCCAATCTCGCATCAGTTTCTCAGATGCATCAAATTTTGTTGCAGCAGCGCACTTTTAATTTAAAACTAGCTTCATATTTTCTTCTGATCAAACACTCCATCATAAATAAGGGATGCTCTTATGATAAAGGTGTATGAGGGTGTGAGATACAAAAAACACAAAACAGTGCAAACGTTACTTCGGAATAGTTTGGGTATTACTGTGTGGTCACGTGGGCACAATACATAGAAAAAAAAAGCAGTGTGCTCCATGGTCACTCTCTCAGGTGGGTGTTAGTATATCATAATCTCTTGGACCAATAGCGTGAGTTTTCCGCATACAACCGACATTATAAAATACTGGAAATTATACAGTAAAATCAAGCCCTGACTTATACACGGGATAACTTAAATGCTAAATCTAAATAAATCTAAACACTAAATCTAAATAAAAGATGGAGTAACTCCATTAACTGTTCTGTAAAAAATAGTCATTATAACTTCATTATTTTTTACGAAAGCGAGAGATGTATAAAGGAAATATTGAAAAAGTTCTGCTTTATGCACCTTGGAAGGAAATAAAATTTAGCATGAACAGGGCTTTCATGTTTTGCAGACCCATAACGTCTAACTTTAGATCAGTGAACATTAGCGTCAGGCGGATTTGAATTATTTGGTAACACTTTAGATTAGGCACTGCAAAATTGCATCTATTACACATTTACTCTTATGTCACATTATCTTCATAGCACTTACGAACATCAATAGGTAGGTTATTGATCTCTGTGCAGTGTGGCATATTGACATGATGGTAAAATGTCTTAATATGAAAGATTCCCAGGTCTTGTAATAAACATGTAATGTCAAGAGAAGTGAGTCGCAGTGAAGCCACCTCAGACCACTCCAGATTGAAGTTTTATTAGTAGGTCACATTGCAAAGATGAAGAAACACTTTACTGATACTTTCTAATTGTTATGAACACCCAAAGAAGCCTTTGTTAAATGAGAAATAGATGCATTTTTAGTTCCTAGACTAAAGTGTTGCCAATAATTTCAACTTGTGAGCCAAAGCCAAATGAAAAAGTCAAGGATGCCTGATTCACATATCTCCAAAGAAATGACCCTCTCTGAGTGTGGATTATTTCTTGTTCTCCTAATTTCCATGTTTTTTTTTTTTCCCTCTCGCTTCCATCCACACCTCAAATATGTGTATGTTAGGTCAACTATTAACTCTTAGATGGCTCCATGGGTGTGTACTTCAGCATTCTCTTCCACTTATTACTGCTTTGCACTCAGTAGTGCCAGGTCACAGAATAAATGAATAGATAGAGATAGATGCCATCTTACGATTCCAGTCCAGCATAACACTCCTTCATACTTTTTAGACTCCCAGCTGCTGGAGCATTGCAACTGGCAATAGCCAGAGACCATGTAGAAATTACTCTGCAGCATTAAAGACAAACACTGTAGGAAATGTTTTGGACAAACAGACAGAGCTCTGTTTTTATATCTTTGCTTGTGTGTGATGATACTTTATGTAACGGAATGTAGCTAACCGGTGAAAAAAACAGGCTGGCATTACAAGCAGTGTTTAATGGTGGTGTAACCCAAGGCTCGCAGTCTTGGTTAAAGAAGGCAAATAGTTATGTAGGAGAGGAGGACAGTTACGATGAAAAAGTAAATATTAGTGCGCTGTTACGATATATATACTTAAAAGAACTCAAGGAAGTAATTGCTCAAAAAGGAAGAAAGATGTCATCAAAGACCTCAGCATGCTCTTTATGCTACAGAGCCAGCTACCATTAGATAAACCATGGTGAAAAAGATCCTGTTACTCTGCGAATATGTTATTGAAATTCACTGCATTGGCGTAAACTAAAATTACCTGCCAATTTTTACTATTCAAACTATTCATCTTTCCTGCTTTTTTTACATTTTCTTTCCACAGTGAGTACATACAGTTAAAAGAAATTGAACAGGTTGTAAAGCAGCTTGTGTTGATCTGCAGGCAGGTGGCACAGTTGCACTGTTTTCTCCTGTTTTAAAAAAATACAAGAGTCGATATGTCTGAAAACTAAGTAAACATAAAAAAGATGACCAGGCTCCTGTGATTTATAGAGAAACAAGGCAGTTCTTTGTGTAGACACAACGTCATTAACATACCTTGGAGATTCAGTTGCCTACAGTGTTTTGACTGTTTATGAATGCGCCATTAATCATTTGCCATCCATGAACGTAGCAAATTAATATCAGAATACTAGTTGTCATTGTAGTTGTAGTAGCTTTGTCAAGTGTAGAGTGAAGTGAGTACAGTGAAGGTCTTATTTGTATCCCTGACCAACATGCCACTGAGGCCTTGTTAAACAAGTACAGTGCATCCGGAAAGTATTCACAGCGCATCACTTTTTCCACATTTTGTTATGTTACGGCCTTATTCCAAAATGGATTAAATTCATTTTTTTCCTCAGAATTCTACACACAACACCCCATAATGACAACGTGAAAAAAGTTTACTTGAGGTTTTTGCAAATTTATTAAAAATAAAAAAACTGGGAAATCACATGTACATAAGTATTCACAGCCTTTGCTCAATACTTTGTCGATGCACCTTTGGTAGCAATTACAGCCTCAAGTCTTTTTGAATATGATGCCACAAGCTTGGCACACCTATCCCTTGGCCAGTTTCGCCCATTCCTCTTTGCAGCACCTCTAAAGCTCCATCAGGTTGGATGGGAAGCGTCGGTGCACAGCCATTTTAAGATCTCTCCAGAGATTTTCAATCAGATTCAAGTCTGGGCTCTGGCTGGGCCACTCAAGGACATTCACAGAGTTGTCCTGAAGCCACTCCTTTGATATCTTGGCTGTGTGCTTAGGGTCGTTGTCCTGCTGAAAGATGAACCGTCACCCCAGTCTGAGATCAAGAGCGCTCTGGAGCAGGTTTTCATCCAGGATGTCTCTGTACATTGCTGCAGTCATCTTTCCCTTTATCCTGACTAGTCTCCCAGTTCCTGCCACTGAAAAACATCCCAACAGCATGATGCTGCCACCACCATGCTTCACTGTAGGGATGGTATTGGCCTGATGATGAGCGGTGCCTCGTTTCCTTCAAACGTGATGCCTGGCATTCACACCAAAGAGTTCAACCTTTGTCTCATCAGACCAGAGAATTTTGTTTCTCATGGTCCAAGAGTCCTTCAGGTGCCTTTTTGCAAACTCCAGGCGGGCTGCCATGTGCCTTTTACTAAGGAATGGCTTCCATCTGGCCACTCTACCATACAGGCCTGATTGGTGGATTGCTGCAGAGATGGTTGTCCTTCTGGAAGGTTCTCCTCCCTCCACAGAGGACCTCTGGAGCTCTCACAGAGTGGCCATCGGGTTCTTGGTCACCTCCCTGACTAAGACCCTTCTCCCCCGATTGCTCAGTTTAGATGGCCGGCCAGCCAATGTGGGAGGAAATTTGGAGTTTCCAGTATATAAAGAGACCATGAGACCCTGGAGAAATGTGCAAATTCCATGCAGACAGAGACAGGAACCCGAAAGTGAATTTGGTTTTCTGAAACAGTTGTAAGCACTGCACCAACATGGCTTCCATCTTAGCATCACAAAATATATTGTAGCCCATCCTTTAATTAACCTTTCTAATGAAGTCTCCATACTGACTTGATGTAGTCAGTCAATGCCCCCCTACCAGTCTCCTTGGGCCTTTTTCATGTGGCTTCTGTAAACTCAACGCTTGATATGAAAATCCAATCATATGCTTCATAAACCTTACTGCTTAATTATCTTTCCCCTTTTCTCCTAGAATAAACTGCAATCACCTCTAGATCTGTCTAGAGCTGAAAGTGACAAGTTTGCCTCAAAGTTGTGTTTCATCAAGCCGTATATAGCAAAGGCTTCTGCTTGTATAGTTATTCATAGAGGTGCTAAGTGTCAAGTAAGGCAAGCGCTCAGTGCAATGGCATTTCTATATCAAACAAATCTACTAGCAAACTGGACATATTGTAACATTACCTATATCTATAAATAAAATTATATTATATGATTTATTCTTTCAGTGTATATTATCCACAAATTGAACATGCCATAATCTACAGATGTTCTCAAATATTAGAAATACAGTCTATCATGCTTATATAGTGGTCTTCTTGTTAGATTAGCACAGAGGCTGTGCGTAGGTTGCCAGATTCAAATTAATTAGCTAATCATAAGAAAAATTATATCTTTATAAACTTTATATTAAAATTTCACAAAATACAATATTAACAGTGCATGTGATACTAATATGTAATGCAACATATTTAGGTATGAAGTACATACATATACATTGTGAGTGCCATGCTCAATGCTTCTGCATCCCAACCTGAATGGAAGCTGGTTCCTTTTCTGTACCTTTTCCAGAAGTAAGGCCTGTTTGGAAGTATAGATGGTAACTAGTTCCTGGTGTCATTTTCTCTCCTAGTACACACAATGGCAGTATCCCACTGGTACAATCTCCATATGGATACTGACAGTGCATAATGGGAATTGTAGTCCCTGTCTGGGTTCTTGGGTGCTTCCAGGGGGAACTGCAGGAGGACACTATCCCTTGTTTGATGGGCTTCCACCAGACTTTCAAGCACTTCCAACATGCACTGCTGTGGTAGCAGAAGTACTCCCTGGTCCAGCGTAAAAGAAGGCGTATTTTTCAATCCAGTAGTCAGAGTCGGGGGGAGGTTGATGAGACTACTTGGGAAGTGTAAAAAGATCCATTATATTCTCTGAAAAGGAGGAAATAGGACACTTCTGAAGGTATTGGCTTAAATAAAGCTCCTTGTGTTTGAACCCGTGACTGTGTTGTGTAGTTGTGTCTGGTGTTTGGGGCTTGGTGGCAAAACTACTGACCACAACACAAATGTGCACTCAGTGGCTACCTTATTAATTACATCACTCAAGCACCAAGAAGGACCCTTCTTTTACCCTTTTCCAGGCCTGGAATCAGCAAGTTGCTGGAACCATTCCTTAGGAATTTTGATTCATGCTAACAAAATAGTACCACACACTTGGATAAATTTCTTGTACACAGAATTTATGCTGCAAACCTCCCATTGCACCACATTCAGAGGTTCTCTATTGGGCTGAGATTAGAGAACGTGCACACCAGCAGAGTAAACTGAAGTCACTATCATGATTGTTTAAGCAGCTAGAGATGATGTGTGTTTTCTGACATGGCTCATTATCCTTTGGAAAAACAGTAAATTGTGGACATAAAGTGATGCCTAAGTCAGCAGTAATTCAAAGGTTTATTGTAGCATTGAAGTGATGCTCGCCTAATGCATAGCACAAAAACATTTCTCATGCCATTACACTACCACTCCAGCTTGTACTGTCGATTCAAGTCAGAATGGATGGATTCATGCTGCTAGGGCCAAATTCTGACCCTTCTATTTGCATATTGCATCTGAAATCGGACTTTCAGATCAAACCAATATAAATTTTGGGGTTTCTGTGTATAAAGAGTTTAACTTTGTCATGATTTCTTGCCTTTTTGTGTTTTTTCTCCCTTGTTTATAAATTGTATTGTTATAGTTGTCATTTCTCATATCGCCACTTTGTTTGATTTTGAGCTATTTGTTGTCAGCAGAGTTCTCAGTTGCTACTCTGTGGTTGGCAGGAAGTTAAAATATAATTTGTAAGGGTGATCCTTATTTAACACAGCAATGTGCTTTCTACTTACCCAAGTTTTCAGATTTAAATACAAATCTCCATGCAAAATTAGTGTTTTGAGTTTCCTTTTAGAACCTTTGTTTTGCATATTACCATTTTACTTTGATTTTGTCTCTCATCTCCAGGTCCTTGAACCTCAAAAGTTTGTTTCTATAGTGAGACATGTGTGAGGTAGCCTCATATTCCTTAGCTGTTAGGAGTGGTAGTGTAGTGGTATGGTCTGCTGCTATTGTGGCCCATTCACTTTGTGGACACCAGGGGCGCTCCAGCTCCCCAAACACACAACACAAACAGGCAAGGACCCAAGGTAAAAAAACAAAGAGTCCTTTATTGTGGGGAAACTCTTCTCAATAAATGTTTCCCACCACCACAGCCTCAAGAACAATAAAGCACTGCTTTAATATAGCAAATCTTTGTCTTCTTCCACTCTGTCACTGCCTCCTTCACTCCTCCACAAAAGTTGTGTCCACTTCCACCCAACTCTGGCTCTTTCTTTGTAAGGCAGACACCTCCTGGGAGTGCTTCCAGTCTTCTGTACTCATGGTCCGAATGCACTTCCATATGAGGCGGAAGTCCCATGAAGCAGGGCTCCCCAGTCCCTGCAGTACCCCCTGGCAGCACCCACAGAACCCAACAGTGCTGAGTCGAAGAACTCCATGTTACATGCTGCCCTGTGGGAGTCCAAGACACCACTACAAACCATGGGGAGCTGCCATCTAGCATTCTGGGGGAGATAACACCCTGTGTTGCTCTCTCTCACCTGGCCGGGTAAGCAGAAATGCCCCAGACTGGCCATTCTCCATAGCCTTTCTTATTAACAAAGTGTTTATGCTCACAGATCTGCCCCTCACTAGATGTTTATCCGTTGAATGTATGTGAACACAAGTGAATGTTGTGCATGAAAATGTCAGGAGGTCAGCTATTCTGAGATGCTGAAACTACCCTGGCATCATCAATTATAACATGTTTAAAGTTGAATAAATCATACATCTTGGGCATTTAAACCACAACTAACCTCTTAGCCATGTGAAGACTAGCCAAGGGTTATATACTCAGCAAAAAAAGAAACGCCCCCTGACTTTCAACTGTTTTTACTTTCAGTAGACTTAATGTGTAAATATTTGTATGAACACTAAAAGAGTCAATACCATAAGACATAAACTAAAAATGTTTCACAATGTGTCCCTGAATGAAGGGAGGCTCAAAATCAAAAGTACCAGTCAGTATCTGGTGTGGCCACCAGCTGCTTGAAGTACTGCAGTGCATCTCCTCCTCATGGACTGGACCAGATTTGTCAGTTCTTGCTGTGAGATGTTACCCCACTCTTCCACCAAGGCACCTGCAAGTTCCTGGACATTTCTGGGGGGAATGGCCCTAGCCCTCACCCTGCGATCCAACAGGTCCCAGACGTGCTCAATGGGATTGAGATCTGGGCTCTTCGCTGGCCATGGCAGAACACTGACATTGCTGTCATGCAGAAACACACGCACTTTTTGCCACTCCTGTCTGGTCTAGCGAAGGTGGGTTTGTGCCCATAGGCGGCGTTGTTGCTGGTGATGTCTGGTAAGGACCTGCCTTACAACAGGCCTGCAAGCCCTCAGTCCAGCCTCTCTCAGCCTATTGCGGACAGTCTGAGCACTGATGGAGGGATTGTGTGTTCCTGGTGTGACTCGGGCAGTTGTTGTGGCCATCCTGTACCTGTCACACAGGTGTGATATTCAGATGTACCGATCCTGTGCAAGTGTTGTTACATGTGGTCTTCCACTGCGAGGATGATCAGCTGTCCTTCCTGTCTCCCTGTAGCGCTGTCTTAGGCGTCTCACAGTGTGGACATGGCAATTTATTGCCCTAGCCACATCAGCACTCCTCATGCCTCCCTGCAGCATGCCTAATGCACGTTCACGCAGATGAGCAGGGACCCTGGGCATCTTTCTTTGGGTGTTTTTCACAGTTGGTAGACAAGTCTCTTTAGTGTCCTGCGTTTTTAGAACTGTGACCTTAAATGCCTACTTTCTGTAAGCTGTTAAGGTCTTAATGACCATTCCACAGGTGCATGTTAATTAATTGATTATGGTTAATTGAACATGCATGGAAAACATTGTTTAAACAATTTACAATGAAGATCTGTAAAGTTATTTGGATTTTTAAAACATTGTTGAAATACACAGTCCTGAAAAAGGGATGTTTCTTTTTTTGCTGAGTATATATGTATACACATATTCAGTGTATATGTACTTTATATACAGTATATATACACAAAGCAAGAATGTGAGTGCTCTCAAGACACTTACATAATTTTCTCATAGCAGGAACTTTAGAGACTTTTATTTATGAGAAACAGAATCAGTTTATCAGAGGGATCAGCTCTTAGTCTTTATTATTTTGACTAGCATGTAGATTAAGTTCTCACTTGAGAGCCAGTAGTCTCTCAAGCAGACTTCTTAACACTCCCTGTAAAGAATGGTGAACTATCATTCTTCTGGTTGTACTTCCTTTATATTCAATGGTTGGCACATGACCCAGAAGGTGCAGTCATCTCGCATCCTCCCCAACCTTCCTGCCTCTCTCCATCTTAGGGCATTTCCAGGGTGTTGCATTTCAGCTCCCTCCTGAAAACATCCTTAGGTCTCAAAACCATTTTTAATGTTTCCCCAGTACTTCCGGCATGTGTCAGAAAAGAAGGCAAAACAAATTGTGACATTATATACATGTGTAGTATGCAGTTTGCATACATACATTAATATATCTCTGCAACATTTCTAAGGCTTAAGAGACCACCTTTCAGAAAAAATCAAAAAAGAAATTAGAAATTTCGGTTGAAAAAAACTTTTTCAGAAGTGCATGGTTCATGGAATGTGACAAAAGCAACTTCTGCTGGCCCTGGTTCTACTGACTTCCCACCATCCTTCAGTGAAGTCTACAATAAATAAGTAGCAAGGAGCAGTGTTTATGATTGTGGTGGTATCATATGTTGGTCAAGTGGCAAGATCTGTCATTGATGAGAACATTTCTCCAATCCACAGTGAAATTCTTTTTCATGGCTACTACAATCAGGCAAAAAGAATGTGTTGTGGTTTCATTTAAAAGCCATATTCTTGTCATTTGTGCCTCATCTAACTTAAAACATCTCGTGTCTGTAGTTAGTTTTAGAACTGTGGACATCAATCATCATTTTATACGATTTTTTAATTAACTCACTTGATAAGGCTGTCTTTTCACATTTTATTGCAGGTTCAAGCAACAGATGCGGACGAAGGAGAAAACGGGAGGGTGCTCTACAGAATTCTGTCTGGTAGGTTATAGCATTCCTCTCTGAATACTTCAGTGAGAAAGAAAATGTGAGCAAGTGTGTAGTTAATATATCTTACAGGGCTTCACTCTCAGTTCCTCTGGTTGATAATGTTAAATATACTCTTCTTGTTTTCACACAAAATGGAGTTTTGCTTTTATCATGGTCAGCAAGGGAGAGGAATGGCTATACTGTACAATATTCACTATTTAAAACAGGATATTAGTAAATATGAAACGTTGGCATATGGTGGCTATTCAGCCCTTAGAGGTTTAGTTGGTATCACTTAGTTAACATCCTGAACTGGTAGTTGTGGTCTGGTCACCACAATAATGCAGACAAGGAAAACACATACGCACCGCACTAGTCAAAGAGCCAAAAGAAAAATAAAAACCTGTTCACTTGTTTTTTGAACAGATTGCCTCCGATCCAAGCTGGACGTGAACCATCCAGTTACACTTACAACTACAACATTTATTTATGTAGCACATTTTCATATAACGATATATCCCAAAGTGCTTTACAAGATGATATATTGAGAGTTACACAAAGAGAAAACAATTAAAAATAAGCAATAATATTAAAGAATAAATAACAACACAATAAGGTAAGGTCAGGTGGCCAGGAGGACAGAAAGAAAAAAAAATCTGCATGGGTCCCAAGGCTAATAGTCCACCCAGACCTAATTGGGCATTCTATCAAACATAATATTTCCTAAATCAAACCTCATAGATTTCATGGTTTGCATGATGGGATTTGATGGAGTTGGTCTCATGGACAGCTGAATCGTCCACTTTCATTCCATCATCTCAGGGGGCTGCATGGTGCCTTGATCAGGTGGTGGTGGCACAGATAGCCACCACAGAAGAACCAGAGAAAACAACAGAGAATAGTGAATATTAGTACAGATTGCATTTCCCTGAAAAATATGATATTTCTGTGCCCATATATTCTATTGGGAATACAACTAAAATGTAGCTATGAAAAAGCCATATTAAAATAATGTGTTTCTAGCAGTTTTTTAAAATGTTCCACAGAGTTAGCTTGGCAAATTTCTATAGGTAAAGTATTCCAGATTTTAGGAGCATAGCAGAAAATGGCTATCTCACCACTTTTATTAAGCTTGGTTCTAAGAATAATAAGCAGACCACCATTTGAGGATTTGAGATTACAACTTGGAGTGTAGGGAGACAGGTACTCCAAAATATTGGATGGAGCGAGATTATTTAAGGCTTGAGTAGTAATTTAAAGTAATTTAAAGTCAATTCTGAATGACACAGGTAACCAATGTAATGACACTAACAGTAGTTAGATGTACTCAGTTTTTCTTTTTCTAGTTAAGATTCTGGTTGTTTCAACCTGCACTAATTCCAACCAATTGATGTCTTTTTTAGGTAATCCTGTTAGAAGAGCATTACAGTAATCTAGTCGACTAAAAACAAAAGTGTTTAATCTAATTTTTCAGTGTCTTGTAAAGTTATTACAGGTTTAACTTTGTGAAAGAAAGCAGTCCTAGTAATCTGGTAATGTATGATTTAAAGGTTAGGTCAGAGTCAATGATTACCCCTAAATTATTTACTTCCAAATAAATTTTTAAACCTAAGGGATCCAGTTTATTTCCAATATCCTTGCTATATCCATGCTTTCCAATCACTTGATTTTTGTTTTTTCCTTATTTAGTTTGAGAAAGCTACTACTCATCCAGTAAGAAATACTGCTAAGACTTTGGATCAGAGGGTCAAGAGCATCAGGGTCATCAGGCGCTAGCAATAAATAAAGCTGTGTATTGTCTGCATAGATGAGGTATCTCACCTTGTGCTTTGCAATGATCTGACCTAATGGAAGCATATAGGTAGAAAAAAGCAGCGGACCAAGTATAGATCCTTGCTGTACACAATATATAATATCATGTATCTCCGAAGCATAATCACCACAACTAACAAAGAATTTTCTTCCTTTTAAGTAAGATTAAAACCAAGTTAAGACACTGCCAGATAGGCCCACTCATTGTCTAAGGCGATTTATAAAAATGCTGTGGTCTATGGTTTCAAATGCTGCACTCAAGTCTAAGAGAAGTAGAACAGATATATAACCTCTGTCCGCATTAATCTGCAAATCATTCACTACTTTAACCAATGCAGTTTCTGTACTATGAGTTGATCTGAAACCTGACTGAAACGTATCAAGAATAAGTTTATTCAAGTAATCATTGAGCTTCTTAATAACATCCTTTTCTAAAATTTTACTTAAGAAAAGCAGGTTAGAAATTGGTCTAAAATTGTCAAAGACAGAGGAGTCGAGATTACTTTTGTTGAGTAGTCATTTAATAAAAGCAATCTTAAGACAGGGAAGACTCCCATATCTAGTACACTATCAGTTAGGACATGGGAGACTTCTTTAAAAAAGCCTGTTGTTACTGGATCAAGGACGCAGGTGGAGGATTTCAAATGAGAAATTGTTTTACATAGTTCAGGTACATTTATTACATTAAAAGAAATTAAATCAGTTAAAAGGGTATGCAGGGATTCAAATAGATTAACTTTGGAGTATTGTACTATGTTATTTCTAATATTTATTTTGTGCTTAAAAAATAAGGCAAAAGCTTCACAAGTTTCACTAGTAGTTTTAAGGAGGCATTCCATAGGGTGAGCTGGGTTTAAAAGATGATCAATAGCTGAAACTAGTACTTTTGGATTATTAGCCTTATCATTTATAATTTTAGAGAAATAGGATAGCCTCTCAACGATGACTGTATTGTTATATTCAGTTATTTTTGCCTTCAATATTTCATAGTGGAGTATCAGTTTAGTTTTCCTCCATTTACGCTTATCCGTCCAGCATGTTCTCTTGGAGGCTTACATGGTATGATAGTGTTGGGAGATTTCTTAAATATCTTTTCAGGTGCCACTAGGTCAGCTGTAGCTCTTAACTTCACTTTAAAATTTTCCAGTTTATTATTCACACTATTAGTACTATTGAAGTAAGCACTACAACCGGATTGATTGTATAAAATATTAGTAAACATTGAAGCTGCAGATGTATCAAAATAACATTTTTTAACAATACACTTCACATTGGGTCTAGTTATCAGTATTTCTACATTAAATGATATCTCAAAATATTTCGAAATGCCGCCATCCATAATCTGCCTTATGTCAACTTTGAACCTTTTTGAAATCATTAAACCAATACGTGGCCTCTTTTATGCGTGGGCTGACTGACAAATTGCAATAAATTCAGGAATTCTCTTCCATTTGGGTCACATTGGTTACCCATGTGAAAATTAAATCACCGACAATTAGATACCTATCATAGTTTGTTATTAAGGATACTAAGTCTGAGACTTCCTCAATAAAAGATGTATAATATTTTGGAGGTCTATAAATCTATACTAATAAACGGCAAAGCCCTCACTCACTCACTCACTCACTCACTCACTCACTCACTCACTCACTCACTCACT
>JANRMT010062813.1:81932148-82066187 GCA_026402145.1 Polypterus bichir lapradei | reverse complement strand
ATATATATATATATATATATATATAGATATAGATATGGGAACAACACTCATATCAATGACAAAACAATTACATTAACAATCATGTTACGTTATTTTTTAAATTTTTCCTTTTCTTTTTCATACCTTCTTTAACACACTACTTCTCCGCTGCGAAGCGCGGGTATTCTGCTAGTGGATAATATAAGCGGCTGGGAGATTCCTTGAAAAACGACTGCTATATACACAAAAGTACCAAAACTGGCGTTTTACAATTTAACCGGCTTGAGTAAATATTCGCTAAACCACCTCCTTTTTTGCATTGGCGAACTGAAGGAGCAAAGTTGTAATCTGGGGGTGCTGCTTCAATTGAGCCATGTTTCACTTTATGAGAGAAAATCTATATTCCTATCACTGATCAGATTGTTAATGTAAAGGGTTTTGCTGGTTAATGCTCTAATATTTAGCAGAGCTATATTTAAGAAATCAGAAGAGCAGAGCTGAGACTGAGTGTTCTGGCATCAAGAAATAGTAATAATGCCATTTGTTACAACATCTTTTACAACATGCCACAACATCTGTTGTTATAGTTCTAATACAGTGAACATCTATAGATAAAATGTTAATTAAATTATTTACATTTATAATGCTTTGTCCGGGTTTTTTAGTTAGACTATGATTAGTTATTCTACTGTTAATACATTGTATGTCTTTAGGTGAATCCAGAACAGAATTATCACATGCCAGCAAGGTGTTATAGAAAACATTAGAAGTAAAATTATATTCTCAGGGAAGACATATTACCTTTGAGATGTTTTCAGAGAGGAACCAGGCACCAAATCTGTTAGAATGCAACTCATCTCATCTGAAGAAATGTGGTCTCTCCCAGAAAAGATCCCAGTTGTCCATGAAGCCAATATTTTGTTTTGTGCAGAAGCCTCTCAGCAAGTTGTTCAAGGAGAGTAGTTGACTGTAGGTTTCATTCGACCTCCTAATTAACCAACTAACCTGAAATGATGCAAGCCGGGGTCCTCACTTGTGTGGCCTGGATTAGTGCTGCAAAGTCTACCTTTAAAACTTCCGACTGTTGAAAACGGATGTCATTTACACCTGCATGGAATACAACGGTTCCAACAGCCCTGTCCTGGTGATTCTCAAAGACTATCGGCACTCTTCTTCTAATGTCTCAAACTCATGCTCCAGGAACACATGAAAACATTCAAAATATACATTTTTTATGAATAGACAGCCATGTTTATTATGCCTTATGCTTCTTATTCTACATTGTCCAGTTAGGAAGAGACAGTCATAAAGTATATATGTGCAATAAGATTCCCGGTATATTGAGAAAGAGAAAGCACTATAATTATACATCTTTTTTTATATTGAATTTATTTAAAAGCATTTAACATTCCATACAATCCAGTCAAACTTAACAAAACTAAATTCACTTTAACTCCCACCCATGAGAAAGAGAGGAAGGCCAACAGCCAGAGTAAAACGTTGATAGTAGTAAAGAGGGAAAGAAGTCATTCTTCCCAATTTAAATGCTTGTTCTAAAATATTATTGATTAGATCCTGTTAGGTTTTAAAAAGGTTTTGAACAGATCCTCTAAGAGAGAATTTAATTTTTTACAATTTCAAATAGTATATAACATTAGTTACCCACTGACTTAAGAGAGGTGGGCTAGGATTCTTCCAGTTGAGCAAGATAAGTCTACATGCTAATAGTGAAGTAAAGGCAATTACAGTTTGTTTGTCTTTCTCCACTTTAAGTCCATCTGGAAGTACAACAAACACAGCTATTAATGGATTAGGAGTGATTGTGACACCAAGGCTATCTGATAGGCATTTAAAAATTATAGGAATAATTGCAAAAGTTATTT
The DNA here is from genome assembly GCA_026402145.1 of Polypterus bichir lapradei. Lineage (NCBI taxonomy): Eukaryota > Metazoa > Chordata > Cladistia > Polypteriformes > Polypteridae > Polypterus > Polypterus bichir. The sequence continues at coordinate 82,064,325 of JANRMT010062813.1, read as the reverse complement.
TTTCAAGCATCACTATAAAGCATTGTTAAGTCTAAAAGTAAAGATGTGCAGCTCCCTATGTACAGTATGTGTGTGTGTGTGTGTGTCTGTGTGAGAGAGACTGAGTGTTCCATGTAATAAACTGGTACCCCATCCACAGGTGGTTTTAGCCTTATCCCGAGTGCTACCAAAATTAGGCCCCCTTGAACCCCAGTATGATTAACTGCCTTTGAAGGTGGATGGATGAATAAACCATGCTTGATGGAACAGAAAGGGTGTACAGTAAAACATGGATTGTGAGTAGCTTAGTTTGTGAGTGTTTTGCAAGACAAGCAAAAATTTTTAATAAATTTTAACTTGATAAATGAGCCAGGTCTTGCAATACGAGTTGTCCATTGTGGGATATGGCCGGCCTTTCATCTTGGCCAATACCCCCAGGCCGCCAGGTGGAGCCCTCCCTGCAGCATGGAGGTGCCCCGAATGCCAGCAGGGAATTATGGACGTTGGAGTTTTCCTTTACAGCTCTGCTGGATACCACGGGGGCCACTAGAAGGTGCTGCAGGGAGGAGCAGCGAGTATTTTCCCTACAACCCGGAAGTGCGTCTGGGAGTGGTGGATTGATTATTGTATTGGAGAATTATTGAGTATTGTATGAGTATTGTGGAGAGGAGGGTGCTTTGTGCACTGTTTATTAATAAAAAGTCAACAAATTGGACTTTTACCTGGTGTCTGACGTATTGTCCGAGGGTTCAAGAGGATGATAGTGCCCTCTATCTGTCACACTGATTTGTCGGCCGAGCATCAGGTGATCACAACTGAGCCGATGGTTCTTCTAACCCTTGCCATGGGATTGTGGGTAATCGTCTCCCATGCTCGGTCTCAGTCGGCGTGTCTCACTCATATAGTCAACATCCGTATGAGTGTATACTGTTTACTATAGCATGGTGACCATGTGTGTGTGCTGTAATGTGTGAGTCCCTGTCATGCACCTCAAAACAAGAGGCTGAGTCTCAGTACTTTAGCAAAACCAGCTTTATTCAGCGTGAAACAGAAACAGCACAGTTATTTATTGTAGCAGGATCCACCGCTCTCCTATACACAGACACAGCAATGCGGCAGGGTCGTGACCAGGTTAGTGGCCAAGTAATACTGTACCCTTGCATTTATAATGTTCCTTACATCACCCATCAATGGTAGGCACTTATCGCTTGACCACGACCTTTTCGGATTCGCTTTTACGGCAAACTGCTACAGCGCTGGGAGCCTGCGGTTGCTTCGGGACACTCTTCCTCGATTCGTCCCATTGGGGGGGGGGCGGGGATCCCAAAAGAGTTTAGAATCCTTACAGTGCATAAAGCATTTTTTAAAATTTTGTGTTGTGACTCTTCACAAAACAGCAACTGTCATTGGATAGGTTTCCTTGTTAAAGTTGCACAAAAAAGAAAAAGATTCCAGTGAGCCAACAGATAGCAGGCATTCCGTTAGTTAGAGTGAAAGTCATCCTACACAATAGCCCTCCTCCTCCTCTCCTCTTTCTCATCTCCCTCACACCAGCCACGATTCTTTTCAAAGGTAAAGTGCAGGTTGATTTGTTTTACATATTTTTACTTTATATTTTGTATTAATCATTTTTATATGAATATTTTTGGGTTGTAGAACGAATCATCTGAGTTTCCATTATTTCTTATGGGGAAATTCGCTTTGATATATGAGTGCTTTGGATTACAAGCATGTTTCCGGAACGAATTATGCTTGCAAACCGAGGCACCACTGTACTTACAACAATGTAAATTTCCAATTGATAAAGTGGAAACAGCAATATACTTATAACAGAGCATGATAAATAGGTTGAGACTTTTACTAATACTTTATATATTTTGCATCTGAAATAATGTGTTTTCTCACGTATGCTACTGAGATTTGTTTTTACAAATATTTGTAATTTATTAAATTTAGATGTTAATATTAACATCAGTACCTTTCTTGTTTTCTCTACAAGGGATTAAGGTTATATCCTGAGAGGAGACCTACTTAGAGAACTATCTAAATGACCTTAATGAACTCTTTTTAAAATTCAAATTATGTTTTGTAAGTTTTTGATTGCTTATAAAAGATACTCAGTTTGTAAGTATGACAAATCCAGCAGCCATTACAAGATAACCAAAAGAACATTAACTTTAAAACACTTGTTTCTTTTTTTTCTTCTTTTACCATCCAAGGTAATAACAACAACGTGTTTCGTATTGATGGAGTGACAGGACTTATTACTCGAGGGCAGCGCCCCTTGGACCGTGAGACCACCACCTCACACATGCTGGAGGTGGAAGCCTATAACAGCGACCTTGGAAGCATGCGTAGCACTGTACGGGTAGGTATACTTGGACTCACACCATCCATGCATTCATTTCCTAAATGGGCAGGTATCTGCTATTAAATTAAAAACAATGTATAAAAGGCAGTTCAGTTATAGAATAAGAATAAGTAGTCTTTGATATAAATTCAGGTTAAACATGTTTAAGAAAAATGCAAAAAATGCAGAACAAAATGAACAGATTTCATTGTAGTTAAGGAGTAAGTAGAAATTCTAAGATCAATGGCGTTTGTCCTGGAATGAGGGGCCTAAAGATGTCCATTCGAGGAGTATACTGCCTAGAACAAGAATGCCACAGTGGCCGCAGATGTTCTTTCAAGCCAGTTTCACCATATGTGGTAATTTCCTGTTGCTAAATAGGTACTTAGTGTAGTTTTCATGCACCACAGTTTATGTACTCTGCAAAATGTTTACTTCATTTTAATAGCTTCTTTTGTTAAGATTCAGATGCTTCTGTACTTAAGGAAGAATTAGGTCCAAATAAAAAAAAGAAATGAATGGTTCTCAGTATGTTTCCATTACAAGCAGTAACTCTGTGGAACATATTTTGTCAAATGTCGGACACAGATTTTTGCATAATTACTCAATAGGTATGGCTGAAATTATTTTGGAGCCCATCATGCTTTGGTGGAGGGCGGAGTGGAGGCCCTGAGGCTAGGGACCTGTGCCAGCAATCAGAAGGTTGCTGGTTCGAATCCTGTGAATGCAAGAAGTGATTCCACTCCGTTGGACCCTTGTGCAAGGTCCTTAACCTGCAACTGCTTCATCCTGGGTATGATGTTAACTTGCATCCAGCCCTGCAAGTAGGTCCTTCAACTTGCAGGGAAAATTTGGGGGTTGATGGCAGGATTGGCACTCCAGCCACTGCTCCACTCCATTCAGACTAGTGTGGTACAAAGGTGTTACCCATTGCATGGCTGTTCTCGGGCTCTACTCTGGGATGGGTTTTTTCATGTGGTGGGTGCGGCAACGTGCTATATCAGTGCATGCTCCCAATCTCCTCCTCTCCATCATGCTTTCTGCAGCTTTTTTACTTTTTCTTTTTCCTCATTATTTTTTCCACTATTCAAGCCACCATTTTTGTCCAGCGTTTTTGGTACCCCTATACACAGTGCTTTTTTATATATTAAAGGTTTTAAAATCACATTGAATTGCTGGCATTTCATCTGCAGTCTGTACTCTAGTCACTCCATTTTGTTTGAAAAGCACATTTTGCACAAAATAAACTAAAAAATCCAACCTGAAAGGATGGCTTAAAACTGGTATGGTGAGTGGTATAACTTCACAGTCTATCCGCAATGTCACCATGGCCTCATCGAGGTGTTCCTAGAAAAGGGCAGCTTCATCAGAAAGATAAGGAACAAACTGTACTGAAAAACAATTGATTCTAGGAAGCTGGGGTTAAAAATGTAATGGAAACAAAAAGAGGATAAGAAATGTGGCTGAAGAGTGTGTGTCAAATAATAGCTGCCTTAGGTAAATATTTAGAAAGAAATGAGATAACAATTCACTGTTGAGAGATAATAATCCATCGCTGTGCATTGAACATTTTCTTGATTATCTCAAAAAAGTAAAATCAACACTGCTGTGAATTGCTCTTTGTCAAAACCAATGCTGGATCAATCCATCTCCTTAAAAGACATGCTATGTTTCCTACAGTTTTCTGCACCTGTCTTAGAAAAAAATAAAATCTTTAGTCACTTTGGTCCATTTTAAAAGCCAGACTGTTCAAATGAAAGGTGATGAGACTAGCAGTCATTTTAGTATCCTCAGAGCCACAATAAGAGAAATTTACAGACATTGTTCCTGAAAGTAATAATGGAGCGATCCCAGAATTCTTAATTGTAACTAGTTGCTTTTTAAACTGATTAACTTCTGAAGCCATTTAATCTAATTGAAAGATACCTTTGATTTGCCATAAATATAAGTAGTAAGATGATCTCCACTTTTAGCAGTAGTGCCAAGGTGGTTAATATACAGTGTGGTCCAGATCTAATTATGCAGATCCAGATCGCCTGGATGACTTTGATTTATGCGGAGACGATTCCAGTTTGGCGCGAAGACGTTTCTTCATGTCGTCAGTTTGCACACTTCTCGATGGTCTGGGATTTTTCGGGTGATTTTCTATGTAATAATCTTAATAAATTATGGCGTAATGAAAATTACATAATTAAATCTGAACCACATTATACTGTGGCGGACAGCTGGGGCTCCTGCATAGCCGGGACACCTGGAGGATGGAAGGAGGAGATGGACAATACCTCCCCTGGGACACTAAAGGGCAGCCACCCTGGTTTGTATCAGGGCCACCGCCAGGGGGCACCCGGATGGTTACGGAGCCATAGACGGCAGCACTTTCAACGCACCAGGAAGTGCTGCCGGAAGAGGAACAAGGTACACCCGGAGTGCTTCCGGGTGCCCATGCAGTACTTCCACCACACCAGGAACATCATCACGGAGCACCTGGAGCACATCCGGGTGCATTATAAAAGGGGTCACCTCACTCCATTCGAAAAGCTGGAGTTGGGAGGCAGAGAACAGAGCTTGCGAGAGAGGAGTGAAGGTGGCAGTAGAAGAGAAAGGAAAGAAGAATAAGAATACGGAAAAGAAAGAAGGACTGTGAGCTTATTTGATTGCTGATTTGTGCACTGTTTTCTGGAAAGGCAGTGGTGAAAGTAAACGTGTGTGTTTTGGACATTTGGTGTGTCTGTCTATAGTCAGGATGATCATCCACAATACAGACCACATGCTGATGACTTAAGATGAAACTGTTTAGAACAATACCTCCTTAAGTAAGACAGATTAAAGCCTATCCTGGTCATTGTTTGTGTGTGCATATTTACACGTTCTTATGTCAAAGTAAACAAACTTTCCAAAAAACGTGCACATTAGGGTAACAGACAACTCTAACTGTCCTTGAATGAGTGCCTGTGGGTTTGTAGGTGAGAGTGCCCAGGGAAGGACCTCTTAGGGGTCCCTTCAATTATGTGTTACACATTCTGCTTCAAAACTAGATAAAGGTCAGGTTTATCTCTATATACAACTCTGGACAGCATGAAATTGATTTCCATATTTTTAAACTTGCTGTTGAAGAGTTTCAGAGGGCTAGACCCTTGCTTGGCAGCATAAGATAGAAACCAACACTGGACTGGTTGCCATTCATCCCTTGAGGGCACGTTCACGTCCAGACCCACACATACTCATTTGGGAGCAAATTGTTGTCTCCAAATAATTTAATACATGATTTTGAGATGTTGAAGAAAACATCTTCTTCGGATGTTGTATTATTTCCATCTGTGTGTTTGACATTAAAGGACTGCTTTGAAAATAGATTTCAAGCAACATCCTCAAAAGTAATGCATATAAATCTGACCAGTTCCACCATAAAAACACATCTTTGTTGGAATCAAAAAAGTGAAAAATAACACTTATTGGCATTTCGGGATGGACATTCAAAATGTAGGCATTTGAGAAAAAAATAATCTTCAGTTAAGATTGATATCTGATTAATACAGGGTGGTCCATATCTAATTATGCAGATCCAGATCGTCTGGATGACTTTGATTTATGTGGGGATGATTCCATTTCGGCACAAAGATGATTCTTCTAGTGGAAATTGCATAATTAGATCTAGACCACCCTATATAGAGAAAGAGCTTGGGAGCATACACTGATAGCATGTTGTAGCACCCACCACACAACAAACCACCTGGATTGGGACCCGAGTGTGGCGGGTGACACCTCAGCACCACACTGGGACAGTGTGAGGTTTTTTTTTTTTTTTTATGGTGGTTGGAGTGCCAATCCTGTCACCACCCCTCAAGTTTTCCCTGTAAGTTGGAGGACCTGCTTGCAGGGCTGGATGCAGATTAACGACATATCCAGGACGAAGCAACTGCAGGTTAAGGGCCTTGCTCAAGGGCCCAACAGAGTAGAGTCACTTCTGGCATTTATGGGATTCGAACTGGCAACCTTCCGATTGCCAGCACACATCCCTAGCCTCAGAGCCACCACTCTGTCCCCAGGTAACTGATGAAAGGCATGAATTAATCTTTGATTAAGAAATTGGTGGAAAGAAAAGCAAATAGCCTCCAGTGTCACAAGGTTAGGTCACCCCAGAGGTTTACATTAGGAAGAGCAGACTTTGAAAACACTCAGCAGATGTGTAAAGCAAGGGGTCTTGTGACAGTTTATTTCTCATTAACAAATGACTGGCCATTATCATTGCACAGGTGAATTTTGTACTGCATTCACACTGGTCAGACCTGTAAAATGCAGTGCAGCAGTTTGATGTAGTACTTCTTAAAGCTGTTTCCTGCCTCGGTCTTCCTCTTAGAAAAGGAAGCATTTGTCTGGGGTATTTTTAGTTTTTTTAGTTTTTTTTCTTACTTCAATTCTTCTTTTACAATAATGTATTCTTCTTTGTTTCTTTACCTATTCTGCTCTTGTACAATACAGAGTATCCATCTGCTCTGGAATGAGAGGAACCCCTGATTTGTAACTGTTTAGTAGGCCTGAACACTCACACACCAACATCAGGTCCAATTAAAGACACCAGTTAACCCAAAATGCACATCTTTAGGACTTTAGAATACACACTTTTAGGAGTTTACGAGTTGGACAAACTCTGAGTGACATTGGCCATACTCAGTTACCTTAGGCACTACCACACAACCACTCTCCTTCACATATTAATTATAATTTAATTGTGGTTACTCAAAGAACCACTTGAAGAACAGAAGTACAGTAATCACTGGATTACTTAAGAGAATTATTTCCATAGCACACTCTATCTATGAGGTTGTTTAGGAGTGTGTCCTGCAAATGAGCTGGTTTCTATATTACACTGAAATCCGCCGGTGCCCCAACTCCTCCATGATCAAATAACTCGTTGGATTATGGTATGATTCATTCTGAGGTGCTTTACTGCTATTAGAGAAGTGCTGTCAATATGCATAATCATACGAGAAAATTGGATGGAAGTTAATTCCAAATTGAAAATTGAAAAGAAACTGAGAAAGACATATTTTTGGCTCTTAGATACACATTGGGTTTGTGTCTGGAGATGAGTAAGCACACATAGGTGAAGGCCTAAGTAGGTATAAAAGTTCACCGTCAGAGATGATAAAAAGCAAGGTTAAGATGTTAGTTGATCACTAAGAGCTGAAGGAATGTGTGAATTAATTTTAGAAATGACTTCAGTTATTCTTTCATAGGTGTCTTTAAATCCTTTTGACAGAATATAAACAAACAGACCAGCAAGGCCATGAGCAACAGAAGTGAAATGTGCTGCAATGGGCTTGCAGACTTCTTTGATCTGCATGCCGTCTTCCTGTTTCACTGATGTAAATTGCAGGACATTTTCTTCACTTTCTAACATAAATAAGGCTTGCCGTAAGACAGAAGTCTATTTCTATAATGTTACATTATTATTATTATTAGAAGAATGGTTACAGTTGGGATCAGTCAGTGGTGGAGACCAAACTGACCATCTTGTACTCTATACATTAGCCACCTGGCCTTATTGTCTATCGTCCCCACAAGGGCACAGGTGAGCAATATGATGGCTGCAAACAGGACTGTTGGGGGCAGAAGTGATTTCACTGGTCTGTTAAGATATGAGATACCTGTTCCATATCAATAGATGTGTAAATGTGGCATCAGTTTGAACGAAAAAAAGTAAAAATGCTGGTGTGAAACTGAGATGGTTTGGTAGAGCAGTGGTTAGCACAGCTGTCTTACAGCTACAGATTCCTGGGTTCAAATCCCTTCATGGGAATACAGGGATTGTTTACATAAAAATTGTACAGTGGTTACTGGTTAAGCAAATTTTCTTACTACGTCTGCATGAATTTTCCTCTGGGTATTTCAGATGTTCTAAAATGTGTACATTACTTTAAGTGGCTAAATTCCTCCATTATTAGGGAGTGTAGGTGCATGCATGAGTGCTTCCTATTATGGACTGACACCCCATCTAAGGCTCTCTCCCCACTTGTGCCCTATGCTGCTGGGATAGGCTCTAGCTCTCATGATACACAGTAGAAAATGTAACGTCTGAATAATAAGGAACTAAAAAACAAGTTATAAAGGGAAAAAAAAAGTTGTATAAGGTGTATAAGACAAATAACTCCAGTGGTAGACCATATGAGAGCATGAGAGCAAAGCTTAAAAATGATATATGGAAAGCTAAAAGGCAGATGGAGAGAAATATTACAGAAAAGGTGAAAGATGATCCAAATGAAATTCTTCCAATATTTTAGTAGTAAAAGAACAGTCAAGAAGGAGGGGAAATGTTATTAGGAAGATAAAGGTGAATTACAGTATACAGACAGTGAAATATCAAATGATTGCATTTGTTTGAAGTTTATATATGTTAAGAAGTTGACCTACCTGCAGTAACAGGGACTACTAAGGAGACACTTAGTGATTTGGAAATTTTACAGATAGAAATACCATCCATCCATCCATCCATCCACCCATTTTCCAACCCGCTATATCCTAACTACAGGGTCACGGGGGTCTGCTGGAGCCAATCCCAGCCAACACAGGGCACAAGGCAGGAAAACAAACCCCGGGCAGGGTGCCAGCCCACCACAGGTCACACACACACACACCCACACACCAAGCACACACTAGGGACAATTTAGGATCACCAATGCACCTAACCTGCCTGTCTTTGGACTGTGGGAGGAAACCGGAGCACCAGGAGGAAACCCACGTGATTAAATAGGCTAAACTCAAACAAATCACCAGCAGGTCCAGTTAACATTTTTCCTTGAGTGTTTAAGAAGATTAGTGAGTACATATATAAACCGTTGACACATTATTTTTGAAAATCTCTGCAGACTCTGGAAACTCCTAAGTAATGAATGCTAGCAAATATTATTATATTGTGTGAAAAGGGTGATTGGGCTGATATAAATGCTATGGGCCAGTAAGCTTAATGTGCATCACAGGTAAATGAATGGAAGGAATTATTAAGGAAAAGATTGAACAACACATGTCAGGATCAGGAAAATTAGCAGATAGCATGGGTTTAGATGGTGAAGGTCATGTTTCCCTAATATGCTGGAATTCTCTGAAAACACAACAGAAGTATATGATATTATTTACGCTGATTTTTTTGAAGGCATATGATAAGGTGCCACATGAAATGTTAGTGATCAAGTTAAAACGAGTAGAAATTCAAGATGCGGTGTGTAGGTGGGTACAAAATTGGCTCATAGAGAGGAAGCAAAGGGTTATGATGAGGAGAGGTTTTTCAGAATTAGGTGTCCCTCTGTAATCAGTGTTGGAGCTACTGCTCTTTTTAATATACAAAAACAATCTAGACAAGAATATAATCAATGAGTTGGTTGATGTGATGGTGCAGGTCAGTTCCACACTTCCAGTTGCTCTAGGGAGCCTCTTGAACCCATCACCATAGATAATATACCTGAAGGATGAGCCAGAAAATTGAGAACACTCACTTAAGGCATGGTGTAGGTACAAAAATACATCGATGCTTTTATTTAAAACTCCAAACAGTATTCAAAAGTGCAGGTAAAAGTTGTGCAATAAATAAATAATCCATAAAAAGAACTGAATTGTGGAGGTTAAAATCCAAATAAATAATCCAGTTAAACAAGTTCAAAAATCTCACACAGTAGTCCATCCATCCATCCATCCTCTTCCGCTTATCCAGGGTCGGGTCGCGGGGGTAGCAGCTTAAGCAGAGAGGCCCAGACTTCCCTCTCCCCGGCCACTTCTTCCAGCTCTTCCGGGAGAATCCCACCGCGTTCCCAGGCCAGCCGGGAGACATAGTCCTTCCAGCGTGTCCTGGGTCTTCCCTGGGGCCTCCTCCCGGTTGGACGTGCCCGGAACACCTCACCAGGGAGGCGTCCAGGAGGCATCCTGATCAGATGCCCGAGCCACCTCATCTGACTCCTCTCGATGCGGAGGAGCAGCGGCTCTACTCTGAGCCCCTCCCGGATGACTGAGCTTCTCACCCTTTCTTTAAGGGAAAGCCCAGACACCCTGCGGAGGAAACTCATTTCAGCCGCTTGTATTCGCGAACTCGTTCTTTCGGTCACTACCCATAGCTCATGACCATAGGTGAGGGTAGGAACATAGATCGACTGGTAAATTGAGAGCTTTGCCTTACGGCTTAGCTCTTTTTTCACCACGACAGACCGATGCAGAGCCTGCATCACTGCAGATGCCGCACCGATCCGCCTGTCAATCTCACGGTCCATTCTTCCCTTACTCGTGAACAAGACCCCGAGATACTTGAACTCCTCCACTTGGGGCAGGATCTCACCCCCAACCCTGAGAGGGCACTCCACCCTTTTCCGGCTGAGGACCATGGTCTCGGATTTGGAGGTGCTGATTCTCATCCCAGCCGCTTCACACTCAGCTGCGAACCGCTCCAGAGAGAGCTGAAGATCACGGCCTAATGAAGCAAACAGGACAACATCATCTGCAAAAAGCAGTGACCCAATCCTGAGTCCACCAAACCGGACCCCTTCAACACCCTGGCTACGCCTAGAAAGTCTGTCCATAAAAGTTATGAACAGAATCGGTGACAAAGGGCAGCCCTGGCGGAGTCCAACTCTCACTGGAAACGGGCTTGACTTACTGCCGGCAATGCGGACCAAGCTCTGACACCGGTTGTACAGGGACCGAACAGCCCTTATCAGGGGGTCCGGTACCCCATACTCCCGGAGCACCCCCCACAGGATTCCCCGAGGGACACGGCCGAATGCCTTTTCCAAGTCCACAAAACACATGTAGACTGGTTGGTCAAACTCCCATGCACCCTCCAGGATTCTGCTAAGGGTGTAGAGCTGGTCCACTGTTCCGCGACCAGGACGAAAACCACACTGTTCCTCTTGAATCCAAGGTTCGACTATCCAATGGACCCTCCTCTCCAGAACCCCCGAATAGACTTTTCCAGGGAGGCTGAGGAGTGTGATCCCTCTGTAGTTGGAACACACCCTCTGGTCCCCCTTTTTAAAGAGGGGGACCACCACCCCGGTCTGCCAATCCAGAGGCACTGTCCCCGATGTCAATGCGATGTTGCAGAGACGTGTCAACCAAGACAGTCCTACAACATCCAGAGCCTTAAGGAACTCCGGGCGTATCTCATCCACCCCCGGGGCCCTGCCACCAAGGAGTTTTTTGACCACCTCGGTGACTTCAGTCCCAGAGATGGGAGAGCCCACCTCAGAGTCCCCAGGCTCTGCTTCCTCATTGGAAGGCATGTTAGTGGGATTGAGGAGGTCTTCGAAGTACTCCCCCCACTGACCCACAACGTCCCGAGTTGTGGTCAGCAGCGCACCATCCCCACCATATACAGTGTTGACACTGCACTGCTTCCCCCTCCTGAGATGCCGGACGGTGGACCAGAATCTCCTCAAAGCCGTCCGAAAGTCGTTCTCCATGGCCTCTCCAAACTCCTCCCATGCCCGAGTTTTTGCCTCAGCAACAACCGAAGCCGCATTCCTCTTGGCCTGCCGGTACCTATCAGCTGCTTCCAGAGACCCACAGGACAAAAAGGTCCTATAGGACTCCTTCTTCAGTTTGACGGCATCCCTCACCGCCGGTGTCCACCAACAGGTTCGGGGATTGCCGTCACGACAGGCACCGATCACCTTGCGGCCACAGCTCCGGTCAGCCGCCTCAACAATAGAGGCACGAAACATGGCCCATTCGGACTCAATGTCCCCCACCTCCCTCGGGACGTGGTTGAAGTTCTGCTGGAGGTGGGAGTTGAAGCCACTTCTGACAGGGGACTCTGCCAGCCATTCCCAGCAGACCCTCACAACACGTTTGGGCCTACCAGGTCTGACCAGCATCTTCCCTCACCATCGAAGCCAACTCACCACCAGGTGGTGATCAGTTGACAGCTCCGCCCCTCTCTTCACCCGAGTGTCCAAGACATATGGCCGCAAGTCCAACGACACGACCACAAAGTCGATCATCGAACTGAGGCCTAGGGTGTCCTGGTGCCAAGTGCACATATGAACACCCTTATGCTTGAACATGGTGTTCATTATGGACAATCCGTGACGAGCACAGAAGTCCAATAACAAAACACCGCTCGGGTTCAGATCGGGGGAGCCATTCCTCCCAATCACTCCCTTCCAGGTCTCACTGTCATTGCCCACGTGAGCATTGAAGTCTCCCAGCAAAACGAGGGAATCCCCAGAAGGTATGCCCTCTAGCACCCCCTCCAGAGACTCCAAAAAGGGTGGATACTTCAAACTGCTGTTCGGCGCATACGCACAAACAACAGTCAGGACCCTTCCCCCCACCCAAAGGCGGAGGGAGGCCACCCTCTCGTCCACCGGGGTAAACCCCAATGCACAGGCTCCAAGTCGGGGGGCAATAAGTATGCCCACACCTGCTCGGCACCTCTCACCGGGGGCAACTCCAGAGTAGTAGAGAGTCCAGCCCCTCTCAAGGAGATTGGTTCCAGAGTCCAAGCTGTGCATCGAGGTGAGTCCGACTATATCTAGCCGGAACCTCTCGACCTCGCGCACTTACTCAGGCTCCTTCCCCTTCAGAGAGGTGACATTCCACGTCCCAAGAGCCAGTTTCTGTAGCCGAGGATCAGACTGCCAAGGTCCCCGCCTTCGGCCACCACCCAACTCACACTGCACCCAACCTACTTTGCCCCTCCCATAGGTGGTGAGTCCATGGGAAGGAGGACCCACGTTACCTCTTCGGGCTGTGCCCGGCCGAGCCCCATGGGTGCAGGCCCGGCCACCAGGTGCTCGCCATCGAGCCCCACCTCCAGGCCTGGCTCCAGAGGGGGGCCCCGGTGACCCGCGTCCGGGCAAGGGAAAACGTCGTCCAAGGTTTTTGTTCTTCATCGGAGGTTTGTTGAACCGCTCTTTGTCTCATCCCTCACCTAGGACCAGTTTGCCTTGGGTGGCCCTACCAGGGGCATAAAGCCCCGGACAACATAGCTCCTAGGATCATTGGGACACGCAAACCCCTCCACCACGATAAGATGACGGTTCAAGGAGGGGCACACAGTAGTCTGCCTTTAAAAATCAATTTCCCAGTGCTTCCCCTTGAAAATGCATGTCTCCCCATCTTACCCAGCTTGGGTCTTGTTGCCTGGAGAGACATAAAACCAACAGACGCAGCTCACCTTCTCCCATAGGTCTAGGTCCCTGCTGTTCCATGGTTCCCAGCAGGGCTCCCCAATCCAAACCCAGGCTCAGGTCCTAACTGTCCACGACTCCAGTAATGCTCCCCATCTGAGCCTCAACAGCTCCTGCTGCCTTCCCGGACTTACGCGGCAAGTCGCCTCATCCAGCACCACATCACTCTGGTTCCCAACAGCTCAGCAAGAGTGATTCCCTTCATCAGCCCCTGAGTATCAGCCACACGTTTACCTGAGGGCTCTCCACATGGCTGCCTGCTTCGTCTCCCTTGCTCACTCACATCGGCACTCTCACATCTTCGCACCTGTTTCTCTCTTTTCTTTAAACCTCCATTCTTTTCCTCTCTCTGTCTTTGTGATTCTCATGCCAGCTCCCACTTATAAGCCTCTCTGGGTGGAGTGCCAATAAAGCAATTAAGACAGACTACACCCTCATGTGTAGGTGCGTCTGCTTCAGCTACCTCACCAACCTCTCGCATCTGCGTGAGCCTGCACTCCTGCAAAGATCGAGCCGGCCATTTGATTATTTATTTATTTAAAAACAGGGCACTAATTTCCCAACTGGGGACCCTCTGTTCCACAGTCAGTTTGCGGATAATGCCAAACCAGGTGGAATGGAAGATAATGCAGAATTTGCTACATTATTACAGAGAGGCTTGGACGCACAATTTACTGCTACTTTAAAATAAATATTTTAACAAGAACACAGGAGCATACTTGAAAACTTGTTAAAGGAAGATATAATACAAATATCGGAATGTTTTTCTTTACGCAAAGAACCATAGGCACACAGAATAAATTACTAAGTAGTGTGGTGGAGAGTCTTTACGAAGCACCAAATTTCAATACAGTGTTATTTTGGAAAATCGAGGTGAATACAGTAGATGAGCTTGGTGGCATAAGTTCTCATCACACTGGTCTAATGTTGGTTAGAAGGTGGATGATGTGATCCGGTAGCATTTTCTGCATGATTTCCTTAGCTGATCAGTATCTAATGATCTGTGATGAGATTTTCTAATTTATTGCATGCTGGTCTCACTTGCAGAGGAAAGATGACGAATATAGTCATCTGCAGATGTCTTTGCAAGAGTAAGAAGATGAAAACATTAACAAAGGGCAAAGGGTGAAGTTTGAATGATAGGTGCAGTTCGTCAGTCTTTATGGTATGCCTAACTAATTTTTCATGTGTTCCTTTTGCAGGTTATTGTGTATGTAGAAGATGCCAATGATGAGTCTCCTATATTCACTCAACAGCAGTACAATCGTCTGGGCTTGAGGGAGACTGCAGGCATTGGGACATCGGTGGTGGTCGTACGCGCTACTGACAGAGATACAGGTACAACTGGGCTATAATAGCCACTATCTTTTACAGGCCTAGATTAATGTATAGATGAAAATGCATTAAGAAAATTGATACTGCTGCATCTCTTCAGGTCACTGCAAATTATAAGGCTGTCGGAAAGGCTGTTTCGATTCTTTTTAGACTAACATAACTACTTTGGACACCCTACTCATCTTCTGCATGTGGCTTAGAAACCCCCAGGTATCACCCAATCCTCTTTAACACAGAAGACAGCTCTAAATTGTGTTGGTATGAAGAAATATATGAGCAGCTTTTCCCTTTCCTCCTTCACTGATACTGTATGAAAATTGTAAACACTGAAATTATCACGTGTAGGCAGTAAAAACAAACCTGTGAAGATATGAAGATTCAGCTCTTTTGTATAAAGTACAGTTCTGCTTTATATTGAATTTCAGCAAAAAAATAGGTCAACACATTAGCTAGGGTTTTGTGGCTTTTTTTCCTCAAAGTTGCACAATTGTTTGTTCTGCTTTAAATGAGAACAATACCAACCCACTTTACAAATCCACGGGAACCCAACAAGAAATCAGAAGTGTATAATCAGCCAGTTTCAAGAATAGGAGGAAGCAGGGTGACTGTTCCCAGTACGTCTGTGAGAAACTGCACTACCTTAGTGAATTTTCTGGGGTATTGCTTTATTACTAAGGTAGACCCTCCAAAGGAAAAGGGTGTTTGTGTTATGAGGGTTTTTGAGTTGACAAGGCTGGGGTTCAGACAGCAGTGTAAAGGAGATGTCTGCACAATCAACACCGCCTTAGGTTGATTGCCTAATTGACAGCATCATTCATTAACCTTCTTTATAAAGTATCTTAAAAGAAAATTATAGAGATTGGGTCCTGATGCATTTCACATGTCTGGTGACTTCTGTGTGGATTTTGTATTTTCTAACCTTAGTTTTATGCAACACTTCAAAAGCATCCCATTAAATTGGTTGAGAAAACTAAAGTGGCTCAAAATCAGTGATTGTGCGACTGGCACCCCATCCAAAGTTGGTCCCTTCATTGTGCCCAGTGCTGCTTTTGATAAGCTCTGCCCTGAGTGACTCTCATTTGAGCTAAGCATTTTCAACAATGGACAGATGGGTATATGATGTATCATAATGAGTGGCATACAGCATTTGGACTTCAGTTCGGTTACCAGAAAGGTGACTTTGTATATTTTCTCTTGGTTCACATGTGTGTTTTTTGTTTTGTTTTTTTTTTTTTTTTGGCTGTTAGGTTAGGTAATGACTCTAAATTGTTATGATTTAAGTAAATGTACCCTGGTATCCCATCCCATCCTGTTTTCACCTCCCCAGTACCCGATGCTGTCAAAATTTTCATACTGCAAACACATTTCTGAAAAAAAATAGTTTCACAAGATAAATAAATATAATGATCGCTGAGATGGTCACACTCAACTGTATGCAAAGTCAGTGTTTTAACCACTCCTGCACATATTACAATAAAATGAGAATAAAACACCAGACCACAAGAAAATAACATTACATTACAAATTGTACAGCTGAAAATTGTTAACGTGTATATTTTCCAGAAGATAAAAAGAATCTCATCTCCTCAAAGACAGCATAACCAAGTCCATTTTGATGACTCATACAAGCAATACCACAACCACAAGAAAACAAAGCCTGCTTACATGTTACAGTTTTTTACACAGATGCTTACTTGATAGAGGGTGAACTTAACCTTGATGGTCTTTACTCTGTCTTAATGGAACACTTCTTTATGTCTTACAAATACTTGCTTGTCTGCATTACATGAAGGCTGTTTAACAGCTCTAGGACCCTTGGTTCAACTTCTTGCCAAGTCACTGTCTATATGGACGTTGTATTTTTTCCTTGTGTCTGTATGTTTTTTTCTCCTTTAAGTATCATTTCACACCATATCCCAGATATATCCAAGTCACCCTGATTTGGCCCAATGCGAGTCTTTGGTTGGACTGGCCTGCCATCAATGGGCAGCATTTATCTAGTGTGGGGATTATAGTATTTTATTTATTAATTTTATTTTTGGACTCTTTACTTGCATAATTTATTTCACCTATTTTAGTGTTTTTTTGTTGGGGAATCTAGATTTATGGTTTATTTGGTACTCCTTGTTAATTATAACAGCATTTATATTTTTTAACATTATATTGTTTCGCATTTACGTGCACCGTACAGACTTCATGTCACTCATCTAGTTGCATCAGTGACACAGCAGCCGGTGCATATAAATTCACCACTTGTGAATCTCATTATCCCTTAGTGGATAAACAAATGACTTTCTCTTGACTTGCGGTAGCTTAGCTTTCGAATACCAAGTAAAAAGGTTTGTTTCGGTATTCTGACTTTGGCTTTATATTGCTGATTATTCTTTTGGCACTCCTCTTCACTTGCTGCTCGGTTTCATTTGGTCTTCTCAGTTTCAATGTTTGCCTGTCTGACTTTGTAGTGGGGCTTTGCTATTTATCTCCCAGTCCCTTTAACTCCCACTAACATGAACTCTGGAGCGCACACAACTTCTAAGACCTGATGGTGAATGGATAGACTTCAGCCCTTCATTAGCCTGTAACTCTAAAAGAACATTCATAAAATAGACTACGTTGTAGATATTGTATGGTAATGTTTTATAACAGTTGTATTCTAAAATATCGCAGTGATTATTAATCTAGGTTTAGTTACCACTGTAATTTTATAGATAGGATGAGAAGTGCAGACATCCAGAAGAGGCTCAGAGTAGAGCTGCTGACCATCTGTATTGAGAGCAGCCAGTTGAGGTGGTTTGGGCATCTTATGCGGATGCCTCCTAGACGCCTACCTGTGGAAGTTTTATAGGCATGACCAGCTAGGAGGAGACCCTGGGGAAGACCCAGGGTTTGATGGGAACAGTACATCTTCCAGATGGCCTGGGAACGTCTTGGGATGGTCTTCACTGCTAAGACTGTTGCTCCTGTGACCAAGCTTCAGACGAGAGGTGGGAAATCAATGAATGAATAAATGGATGAATGTAATTTTTGACCTTCAATAATAAAGACAGGAGCCATTTAACTATCTTGTTAACAGCATAGCACTTTTTTTTTCCTGATTGATTTAAGTAGTTACATAAGTGACAGTGTGCCTTGGCCTAACTTTATCGTGAATGTCCTTCTGGAGAGTCCACTGATTGTGCCCTGGGGGTGTGCCCAGTGTTTATAACATAATATTTTCACATCCACTTAATCTATTTCAGGATCTTTATGGTTCAAGTCAATTCTGACAACACTAGATGTGGTGCTAATCCATTGCAGAGCTCATGTGTACCCTGGAATTGCCAATTAGCCTAACATACACTCACCTAAAGGATTATTAGGAACACCTGTTCAATTTCTCATTAATGCAATTATCTAATCAACCAATCACATGGCAGTTGCTTCAATGCATTTAGGGGTGTGGCCCTGGTCAAGACAATCTCCTGAACTCCAAACTGAATGTCAGAATGGGAAAGAAAGGTGATTTAAGCAATTTTGAGCGTGGCATGGTTGTTGGTGCCAGACGGGCCGGTCTGAGTATTTCACAATCTGCTCAGTTACTGGGATTTTCACGCACAACCATTTCTAGGGTTTACAAAGAATGGTGTGAAAAGGGAAAAACATCCAGTATGCGGCAGTCCTGTGGGCGAAAATGCCTTGTTGATGCTAGAGGTCAGAGGAGAATGGGCCGACTGATTCAAGCTGATAGAAGAGCAACTTTGACTGAAATAACCACTCGTTACAACCGAAGAATGCAGCAAAGCATTTGTGAAGCCACAACACGCACAACCTTGAGGTGGATGGGCTACAACAGCAGAAGACCCCACCGGGTACCACTCATCTCCACTACAAATAGGAAAAAGAGGCTACAATTTGCACGAGCTCACCAAAATTGGACAGTTGAAGACTGGAAAAATGTTGCCTGGTCTGATGAGTCTCGATTTCTGTTGAGACATTCAAATGGTAGAGTCAGAATTTGGCGTAAACAGAATGAGAACATGGATCCATCATGCCTTGTTACCACTGTGCAGGCTGGTGGTGGTGGTGTAATGGTGTGGGGGATGTTTTCTTGGCACACTTTAGGCCCCTTAGTGCCAATTGGGCATCGTTTAAATGCCACGGGCTACCTGAGCATTGTTTCTGACCATGTCCATCCCTTCATGACCACCATATACCCATCCTCTGATGGCTACTTCCAGCAGGATAATGCACCATGTCACAAAGCTCGAATCATTTCAAATTGGTTTCTTGAACATGACAATGAGTTCACTGAACTAAAATGGCCCCCACAGTCACCAGATCTCAACCCAATAGAGCATCTTTGGGATGTGGTGGAACGGGAGTTTCTTGCCCTGGATGTGCATCCCACAAATCTCCATCAACTGCAAGATGCTATCCTATCAATATGGGCCAACATTTCTAAAGAATGCTTTCAGCACCTTGTTGAATCAATGCCACGTAGAATTAAGGCAGTTCTAAAGGAGAAAGGGGGTCAAACACCGTATTAGTATGGTGTTCCTAATAATCCTTTAGGTGAGTGTATATTATTTGGGAATGTGGGAGGTAAAACCAAAATACCCAGATGAAAACCCAGGTAGACTAGAGGTTGGGAGCATGTCGCTGATAGCACGTTGCCGCATCCACCACACGACAAACCACCTGGATTGGGACCCGAGTGCAGTGGGTGACTAGGCTCACAGTTTAAACTAAGGACACAGGATCTGCAAGTGGCTGTGCTATCACTACATGGCCAGTTAAACGGGAAAAATTCTGAGGGGGCTGTGAAATGTCAGTTGCAACACCAATGTGAATCTTTACTTTCATTTAGTGTCCCAATAAACAGGGAAGTAAGAATGAACACTCCCTATTAAAATTTGGTTTTATAAAATAAATCAGATTATTTAGTTATGTAATAGGTATTTAATTATCTAATTAATAACCTCTACTCAAATAAAATGTAAGATGGTCAGATCTTTGCCTTTGTCCAACATTTACCTTATTTAATAGATTCATGGATGGTCAAGACAGCATACACTATATGGCCAAAATACTGACTTTGGGTGTTGTTAACAGGGGCATCAAATCAAGCACATAGCCATGCAATCTCTAATGACAAACACTGGCAGTGAATGGGTTATGCTGAAGAGCTCAGTGACTTTAAAAATGGCCTTGTCATAGGATACCGTCGTTGCTATAGTCAGTATACAAAATGTCTGCTCTGCTATATCTTCCCTGGTCAGCTGTAAGTGCTGTGATTGTGAAGTGAAAACATCTATGAGCAACAACAGCTCACCCACAAAGTGGTAGACCATGCAAACTCGATGGATTCAACAGTTCTCCTGTCCACTCACTGCAGAATTCCAAACTGCCTCTGGAAGCAACTTCAACACAAGAACTGTGCTTCTGAAGCTTCATGAAATGGTTTCCTATAGTCAAGACTAAAAAAGTCAACTTAAGGAGTATAAAACACACTGCCACTGAACTCCATAGGAGTGGAAATGTGTTCACTGGAGTGATGAATCATGCTTCACCACCTAGCAATCTAATGGATGATTCTGGGTTTGGCAGATGCCCAGAGTTTCTGGATTGTATAGTGTCCACAGAAAAATTTGGTGGAGGAAGAGTAATGGTCTGGGGCTCTTTGTCGGGGTTTGGGGTTGGCTCCCTGTTAAGGGTACTGTTATTGCTACAGCATACAGAGACATTTTCAACAATTGTGTGCCTCCAACTTTGTGACCACAGTCTGGAGGAAGCACTTTTCATTTCCAGCAAAACATGGTTTGATCAGGTTGATGTGGAGTTTGCACAGAACCCCAACCTCAACCCAACTCAACACATTTGAGATGAACTGGAATGTCAGTTTGCAAATCAGGTCTTTGTCCAGCATCATATATGCTTTTTCAGATGAATGGGAATAAATTCCCACAGGTACACTCCAAAAGTGTGAGTTGAGGTTGTTTTAACCACAAGGAGGCCAACACCATATTAATGGTTTTGGAATGGAATGTCCAACAAGCTCGTATAGGTGTGACAGTCAGGTGTCCACAAACCTTTGGCCATTTTGGTATTTATAAATGTTCATAAAAGATACACATGCTGTATGTGTAATATCCACAACAATAGTAATTAGGACACTCAGTTGAGTTACTACATAAACAATAGAGGCTCATAATGAAAATACAGCCATCAGTAATGAACTTTGCCCTATAACTTATACACAAATGGTGAAAAATGACTGTTAAAAATTGAAACCTACAAAAGTTACTCAGTTTATTCCTACCTGCAGTCTTGAAATATGGAACAGAGGTGGAGTCAGTGTAAATTTAATGGATGATCAATTCCACTGTACCAACATACCCCTTAAGGCGTGACTCACATTTACTTATCTATGAAAGGCAACAGTATTTGAGATGCAATTGGTTACGTTTTGTTTGTTTTTCCAGTTGGAGCACAGGTAGGTGTAGTGATTTGAACCCACAAGCTCAGGGTTTGAGGTCCAAGCCACACTGCCTGCCTATTAAAGGGTAGTGGTTAGGTTAGATATCTGACCACTGCACTGACAAAGTGTAACTATTTGTAGAGATCATGTTATGTTAGCAAAAATACTTTCATCCAAAACTGAATGGGCTACACAGTTCAGTTGAGCTGGCAGTGCCCTCTTTAACCACCCACAGCACATGGCCTGCACTTCTTTATAGTGCCACCCTCAAATCTTCATTTATTTTGGTAATCAGAAATGTGACTAGAATAAACAGATACATGAAACAGTATTAAGCAGTGCTGAGGAGCTTGGTAGTTCTTTGAACAATTTAATTGAATCGAAGGTGCTCTCCTATGTATGCTTTGGATTGCTTAAATTTATTTTGATAATTTAATAATTCTTCATCAAACGTGGATGATTATAAAATATCTTTCATCCATCATACAGGAAATAGATTTTCACATACACACCTTTGCAGACTTGTGAATTTGCCAAAATACTGGTTGCATGCTCTCTGATCATTTATGTGCAAAAGTCAAACCACAAAAACTAGCAGACGGCACTAATTTCAGACTTTATCATGTCCCCAGCAAAACACACTGGAACAGATGAGGTTAAGGGACACATCTTATAAGAAATTGCATTTGTACTCGTCTATTTAGCCTGGCATTGCTATTTCCCTTATATTTATATAATCTGCATGTAAGGTCATTGAGAATGGTCGACCTTACCACTCCAAGGACTTGGGTTGAGTGCCTGCTTGGCCACCAAGTGTGCGTTTGTATAATGTTTTTTTACATTGGTCGTCCTCAACCTCTCCGGCTTCCTCCCATATCCCAAACAGAATTGTATAAGAAGGTGTATAATTCTGTCCTACAATGGACGGGTCACTTTATTAAAAGTCATTTTTCTGCATTGCTAAGTTCTGGGACATTGTAACAAAAAAGGAGAATGTAAGGATGAGTGTAATGTCCTGAAAATCTCCTTGTGTCTTATGAGAGTCAGAACTTTTTGAGGAAATGCAGATTACCCTTTCAGCTGGGAAAATAAAAAGCAGATATGCCCAAAATGCTACCAGAAAATGTAAAAAGTTAAATACACAAGTGCGCGGGAAGTTAGGGTGTAACAGTTCGATAGATTACACCATAGAAGTCACTTTACAGTTGGTGAACTAGACTGTGTTGTGGTGTAGGGTGTGCCCTTTGACCATGCGGGCATATTCTCTGCTCACTTCAGTTGTCAATTATTAATGTTTTTCTTTGGCTTATTTGTCAGTATTTGCTTAATCTTAGTATATTAAATCTTCACCTTTTTAAAAACATTTCCTATGTAGCCTGACTTTCGGAAAGTCTCACCCATATATCCATGGAAACAGTTTAAATCTTCTCTAACAACTCTTCCAAGTAACATCCTGTTTCCGTTAGGGAATCAGTAAGGTTCCTCCAGGGCAATTCCCAGCAGTCAGCTATCAATTTTTCAAGTGATCCCAACTGCTTTTAATACAAAGTTAAAGGCTCACTTACAATGTTTGAGAGAGATTTCAAAGAAAAAACTTTATTAAGGACTGGCATTCCAACAACATTTGTTTCAAACTTTCTGTGAATCACTGACTCAGCTTTGTATGACCCTGCAAAGGAGCGGATTGGCTACAATTAATGGATATATGGTAGGTGTTTGTCACGTGTGTTTCATGTTTTGACATTATCTGAAATCACTAACTTCATGAATCCATATTTGTTATTTTTCAAATATTATTTACTTTTTATGCTATTGATTATGTTCATGTTATTGATTTGGTTTTCTGCAAGAGTCATTTGCTAGTTTAAGTTATATTAAATACTAGCAAAATACCCGCGCTTCGCAGCGGCGAAGTACTGCATTAAAATTTTTATTAAGAAAATTTAACGTTTTTAAAGTGAGGGAAAATATGGCAATAATTATTTGTTAAGGATCTCTTTGTATACCACGTTGTCAGTTCGGCCCTCCGGTTGTAACATGACCAAGCTGTGCGCTGAGCTTACTCTTGAGCATGCAACTTACAGTTGGCCATGTGAACAGTAAGTTTGTTTCAAATCTCACAGCATGGATTGCTGCTGTCATAATCGATTTCAGTTTCATGGTTTGTTTCAATTACGACAGTATTTGCAGGACTTGTGTTGAAGTGACATTCGGCATCTGTCAAGCGTTGTAAGCTTACAACCGGTTTCATCGATAACTTTACATCCAGCTTTTGAGAGTTTAAACATTCATAAACATCAAAGTGTCCACTACTGAAATTGTCACCTATGAATGTAAGATGTTGAAGAGGCATTGGCGGTTGTCGAAAGGTGTAAAATATTTGGCCATTTCAGTACACTTGAAAGCACCAACCGAACAATTCAGCAGCAGCCATCAACTCACATGCAGAACCATAGGTGAAGGGCTTAAGCATTTCACTGTTCTAGTGCTCCTGTGTAGTATAATTATCTCCTGTACCGTCATCAGTCCACACCTTGAACCTGTCCCAGTCATTCAATACATAAGACACAATGTTCTTCCAGATATCAAGAGTGAGCCTGATATGGCCGTGCAATATGTAACACAGAGAATGGAAAAGGTAGGTGCCATCTCCGGTCATGGAAACCACTCGGTAAGTGACAGTTCTTTGATCGATGGTGATTACCTCGATAGACATGGTAATGGGGGTTGGAATGATGAAGGAAATGGGTACCTGAGTAATGTAAAGTAAGTGTAAAATACCTATACAATAACTATAATTGTAATAAACAAACAATAAAACAGTGGAGAAGCCGTGGATTAAACAAAAAGGCTGTAGTTATCAGCAGGGAGACGTGAATCCCGTGGCGAAGCAAGGAAGGGAATGTAGAGACTAGAGCGACGGACGGCCTTATATAGGCAGGCAGCCAACAACGTGGGAGGTGATGGGATGGGAGACCCAACGCCGCCTCACATGGTGACCAAGCTGCAGGCTATGGACGTATATATGTACGTAAATAGGATTCAGTTAGCGTTGGGAACCCGTGTACCAAATTTCTTGAAGATGGGCCCATAAGTAACAAAGACTGTTGAAAAGTTCAATATGGTGGCCGACAGTGGCATCATACCACCGAAATAAGTACGTACATTGGTTTCGGTTAGTGCAGGGAAGCCGCCTACCAAATTTCGAGAAGATGAGGCCATAAATAAGAAAGTTCAACATGGCGGACGTTGTTGATCGTTACGCGTAGAATTTCGAAATGAAACCTGCTTAACTTTTGTAAGTAAGCTGTAAGGAATGAGCCTGCCAAATTTCAGCCTTCTACCTATACGGGAAGTTGGAGAATTAGTGATGTTGGAAAATTCAATATGGCGGCTGACAGTGGCGTCATACCACCGAAATAAGTACGTACATTGGTTTTGGTTAGCTCAGGGAAGTCACCTACCAAATTTTGTGAAGATGGGGCCGTAAATAAGAAAGTTCAACATGGCGGACGTTGTTGACCGTTATGACCGTTATGCGTAGAATTTCGAAATGAAACCTGCTTAACTTTTGTAAGTAAGCTGTAAGGAATGGGCCTGCCAAATTTCAGCCTTCTACCTACACGGGAAGTTTGAGAATTAGTGACGTTGGAAAGTTCAATATGGCGGCTGACAGTGGCGTCATACCACCGAAATAAGTATGCACATTGGTTTTGGTTAGCGCAGGGAAGCTGCCTACCAAATTTCGTGAAGATGGGGCCATGAATAAGAAAGTTCAATATGGCGGACGTTGTTGATCGTTATGACCGTTACGCGTAGAATTTCGAAATGAAACCTGCTTAACTTTTGTAAGTAAGCTGTAAGGAATGGGCCTACCAAATTTCAGCCTTCTACCTACACGGGAAGTTGGAGAATTAGTGACGTTTGGAAAATTCAATATGGCGGCCGACAGTGGCGTCATACCATCGAAATAAGTACGTACATCGGTTTTGGTTAGCGCAGGGAAGTCACCTACCAAATTTCGTGAAGATGGGGTCAGCCTCCTACCTACACGGGAAGTTTGAAAATTTGTGACGTTGGAAAGTTCAATATGGCGGCCGACAGTGGCGTCATACCATCGAAATAAGTACATACATCGGTTTCGGTTAGCGCAGGGAAGCCGCCTACCAAATTTCGTGAAGATGGGGCCATAAATAAGAAAGTTCAACATGGCGGACGTTGTCGACCGTTATCGACCGTTATGACCGTTACGTGTAGAATTTCGAAATGAAACCTGCTTAACTTTTGTAAGTAAGCTGTAAGGAATAAGCCTGCCAAATTTCAGCTTTCTACCTACATGGGAAGTTGGAGAATTAGTGATGAGTCAGTCAGTCAGTCAGTCAGTCAGTGAGTGAGGGCTTTGCCTTTTATTATTATAGATACTGCTCAAAAAAATTAAAGGAACACTTTTTAATCAGAGTATACCATCAAGTCAGTGAAACTTCTGAGATGTTGATCTGGTCACTTAAGTAGCAGAGGGGGTTGTTAATCAGTTTCAGCTGCTTTGGTGTTAATGAAATTAACAACAGGTGCACTAGAGGGGCAACAATGAGATGATCCCCAAAACAGGAATGGTTTAACAGATGAAGGTCACTGACATATTTCCCTCTTCATCTGTTTTTTTTCACTAGTTTTGCATTTGGCTATGGTCAGTATCACTACTTCCAGGAGACAGGCAGTTACTCTAGGAGAGCTGGACAGGGCCGTAGGAGGTCCTTAACCCATCAGCAGGACTGGTATCTGCCCTTTTGGGCAAGGAGGAACAAGATGAGCACTGCCAAAGCCCTACAAAATGACCTCCAGCAGGCCACTGGTATGAATGTCTCTGACCAAACAATCAGAAACAGACTTCATGATGGTGGAATGAGGGCTCGACATCCTCTATTGGGCCCTGTGCTCACTGCCCGGCACCGTGGTGCTCGATTGGCATTTGCCATAGAATACCAGAATTGTCAGGTCCACCACTGGCGCCCTGTGCTTTTCACAGATGAGAGGAGGTTCACCCTGAGCACATGTGACAGACTTAAAAGGGCCTGGAGAAGCCATGGAGAATGTTTTGCTGCCTGTAACATCTTTCAGCATGACCGGTTTGGTGGTGGGTCAGTGATGGTCTGGGGAGGCATATCCATGGAGGGACGCAAAGACCTCTACAGGCTAGACAACGGCACCTTGACTGCCATTAGGTATTGGGATGAAATCCTTGGACCCATTGTCAGACCCTATGCTGGTGCAGTGGGTCCTGGGTTCCTCCTGGTGCACAATAATGCCCGGCCTCATGAGTATGCAGGCAGTTCCTGAAGGATGAAGGAATTGATACCATTGACTGGCCCCCATGCTCGCCTTATCTAAATCCAATGGAACACCTCTGGGACATTATGTTTCGGTCCATCCGACGCTGCTAAGTTGCACTTCAGTGCACTTCAGGAGCTCAGTGATGCCTTGGTCCAGATCTGGGAGGAGATCCCCCAGGACACCATCTGTCATTTCATTAGGAGCATGGCCCGATGTTGCCAGGCATGCATACAAGCATGTGGGGGCAATACAAACTACTGAGTACGACTTTGAGTTACTGCAATGAAATTTTGGCAAAATAGACTAGCCTACCGCATCATTTTTTCACTTTGATTTTCGGGGTGTCTTTTAATTCAGCCCTCAGTAAATTGATAAGTTTCATTTCCATCAAACGATGTGGAATTCTTTCATTCCTAACACATTACTCAGTCCATATAAGTATAGATATCCAAAAGGATTTTTTTCCCATTGAGATC
The DNA here is from genome assembly GCA_026402145.1 of Polypterus bichir lapradei. Lineage (NCBI taxonomy): Eukaryota > Metazoa > Chordata > Cladistia > Polypteriformes > Polypteridae > Polypterus > Polypterus bichir. The sequence continues at coordinate 82,037,223 of JANRMT010062813.1, read as the reverse complement.
TGATGTGTTTTTAAAGTGTCCCTTTAATTTTTTTGAGCAGTTTATTTTCTTACATATTTAGTGCATAGTCTACGGGAGGTTCTTGTAACCCCCACAAGCTGAATTGAATTGGTATATTCTAACTATTTCTTGTCTCACTGATTATAGTTTAGACTCAGTTAGTGACCTGCCTTGCCGTGTGTAAGGCATGGAGGGCACATGGTTTTAAACACAACGCAGTTGCAGTTTCGTATGTTTTGAGTGCACTGAAGGTGAAGTCAGGCATCTTTAAGTTTAGAAACACCTGAAGTTAGACATAAAAAGTTAAATTTAGAAAAGAAACATTTTTCCCCAGTTTTTTTGCCTTTTATTCTGTATGTAACAACCTTTTTTTATTCTTGTGTGGACTGTTTGCCGTGAATTTTCACTAAACCTTTTAAAACAAACTTTTGAACTGAGAGATTTCTTTCGGCAATGCATTTGACCCTTGCTTGATCCTGCCTTACTCACCAGCAGCTACACTAAAAGTTTAAATCCCACCTGATTAAGCCTGACGTTGGACAGTGATGGAAGAAAATAACGAGGATTTGAAAAACTACTTTTAATCTTTGTCGCTTGATCGGAGTTGAGCATTTGAGGGATTTGCTAGCGCTCCTTGTGTGTCTGTAGAAACTAGGATAAAGGAGCTTAAATACCTTATAGGGAGTCTGCCCTCGTGCATGATCGAGATGACATCTCCATTTGGAAGCCCAAAGGGTTATCAAACTCCACAAGGAATCCTGAGTGGTTATCCTGACGATTGTGATGCAACAGTGAGGGATTATCTCTATGACGACAGGAAGCAGCTTACTGTACCACCGCAGGCCAGGATAATCTCTGAACGCTTGTTACTGGACAACCCTTCAGAACCTGGTGTTGATCTTCAGTCGGAAATAGACGAAATATACGAACAGCTATCCAGCCTCATGAAGCACATAAAGGATTTACAAAAAAATGAATCTGTGAAAAAATAAACATTGAGACAGTTTTCTACACCTTGAGAATGGAATATAAAAGTTTAAATGACAAATTCCTTTTCAAGCAAAAACGACGAAGACAAACAAAAAAGGCAACATAGAGGTTTTGATGCTAAACCGAAAACCTTACACACATTTTTTTTGAAAATAGGGGGAATGTGTTATGGAAACGCGTCAAAATAAAAGCCTCAACAAGCAGCCTCCTGATTCTGCAAACCAGTTCAAGGGGTACAGATTTATTGATGATGTGACTCCTGCCGACAGTGCCTCTCAAGTGTCTGCAAAAACTAAAAGTCGAGCAAGTTCAGGGCACAAGAGACAGCGCATGCAGTGCTACTAGCCAAAGCAAAAGCACAAAAAAGGCAGCAGGCTCAAGACTTGGAAGAGGCACAGTTTAAAGCTCAGCTAAAAGCTACAGTAAAAGAGATCAGCTGGAGTTAGAAGCTGCAATTGCAGGATTCAATTAAAAATTTGAAAGCTCTTAAAGGACACAGCCACATTCCAAGTAAACCAAATCCCTATAACATTCCTGAAAAAACAGATGAGAAGAATGAAGAGCCATATGAGGCAAGTATTTGTAGCTCTTTGTATAGAAATGAAAATAAATATGAGTCTCACTATTAACATTATGAACAGCAAAATAAGGCACTCATGTGCCAGACAGAAAGGTCTCAGCTTTTGATGGTGACCCAATGAACTATGTGAACTATGTGAACCCCCGAGATAAATTGGACTTCTTAGCACAGTTTACTAAAGGCTCACCCCTTGAAATTGTTAAGGGGTGTATCTACCTGCCACCGGCAGAAGGATACAAAAAGGCCAGAAAGAAGCTTGAAAGCCTCTATGGAAACCAACTATGGATAGCAGATGCATATATGAAGAAAGCCAAAGGGTGGGCACAAATAAAGGCAGATGATGGAGATGGTCAGATGAATTATGTGGTCTTTCTTGATAGCTGTATGAACATTATGTCCAGCTTAATGAACGGACATTAATTTTAAAGTAACAATAACCTTCGTACTATAATCTCCAAGCTCCTACAAGAACTGCGAGGTCAGTGGCAACGTATGCTTTGGAATATTGAAGGTAAAGATGTACACGTTTCGTTGACTTAGTGGACTTTCTGGAAGAACAAGCTAAAATAGCCTTGGATCCTGTGTATGGCTCAGCTCCACAAAGCCATATCTTTAAGAAGGAAAAGGTCAAGACTGATCAAGGGAAATTTCCTCTGAAAGGCAGTCTAAAAAAAGACAGTTTTGTTACAAGCTTTGCTGATACTTCTGAAAAGGGGAATACAGACATCTCAGTCAAAAAGGCAGAGATGGCTGGTCATGTGTGCGGCAAGCCCTGTCTTTTTTACAATGAAAGTCACGATCTTGTCAAATACAGTGCAATCCAGAAACTAAAATACGAAAGTAGAATTGACTTTTTGAAATCTAAGGGCTTATTCTTTAAGTGCGTTAAACAAGGACATCTTAGTAAAGACTGTGTGGAAAAAATTAAATGCCAAATATGCTCTCATTACGTACATCCAGTCATTCTGCATATGAATAAGGAAATGGCCACGCCTCATAAAAGGGAGCACCAGATGGTCTTGTCTCAAAGACGTACATCGACTCCAAATAAAGGCAGAAGTAGGCTTGTTAATAGGTACAAATGTCATTAAAGCCATGGAACCATGGCAAGTTATAAACAGTAGAGGTCAAGGTCCTTACGCTGTGAAGACAGTTCTTGGATGGATTGTTAATGGCCTAATAAAGGGGACAGACAATGAAAGACTGCAAAGTTACACAGTCAATCGTGCGTCAGTAATGGAAATAGAACAAATGTCACTCCAGCAATACAATACAGACTTTCCAGAGTGTAGCTGTGAGGAGAAAGAGGAAATGTCACAGGAGGACATTAAGTTTATGCGCATAGCCCCAGAATCGGCAAAGTTGGTGGATGGACACTATTGCATTAATCTGCCTTTTAAAGATGAGGCACTTAAAGTGCCATACAATCGTTGCATTGCAGAACAGCGTGCTATTGGCCTCAGGAGAAAACTCACAAAGAATCCAACATCCCATGAGGATTACAAAATTTTCATGAAAGTCATTTTTGACAAAGGATATTCTATTAAGTTACCCACAGAACAGCTGTCACTCAAGAAAGAGAGGGTGTGGTACATCATTCACCATGGAGTATATCCTCCAAAGAAAAATAAAATAAGAGTGTTTTTGACTGTTCAGCCACTTACCAAGGCTTCTCACTAAATGAACAGTTTCTGAAAGGGCCTGATTTAAGTAATACTTACAAGATTCAGAGAGAGGCCAATTGCACTAATAACAGAACATATGAAGGAATATAAATCAACAGTGAAGTTAAAGATACTTTCTCTGAAAGACTAGTCTAAAGCAGAAAATGATCTTATTCATCTCAGTCAATTACAAGTTTACTCAGAAGAGATTAAAGCCATATGCAAAAGTCAACACGTAAATAAAAGTAGCAAAATCTGCAAACTTGACTCAGTCCTGCAAGATGGGATGCTAAAGGTTGGAGGAAGACTCGGGAAAGGGGCAAAACACCCTGCAATCCTTCACAAGAATTCACATGTTGCTTACTCTCATTTTGCGACACATTCATAAAGAACATGGATATTGTGGACATAACTACATGCTAGCACAGTTGCTCCAGAAATATTGGATCAGCAATCAGAAAGATTATTTTAAAGTGTACTACATACTGTACAATGCCCAAACAGGCAAGCAAAAGATGGCAGGTTAATCAGAGGATTGTCTACTCCCTGACCAACCAGCCTTTATCATCGTTGGAGTTGATTATTTTGGCCCCATTCAAGTAAAAATAGGGTGAAGCCTAGTTAAGAAGTATGGAGTCATTTTCACTTGCCTAACAACAAGAGCAATACATTTAGAAATTGCATATAGTTTGTACCCTGATTCTTGAATCAATGCCATATGTCAATTTATTTGCAGAAGAGGGCAAGTTAAAATCATGCACTCCGATAATGGTGCAAACTTTATCAGAGTGGAAAGAGAGCTACGAGAATCAGCTAAAAATCTCAACCAAGAAAAAATTTGCAATGCCATGATGAAGAAAGAAATCAAATGGATTTTTAATCCACCAAGGCGGTGTGTGGAAAAGACAGATTAGAAACATAAGAAAGGTTCTAAACTCAGTACTTAACCAACAGATGCTAGATGATGAAATCCTCCAAACAATGATGTGTGAAACTGAATCCATCCTCAATAACAGACCCCTTACAAAGATATCAGATGACCTGAATGACCTGGAAGCACTGACACCCAATCACATGTTATTGCTCAAGACACAACCCAGCATACCCCCAGGACTTTTTTCCAAAAATGACCAGTATACCTGAAGACATTGGAAAGAAGTACAATACCTTACTGATTTATTTTGGAAAAGATAGACTAAACAGTATTTACCAATACTTCAAGAACATCAAAAATGGCTCTCACCAAGAAGAAACTTTGAGCCAGGTGACATTGTGCTTTGCGGTTGCCCTGCATTTTTGAACCTGCACTTTTTTTTTTTTTTTTTTTTACCTTGGACTCTTGGATTTTGGATTGGGACTTTGTTTGGTTTTGGGATTGCATTTTCAATGCAGTGCCTCTTTGCCTTTTGTGCTCCTTAGAGGCTCACAGTGTGACAGAGCCTTTTTTGTGGAATATATCTTTTTATTTATAAAAATTCTGTGTTTGCCCTTGTTGCTAACCAGGTTTTGATGGTTTCCGCCTCTAGTGGGCATTTTTGGAATTGTTTGGGACTTTCGGGACATTTGTGCTAATGTTCTAGGGGCTTGATTGCACAGCACACATGTCAGATCTATATCAGGGAATATCCGTGCTAACCTTGCTTTGCAAAAGTAGTTTCGGGGTAAAATCTTAAGCCACATCAGACAATGTCTGGCACAGATAGAGGACTTAGTGGAGAACGTTGTTCAATTCCTCATCCAAAAATCTATGCTCTAAGTCAGACTCCCACTGGTGCTTAAAAACAGCTAGGGATGAAGGTTGAAGAGATGAAATGGAATTATATATTCTAGAATTCTGACCCTTAGAATCTGGATTGTTCTGGAGCATTGTGTCAATGGGGGAAGGCTCAGTCAGAGAGGGGAAGGATCTAAAGCTGTTCCGAAACAAAGCACGGATTTTCAGTTAATGGAAGAAATGTGTTTTGGAGCATCATATTTCTGAACCAGATGATATAATGATGCAAAACAATTGTACAAGTCTTTAATGCACTTCATTCCTTTTTTGTACCATCTTGCAAATGCTACATATTCCATAGAAGGAGGGAAAACATGGTTTACATTGATAGGTAAAAGCACTGATAAAGATTGAAGACCAAAGGGGCTCCTAAACTGACACCAAACTTTAAGGAACTGATAGACAAATGGATTAGCAGTAAAGGAGTGTGTAGGAAGGGGTAAACTTGAGCAAAGCAATGGTAGAAAGAGAAGAATGGTAGAAGGTCACCTCTATGAGAATCCATTTAGGAACTGCAGGATCCAGCTAGGACTTAAACTAGTATGTTAAATGATGATTATTGGCTAATAAAATTGAAAATTTGGCATTGATAGCCTCCTTCCCAGCCATTTAGGTCTCTGTAGAAAAAATGTAGTTATATGAGAGACATATAACTATAACATTATATAGAGACATTTGAACAGCAAAATATTTCAGATCAGATGGGGACCTTTCTTATGTATGGTGTTAAATCCAATACAGACATGTATGACTCAATTGGACTTGAGTCTGAATACTTCAATATGGATTGTCCGGTAATTTATACATCCAAAATTATTCTACCTCACTGTTTTACAGACTTGTTTTAACATAAGTATCCCTCCTTCAACAATTTTAAAATTGTCAAACCACTGTTTTCATCTAAAACCTTCCACACCTCTCACCCACCAGTCCTGGCACCTCTGTCATGGCCACAAAGGTGTAAACAAGGCGATAGTGGTAATGATAGTCATTTGACAGCTTTACCATAGAAAACATCATGGTTATAACTTACAGGCAACATTTAGGTATCTATTGTTTGCAGATGATAATGTCCTATTGGTCACATCAGACTGTGACCTCTGAGACACGCTAAAACACTTTACAACTGAGTGTGATATGGTTGGGATGAGCATTAGCACCTCATAATATGAAGCTATAGTTTTCACTCAGAAAAAGAGTGGCTTGCTCCCTAATGGTAGGCGGTCAGTGTCTGTTCAAAGCATTTCTGAGCATATTTCATGAGTGAGGGAAGAGGTCACTGTGTGATTGACCAGTGAACTGATGCAATACCAGCAGTTTCACAGACATCATGTGGGATCAGTACTGGTGAAACAGGAGCCAAGTTCACAGGCAAAGCTGCTGATCAACCAGTCAGTCTACAACCCTGTCTTCTTCTCTTGTTGTGATTAAGCCACAAATCAAGAAGGAAAATGTCACAAACCCCAGGCAAACAAATAACTCATTTATAATTTAGATTAAAAAAATCCAAAATTCTTACAGTAAAATGCCAATCCAAAGTCCTGAAAAGAAACAAAAAATCTAATTTCATCCACCCATCCATCCATCCATCCATTTTCCAACCAGCTATATCCTAACTAAAGGGTCACAGGGGTCTGCTGGAGCCAATCCCAACCAACACAGGGCACAAAGCAGGAAACAAACCCCAGGCAGGACGCTAGCCCACCAAAGAAATCTAATTTCAAATTACATAAATTATTTTCAAAAGATCAAGAAGTGGTATTTTTGGAATAAGAATAATGAAGGGGCCACAAAGACCTATAAGAGAGAGAGAAAGAGATATGCTTTCAGAGGGGACGGAGCCATCTTAAGAAGCTGTGTAGAGGGAGTGTGAGTGTATGTGTGAAATGAGTGTGAAAGAGAGGTAGAATATCAAGCGCACTTAAGGAACAGCTCTTATAAGACCCACCTCCCCATTTAATTCCACTGACTGTGGTACGTGGCCCCTGGGACTGGAAAAATGAGTGCAAATGGTGTTGCCTCTGACCTCAAGTGTGTGGCGTGAAATAGATCCAGGATTGGGAACGTGCAGGCAGCAGACACAAGCGAAAAAAGATCACTAGAGCCAAATGTAAGGAGCCATGGAAGATCGGAGCAATGGTAATGGCATTGAGAGGCAGTTGAGGAAGATAACCTTCTGTGGACTTCATGTGAGGGAGCAAGAGAGAGACACTGCCTTTCACAATGTATTAGGTTACCAGCAGCAATGATGATAAAATGTCAGCCTGATAATGCCATAAAACACACACACAAAATGAAGATTGATCCATGTATTGTCATACAGTACAATCATCAAAGGACAGTACAGTATATAAAGATATCTCAGCTCAAATTATCAACACCAAAATCAGAAACACAGATTTATAAAACAATATATATTTAAAAAGTAGAAGTTCATCCCCACCAAGTATTATATTAGGTAAGTCCTATAAAGAAATTATGAAAAGATAGAGATGAATCAGAGACTGTGTTTTAACCATAGTGACTGCAGTATGAAAGATCTATTTCTATGTCTAGTACAGGGGTGCCCAATGCGTCGATCGCGATTGACCGGTAGATCGCAAAGGTAGTGCCGGTAGATCGCGTTGCATTAAAAAAAAATGTTTTTAAACGTTAGTCTGTCATATATCCTCCCTATGGCATTTGCCACTTGATTGACATATAGGGCGACCAGTTTGAGATCTAACACACTGGTCATCCCACACGCACGATCAAACGCGCGAGCTACTGCCAAATTCCGCTGTGATATAGTTAGCCTTCCAATTTATTTAAGGGATTTAAAAAAAATTGTTTGGGGAGGGTATGGGCTTTATGTGGAATTAGAAGAGGATTTTTTCTCTCACAATGTTACAATCGAAGTGCGTTTGTCTGATCTGTCAATCTATCATTGCTATTCCAAAGAAGGAAACTGTGGAAAAGCACTTTTGAACTGTTCATAAAAACTACGAAACTGACTTCCTTCCGAAAAGCGATCTGAGAAAGAGCAAGGAGAGGAAACTAAAATCGCAGTTAATTGGACAGCCGTCATTTTTCGCTCGGCTGAATTTAAAAGCAAAGGCAGACACACCGAAGCATCATTCCGGATGAGTCACTCGATTATTAAGCATAAGAAGTCCTTCCAAGATGGAGAGATGATAACAAGAGGCGTTCATTGAGACAGATGGTTAGGGAGAAATTCCTGCTGAGATTTCAAGACCCCTGGCCGGAGAAAAAGGAGTTTCTCCTTGTCATTAAACATGCACAATACAAGCAATTTAATAACGATCAATAGCCGCTAGACTTGGGATTTTTTTTCCGATCTGACCAACATGTTGAATGAGCTTAATTTACAGCTGCAAGGAAAAGAGAACTCCATGGTCAATATGATTAGCTCAGTTAATGCTTTCAAACAAAAACAACATGCAACATCTGTCCTCAAAGCTGCAGCGCCTTGATTTGGGGATCATACAAAACCTCGCGTCAGAGCTGGAGACGCAATGGAAGGCGTGTGCGCAGCTTGACAGCATTCGCTACACAGAGCAGATTGAAAATTGCCTGTCAGACTTTGACAGACAGTTTCAAGACTCAGCTTTACTTGAGCCAATCGCTATATTTAAGTGCTATCCATTTAGGGAAGATGTTGAGGGTGATTCACTTGCATCAGAAATTGCAACACTGTTTCACCTAAAACTCCTCTACAGTAGAGGATGAGATTTTGACACTACAGGATGACATTCAGCTGAAGTCTGGGGCTCTTGGACAGTTTTGGAACTTATTCACAGAGGCAAAGTACCCAAACATCAGGAAATGCGCTACCTCCTTGAGTGCATTATTCGGCTCTACTTATATAAATAAGGCAAGTCAGCCTTTTCCCACATTAAGATTATTAAATTCAAATACTGTAGTGACCATAAATGTATTGAATTGTTATTGTGCCATAAAGGTTATTCAGTTATGCAAGGTACGACAGCATACATTTTATGTATAAAGTATACTCAGTATATATCCATCCATCCATCCTCTTCCGCTTATCCCTTAGTTAAACCCCTGCTCAAGAAAAATAATCTTGACCCCTCTGCCTTTGAAAATTTTAGACCCATCTCTAACCTGCCCTTCTTAAGTAAAATTCTAGAGAAGGCAGTCATTTTGCAATTAAATGACCACCTCAATAAACATGCTATTCTTGATAAATTTCAGTCAGGCTTCAGAACAAATCACAGCACAGAAACTGCACTCGTTAAAGTAGTAAATGACTTGCGGGTAAATGCAGACAGAGGCCATTTATCTGTTCTCATCCTCTTAGATCTGAGTGCTGCATTTGACACCATTGATCACAATATTCTTAGAAATCGCCTTAGTCAATGGGTGGGCCTCTCTGGCAGGGTCTTAAATTGGTTTGAATCCTACCTGGCAGGTAGAAAATTCTTTGTGAGTTGTGGTAATCAAATCTCAAAGACACATGATATCCGATATGGTGTTCCACAAGGCTCTATCCTGGGTCCGCTGCTTTTCACAATCTATATGCTTCCGTTAGGTCAGATTATCTCAGGTTACAATGTGAGTTACCACAGCTATGCTGATGACACACAGCTGTACTTATCAATAGCACCTGATGACTCCGACTCTTTCGATACACTAACACAATGTCTTACTGGTATTTCTGAATGGATGAATAGTAATTTTCTCAAACTAAATAAAGAGAAAACTGAAATTTTAGTAATTGGCAATAATGGATTCAATGAGGTTATCAGAAATAAACTTGATGCACTAGGATTAAAAGTTAAGACGGAAGTAAAAAACTTAGGGGTAACCGTTGACTGTAATCTGAATTTTAAATCGCATATTCATCAGACCACTAGGACAGCATTTTTTCACTTAAGAAACATAGCAAAAGTTAGACCTCTTATATCATTAATTAACTCACAAAATTAGCATATTGTGATAAAGTTCATTATTTTCTGTAATGTACTGATAAACATTAGACTTTCATATATTTTAGATTCATTACACACAACTGAAGTAGTTCAAGCCTTTTATTGTTTTAATATTGATGATTTTGCCATACAGCTCATGAAAACCCAAAATTCCTATCTCAAAAAATTAGCATATTTCATCCGACCAATAAAAGAAAAGTGTTTTTAATACAAAAAAAGTCAACCTTCAAATAATTATGTTCAGTTATGCACTCAATACTTGGTCGGGAATCCTTTTGCAGAAATGACTGCTTCAATGCGGCGTGGCATGGAGGCAATCAGCCTGTGGCACTGCTGAGGTGTTATGGAGGCCCAGGATGCTTCGATAGCGGCCTTAAGCTCATCCAGAGTGTTGGGTCTTGTGTCTCTCAACTTTCTCTTCACAATATCCCACAGATTCTCTATGGGGTTCAGGTCAGGAGAGTTGGCAGACCAATTGAGCACAGTAATACCATGGTCAGTAAACCATTTACCAGTGGTTTTGGCACTGTGAGCAGGTGCCAGGTCGTGCTGAAAAATGAAATCTTCATCTCCATAAAGCTTTTCAGCAGATGGAAGCATGAAGTGCTCCAAAATCTCCTGATAGCTAGCTGCATTGACCCTGCCCTTGATAAAACACAGTGGACCAACACCAACAGCTGACATGGCACCCCAGACCATCACTGACTGTGGGTACTTGACACTGGACTTCAGGCATTTTGGCATTTCCCTCTCCCCAGTCTTCCTCCAGACTCTGGCACCTTGATTTCCGAATAACATGCAAAATGTGCTTTCATCCAAAAAAAGTACTTTGGACCACTGAGCAACAGTCCAGTGCTGCTTCTCTGTAGCCCAGGTCAGGCGCTTCTGCTGCTGTTTCTGGTTCAAAAGTGGCTTGACCTGGGGAATGCGGAACCTGTAGCCCATTTCCTGCACACGCCTGTACACGGTGGCTCTGGATGTTTCTACTCCAGACTCAGTCCACTGCTTCCGCAGGTCCCCCAAGGTCTGGAATCGGTCCTTCTCCACAATCTTCCTCAGGGTCCGGTCACCTCTTCTCATTGTACAGCGTTTTCTACCACACTTTTTCCTTCCCACAGACTTCCCACTGAGGTGCCTTGATACAACACTCTGGGAACAGCCTATTCGTTTAGAAATTTCTTTCTGTGTCTTACCCTCTTGCTTGAGGGTGTCAATGATGGCCTTCTGGACAGCAGTCAGGTCGGCAGTCTTACCCATGATTGCGGTTTTGAGTAATGAACCAGGCTGGGAGTTTTTAAAAGCCTCAGGAATCTTTTGCAGGTGTTTAGAGTTAATTAGTTGATTCAGATGATTAGGTTAATAGCTCGTTTAGAGAACCTTTTCATGATATGCTAATTTTTTGAGATAGGAATTTTGGGTTTTCATGAGCTGTATGCCAAAATCATCAATATTAAAACAATAAAAGGCTTGAACTACTTCAGTTGTGTGTAATGAATCTAAAATATATGAAAGTCTAATGTTTATCAGTACATTACAGAAAATAATGAACTTTATCACAATATGCTAATTTTTTGAGAAGGACCTGTAGTCCCTCCAGCATGTCCTGGGTCTTCCCTGGGGCCTCCTCCCGGTTGGACGTGCCCGGAACACCTCACCAGGGAGGCGTCCAGGAGGCATCCTGATCAGATGTCTGAGCCACCTCATCTGACTCCTCTCGATGCGGAGGAGCAGCGGCTCTACTCACCCTATCTTTAAGGGAAAGCCCAGACACCCTGCGGAGGAAACTCATTTCAGCCGCTTGTATTCGCGATCTCGTTCTTTCGGTCACTACCCATAGCTCATGACCATAGGTGAGGGTAGGAACGTAGATCGACTTGTAAATTGAGAGCTTTGTCTTATGGCTCAGCTCTTTTTTCACCACGACAGACCGATGCAGAGCCCGCATCACTGCGGATGCCACACCGATCCACCTGTCAATCTCACGGTCCATTCTTCCTTCACTCGTGAACAAGACCCCGAAATACTTGAACTCCTCCACTTGGGGCAGGATCTCTCCCCCAACCCTGAGAGGGCACTCCACCCTTTTCCGGCTGAGGACCATGGTCTCGGATTTGGAGGTGCTGATTCTCATCCCAGCCGCTTCACACTCAGCTGCAAAACCGATCCAGAGAGAGCTGAAGATCACGGCCTAATGAAGCAAACAGGACAACATCATCTGCAAAAAGCAGTGACCCAATCCTGAGTCCACCAAACCGGTCCCCTTCAACATCCTGGCTGCGCCTAGAAATTCTGTCCATAAAAGTTATGAACAGAATCGGTGACAAAGGGCAGCCCTGTCGGAGTCCAACTCTCACTGGAAACGGGCTCGACTTACTGCCGGCAATGCGGACCAAGCTCTGACACTGGTTGTACAGGGACCGAACAGCCCTTATCAGGGGGTCCGGTACCCCATACTCCCGGAGCACCCCCCATAGGATTCCCCGAGGGACACGGTCGAATGCCTTTTCCAAGTCCACAAAACACATGTAGACTGGTTGGGCAAACTCCCATGCACCCTCCAAGATTCTGCTAAGGGTGTAGAGCTGATCCACTGTTCCGCGACCAGGACGAAAACCACACTGTTCCTCCTGAATCCGAGGTTTCGACTATCCGACGGACCCTCCTCTCCAGAACCCCTGAATAGACTTTTCCAGGGAGGCTGAGGAGTGTGATCCCTATGTAGTTGGAACACACCCTCCGGTCCTATATATATAGCATTTTTAATATAGGTAGATCATTTCAACCTGGTCATTTTAAAAGTAGCTTACAAGCCGTAAAAGTGTGGCCACCCCGGTCTAGTAGTTTTCACCATTAGTGACCGGGAATGTTCCCTCGATGATAATAACTGAAAAAAATGCCCAGGTAAGCATAGTCTAACTCATAATGATGACTACTCCAAAACAACAAGAAAAGCAAGTTTACATAGCTTTAAATTGTGTCACCAAAAAAAAACCTCAAAACAAAACCTCCTCCAAAAGGGAGCTAAGGAACTAACTGATGTCACTCTGTGGGAAGAGTGGTTAAATGATCCTTAAGTAGTTCCCAGGGACAACTAGAAGGTGAGTTAACCTACCTGCTGCCAATAAATTAATTAGGGATTGTATTATTATGGTATACTTAACCTTTACTTATTTTCTTCATGGAAAAGTGTACTCAGCAGGTTTGTTACCATGTTGGTCTACTCTTGCACTTTAAGATTAATACACACACATACAGTATATAGATATACACATGCACACAGACCCTGACCACAAAAGTACTGTATAAATGACGATACACAGCCTGTTATTCTCTGAGTGCTTTAACCCACATGAGTGCTGTATGAATAACACATGCACAATCCATCATTCCCTAGTACTTCAATAGACTTACTTATCATAGGCATGTACACCATGTGATGTCTTAGATATATATCAGACCTAAATATTACTTTGGTCTCCAAGAATATATTCAAACCTACAAAGGCTCAACATCCTTGGCTCTAAGCCATATATCAACAACTGATGTCTTACTTTAACACACTGTTCGTGAGTTCATTATTGGGCAGAGCTCTTCATCCTCAGCCGATAAACCTCACAGTTCGGATCATATAGCATTTCCTTACTACTCCAGGCGTTCTAAATATTTACTTTATTACTTCAGTCACTCTAGAATTAAAGACAAAGTATAGAAACTTAAAAGCGTCTTGGAATTTATTAAAGAATAATAATATCACTAGAGGAAAGTATAATAGAAAATGTATATAGCCAAGTCTGGATATATATAGTCTTTAGAAAAAACTTACAATAAAGTGTGAAAGCTGAATGTCCCAGAGCGGCGTTGATTTAGCAATTGATGTTATTCATGAGTCTTTTCGCTGACAAGTAGATGAAACAGTCGTACGTTTCTCACCCTCTCTTGACATCGCTCCTTCTGTCTTTCTCACCTTTTTTTCTCAATCTCTCTCTCTTTGTCCATCAGACAAGTTATACAAGGGGCGTTCAATAATTTATCTACCTCAGTAGGAAAGAAAAGAATGTTCAAAGTATTTTTTATTTTATTTTTCAATATAATCCACTGATAGCTCCATACACTTCATCCACTTTTCTTTCCCTTTGATAAAAAATCTTCTTTTTGACCTTCAAACCAGGACGTCACAGCTGCCTTGACATCTTCATCACTGGAAAGCCATTTTCCACGGAGAGATTTCTTCAAAATTTGGAACAGTAAATAATCTGAGGGGTCAGGCCTGTGGAAAGGACGGTTCAGCTGTTGGAACACACATTCTCAGACGGCAGCTTGTGACTGACTTGACATGTGAATCGGCACATTGTCATGAAGAAGCTTACTTGATTTGCACGAGGACTCTCCTGACATCTTGTGTCTTGGATGAGCCACAACTGTGCATGAGTAACCTTGAGACATATCACAACATGCCCAGACTTGTTTCAACATGCTTGCTAGTTTCTTTCATACTCAGGTATGTACATTATTGAACACCCCTCATATTTATATTAAACTTCCATGTCTTTGTGACGTGTGATATGGGGCTTCTTCATAACATTGGCTTCATGACTTGGGCTATTACAAATCTTGGATTGGCTGGCTGTCAAAGTTTTGTTTCCAAGTAATAAGATAATGAACACGGCCTGAAGCAAAACCATCAAAAAAGGTTTTAAGGTGATACAATTCAGGAAGTTAATTCAGGAATGGAAGATACTTTGATGTTAACTATCCTTGTAAAATTAAGTTAATCTTTGTTTGTATAGGCAAAAAATGAAATATAATGTAATACTGAAAATCTACGATACTACAGGGATCTTGTCCTACCTCCATTAAATACAATGGAGCAGTTAACCATTGTAGTGGGGTGAGTGATGACCCAACGTGAGAACAAAATTAGTTGCTGTGCCAACCAGGCAAAATCCTATACTTTTCTTCCCTGAAAAATAAATCTTTAACCAAAATATGTGCTCTGCAGGTTGCCATTGTGTGCAAAGCACCGTGACATCTGTGTGACCTTCCACATGGTGTGTCAGGTCCAGTTTGAGACACTACCTCCTAGAAGCGTCTCTCCTTTATATTGGACGAACTGGAAGGGATGGAGCTTTTTTTTTGGATCCATTGCCCCCATGGGGCAGTTTCTCGAGGCTGTGAGGGTAAAGGGAGACAAGACTGTTTAGTGACAGTGCCCTCTCTCGTCCCAGGGTGGTACCACATACCTTAGGTGAGCCCAGAAGGCATGCATGACATCATGTAATTAAAAGTCTGAGATACCAGGTACTACCATGAAACGGAATAGAATAATGAGAGAATAAATGAAAAAAAATTTAAACAGAATACTACAAGAAAAACAGAATACAAAATACAAAAGAACACAAAAAGTGTAACCACAGGGCAAGATTCCCAACAGAACATATACTCTATGGTGAAAAGTTCTGAATAGTGGATAAAAGAATGAGATTACAGGTACAAGTAGCCAAAATAACGTTGCTGCACAGGGTAGCAGTACTCACTGTCAAAATTGGGAGGAACTTGGAGTAGAACTGCAGCTTCAACAGATCAAGAAAAGATAGTTGAAGTATGTGGGCATGTAGTTAGGATGCTTCCCATATGTACAAGGCTGGGCCCACTGGGAGAAAACTTGAGGGCAACCCCAAGACACACTGTACTGTATCTTTTAACTGTTCCATAAGCATATGGGTATCCTCTTGGAGGGTCTGAAAAAAGTTGATAGGGTTATGTTGGCTTGGTCATCCTGGCTAAGCATTTTGCTAATAAAATTAATGTCAGGAATAAGATGGTAATGGGTTAAATGGCCATACATCTTAGTTGTGCTTATGATGCTTGCTGTTCTGAATTAACTTTAATGTAGTAAGTGAAAGATTCAAACAACCTGGTCATAAAGTACCACAATAGTCAATTCTTCTTGAGACAGATGAATGAAGTAGCTCTTGAAGACCCTGAATCTTAAGAAACCAGTCTAAATTTGCAATATTCTGAACAGTCAGTTTTTGTTAAAGCTAACACCTAGAGATCTGGCCAGTCCCCGGTCTGCTCACCTCAGAGAGTGCTGCCACTGAAATGCAGAGTTTACGCAGCTCCTCCGACAGCAGAGGAAGATGATCATCTTGCCGGAGAGATAAGATGTTCCATGCGCCCACCCGTATGGGCCACCTCAAATTGGGACCCGAGTGCTGCCGTGCAGTGGGCAATGCCTCAACACCACACCAGTAAGTTGTACTATTTGGGTACGACTGCCGATCCTAATGTGATGTTGGAGACCTTCTGTGACAAGACCCTGAAGGTTGTTGAGGGTTGTGTTGGTGTTACCATTGTTCCCAGAATGAGGTGTTTCATCTCGCAGGGCACCCTGGATATCATCGAGAGGAGTCACAGCGCACGGCTCAGTGGCAACTCTGGTCTGTACCAGGAACTGAGAAGGACGGCTGTGAGGGCTCTGAGGGCAGATAAAGAGGCATTTGTTAGAGGAATCTGTGAGCAAGTGACATACCATCTGTGGTCTAGCGACCCATGTCCTGCTTACAGAGGAATCGAAGCATTACGCACATCTGAATCTGTTCCTTGGAGAGTTGCAGTCAGGGCAGCTGATGGAACGGTCCTTATGGATGACACTGCAGTTGTGACCCGCTGGGCTGGCTACTTTGAGCAGTTGTTCAAAGCTGATCTTCCGGCTAGGATGTTGGATATTTCTGGGTCTACGGTTCTTGAGGCTGATCCTCCAATTAGCCGTGAACCACCCAATCTCACTGAGATTGCACAGGTGGTGAACCAACTGAGGGGGGGGGAAGGCTGCAGGGATCTGTGGTATCTGGGTGAACTTCTCCAGGCTGGTGGTAAGGCTGTCCTCCTGGCATTGCACACAATCTTTGCTTCCATTTCGGAGGCTGGCATCATCCCAACTGACTGGAAAACGGGACTTGTCGTCCCTATCTGGAAAGGGAAGGGTGATAGTCTAGATTGCTGCAACTACAGGGGGATAACACTGCTCTTGGTGCCAGGTAAGGTCCTTGCTAGGGTCGTCCTCAATAGGATCTGTGATCACTTACTCACTTACCAGCGACCAGAACAGTCTGGTTTTATGCCTAAAAAGTCTACCATCGACCGCATCCTGGCACTGAGGGTTCTCATGGAGTGCAAACGCGAATATCGGCAGAGTTTCTTTGCAGCCTTTGTCGATTTTCACTCAGTTGATCAAGCTGCCCTGTGGAGCATGTTGAGGGTTCGTGGGATCCCCTCGAGGTTGCTGGATATCATGGCTGGCCTGTACACTAGTACTGTGAGTGCTGTGCAGAGTGGAGGCAGGACCTCTGTGTTTTTCCCAGTTGATTCTGGGGTTCGTCAGGGGTGTGTTGTTGCTCCCACTCTGTTCAATGCTTGTATGGATTGGGTGTTGGGCAAAGTCGTGGGGTCCAGCGGCTGTGGGGCATCTATTGGTGAAGAAAGATTCACAGATCTTGACTTTGCTGACGATGCTGTGATCTTCGTGGAGTCAATGGAGGCTCTGAACGGGATGCTCGAGAGACTGAGTGAGGAGTCTGAGTGTCTGGGCTTGCGAGTGTCCTGGATATAAACCAAAATCCAGGCCTTTAATGAGCTCTTGGGCACAGCTATCAGGAGTGTGTCTGTTTGCAGAGAGAGTGTTGACCTTGTTGAGAGGTTTACTTACCTTGCCGATGACATTCATGTCTCTGGTGACTCTTCCTGTGAAGTCAGCAGAAGGATTGGGAGAGCATGGGGGGTCATGAGGTCGCTGGAAAGGGATGTGTGTCACTCCCGATATCTATGCAAAAGGACAAAGGTCCAAGTCTTTAGAGTCCTGGTGCTTCCTGTCTTGCTATATGGTTGCGAGACATGGACGCTATCCAGTGACCTGAGACTGGATTCCTTTGGTGCTATGTCTCTCCAGAAAATCCTTAGGTACCTTTGGTTTGACTTTGTGTCGAATGAGCGGTTGCTCATGGAGTCCCGAATGAGGCACATTACCTGCATTGTGATGGAGGGTCAGTTATGGTACTACAGCCATGTGGTGTGTTTCCCCGAGGGTGATCCGACTCGTAAGATCCTCATTGTTGGAGACCCAAGTGGCTGAACCAGGCCAAGGGGTTGGCCACGTAACACCTGTCTGCGGCAGATATAGGGTCATTTCCGGAGGGCAGGACTGGACCACGTCTCTGCCTGGGGGGTTGCAAACCGGGATCCCGAGTTGTTTCGCCGTGTAGTGTACCAGTGCATGCTCCCCGACTTGACTTGACTTGACTTAACACCTAGATTTCACTTGAACTAAAATTCAATCATTTTAAGTTAAAATAATTCAGTATAGCTTTACTATTCTCAGAATTTCCACCAACAAAATTAACTTCTGTTTTTTTCTGAATTTAAGAAGAAATAATTATGATTCATTTACTGTTTTACATCAATAAAGCAGTTAAATAATGACACATACAGCTGATTTTCATCAAAGTTTGAATGAATCATTGTTTTGTTTTTAGTTTTTTTGTTTTGGTTTGTTTTATTACTTTTTTCTTTTTCTAAATTTCATTATCTAATGGCAACATATAAAAAAATTGGAAAAAAAATGCTGGGACAGAGCCAGCCTGTCATCGTGCGCGGAAGCTATCCCATCCAAAGAGTGGGTAGAGGTCTTCTTTAGCTCCAAGTTTAGCCTATGACACCACTAAGCAAAATTCTAACCAGAGACAAATGGTGCCGTGACAGTCCAGGGAAAACAAGGGAGCTGAAACAGTGTCCGCCTGAAATCACATATGTGGAAACACGCTGTGGCAGTCTTGAAACTATCTCATCCACAAACTGCTGGAGATTTCTATTTTGCTGAGAGGCAGAACGCACTGCTTGTAACTCCCAGAGTCCAAAGTTTGCATCCCACCCATAATGTGTCATGGAAAATAGATGTTGTGAGGTGGTAGCAACACCCGGAGTGATTCCACAGCAAAGACATGCTGACCACAATAAGGCTGTACTGTATTCAGGATTGTTTATATGTAAAGAATGACTTGATAAGAATGAAGTAAAACTACTAAGAGTAGTACCTGATAGGCCAACTGAATTTTCAGATCTATGCAGTAGAATTGTATGATCAATAATAACAAAAGTAGGATTTAGGTGTAAAAGCTCAATAATGCTGGTATTTCATGAATCCACCAGACGGAGCAAAGAGAATGCAAGAGAAGTAGTTAGATGTGGCAGAAATGAGAATGTTGAGGTGGATGTATGGATTTACAAATAGGGCAGAATAAGAAACAAGAAAATCAGAGTCTACAGCAGAAGTTGGAGAGGTATTTAAGAAAGTACGGGGAAGTAGGTTGAAGTGGTATGGATATGGGATGAAGAGAGACAGTGACTATGAGGCCAAAAGAATGATGGGAATGGAAGTACAGGGAGAAGAGAAGGCTGTTTGGAGAATGTTGATCAAGCACATTGAACCCACATAGAAGTGAGAGAAGATGTAGAGGAAGAAGAAGAGGATATTAGAATATCATTTACAGCATTCATTAAAGCAGTGTCCTTTGACCAGGGTACAAGCCCAACTGAAATTTCTGAGAAAAACTATTTTTTAACATAACAGCTTTCCTGAAAACTATAGAAAAAAAAGTTAGAAATTGGTCTATAATTCTTACATACAGTACATTCAGCCTTTAAATCTGATTTCCTTAATGGACATCTAACAATAAAAGGAACCAGGAACAATGTGTTAATTAAATGAATCCAACATTTTTTTGTACTGCCACTGCCAGAACATTTATCAACAAACTAGTTAGAACTGGATCTAAAGGAGTGGGTAGTAGGTTACAGTTTGGAAATCAGACAGGGGATTTGTGAGAGATGAGACGTGATATAATACAGTGCTCTTGTATTCCAAGCTAAATGCTCAATCTGTAATATTAATAATTTCTGATTAAAGAAATTCCTTTTTTCCATGTACTTACTGTGTAATAATGTTAGAGGTAAGTACACAATTGGATAAGAAGCAAAAATTGCAAATGTGTAGTAATCTATTAATAATAGCAATGCCTTGTTATGCTGTAGTTATATCATTGTAAAACTATAGGATAGCATAACTGCAGTATAACAAGGCATTGCTATTATTAAGTATGGCAATATGTTCTTTCATCATATTCCCTCAATAGTGGCAGGAAACATAAAGCCTCTTATTATGCAAACATTTGGAAGGACTTTAGGACAACACAGTACATGAAGCATGCTAGGGCCTTACTCTAGGATTACTAGGACACTAACAGATCACAACCCAATCTTCTAGGTCTTAAAGCAGAGAGTTTAGACCCAAAGGGCTCTCACTTCTGGAGCTAGATACCCATCTCATCGCAGATAATCCTGTCATTACAATTACCCCATTTATTAATAATGCGATAGAAATCTTGAAAATCATATATCATTAGCTGGATGAGCAGGGCTTCTGCTTTCCTAAACTGACAGACCATATTCATTTATTTTTCATTTTGGTCATGTTACTATACTAAGATGATGTTTTGTATTTCTTTTTACAGGGGATGGTGGTGCAGTAGTCTACCATATAGAAGGAGGTGCAGAAGGTAAATTTGAAATTGATGTGAGCACAGGCTTGGTGACCACAGTAGACTATCTGGATTATGAGACCAAGACCAGCTACCTTATGAACATCTCCGCAACAGACCAGGCAACACCTTTCTATCGTAGCTTCTGCTCTGTCTATGTGACATTGCTGAATGAACTTGATGAGGCAGTCACTTTCTCAAGTCCAGCATATGAGGCCTCCATCGTGGAGAATATTGCAACAGGAACAGAAGTGGTTCAGGTCCGGGCACGTTCAGCAGACAACTTAAACCAGATCACCTATCGCTTTGATCCAGACACCTCCCCACTTGCCCTGGCTCTCTTCAAGATTGACAGTATTACTGTAAGTGCCAATAACAATTCATAATGGAAAAGGCTGCTGTCTTAACAGAAAGAACCTCAATGCTGTTTTTCTTAATAAAGTGTGTGGGTTGTTAGGCCACTTTAGGAACTATGGGTGTGTGCATGGGTGTGCCTTGCAGTAAACAGCTGTTCCACCCAAGGTCACTTACTACTCTGGTGCCCAATGAAGCTAGCGATGTCTCAGACTGAAGGTCACACTTGACCATGATTTAGAACATGTAGGATCTAAAATTGGTGCACATCTTCCCAGTTTCTTTGCACATTTTTGTTTTTTTCAAACCCTGAAGAAGTTATTAGGTTAGGTTGATCAGCAGTATACAGTGCAATGAACTAGTGTCCCATCTGCTTTTCTTGCTTCCTGCTGTTTTTTTTCAAATGACTGACCAGTTACAGTTTGTTGTTTTTGTATTTTAAAGTAACTCTGAACTGCTTTCCTTCATAGCTGCCAATAGTGTTTGCATGGGCAGAGTCACTAAAAGCATGTCTGATTGTGTGAATTAGTATGATATTTCAAATGCCTTTCTAATGCTAACTGTTCATTATGACTCATACAAATTATATTACTGTATGTCTGGACTATCACTGAGCATGAATAATGGGGTTGTTAACCTATAATGAGCTATAAACATGGAAATAATTAAACATTAATCATACTGGTCTATTACTGTAGAATGTGTTTATCTTAAAAATCACTTGTTCCTTTTTAAATTCTTTGTTCTCAGGGACGAATCACAGTGACTGGTTTGGTTGATCGGGAGAAGGGAGACATTTACACATTAACAGTGGTTGCAGATGATGGTGGACCTAAAAAAGATTCGACTGTGGTAGGAAATTTGTGTTTGATATGTTGTATTGAAAGAGATCGATGCCAGCATTGTGTCATTATAACTGATGAATAGAGTTGGTCCAAGTCCAGATGTTGCAACAGACTCCTCTCCAGCGTAGGGTGTGGTGTTTAGAGAGAAACTGGGTGTGTTTTAATAAAATACCACATGTTAAGTTCATGTCATATTTTCAGATCTTTTTACATGAGAGGTTTGGCCATAAAGATTTTATAGAAACAATGTAGTTATGGAAGAAAACGAAGAAGAATAAGAATGAGAGTGGCATTTTTGTAGCAAAACATGGAGTTCTTTGAGAAAACAATTCCATTGTTTATTACTTTAATTTTCTTGTAAAATAAACTGTGTATTGTAAAGACCTCTCCCAGCTTAGTCTGTTACACCAGTTTCATCCACCTCCCACACATCAGTTACTGCTTCACTCTGTTTATTTAATGAAATACAATGCATTTTAGAGTCTTTAGTATGTCCACTGTCCAAATGAAGAGCATTGAAATGCATGTATTTATGTACTGCATAATGAGCAAACCGCCTTAGACATTCAACAATCACTAAGCTCCTTTACATATGATAATCAGTATATACAATGGCTCAGAGTAAGCTAACTCTACCCATTTTCATCCCACAGTCCAAAGGCAGGATATCAAGTAGGTTAGCTATTCTGAACAGCCATCATTGTAATTAGGTGTGTGTACTCCATCCAGGGGCAAAAGTCTTTATTTATCCTGGAAGGTTGGTTTATTTTAATTATTTTTTAAAGTAGCTACTAGATGATAAAATCACATAAATATAAATTATAGAGAATTAATTAACATGCCTTGCATGTTAAATCTAGCCTATGCCATCTCTGAGGTCTACTTCCCAAACCGGAAGATAGAAAATGGTGAAAGGCCTGAGTCAAAACAGTCCTTAACATTCCTTAAGTATTACTCAGGTAAGGAAACATGTGAAAACCACTTATGGTAATACAGGGGCATTCAATCAAAGAGTTTTGTTGTGTCCCTGCTGGGCATATTCAATCGAATAGTCATTCTTCCCCAGTGAAGATTCATGAAGAGGTTCCATTACTCACTATAAAAAAGATGCCAGTATGGTGAAAGTTTGATTGTTGAGCTACAGTGACAGTCAATCAAAGATCTGGGAAGGAAAGTGGCAGTGTCACTCATCGATATTTGTGGAAATTTCTGTTATTTACTGGTATGTTTTGTAAAGTTTCTGGTACTCTATGTTGAAACTGGAAGAGGTTTCGGTACTGCATACCGGTGAGTACCTGCCCACTTCAAGCACTGATTATATCCAAAAAAAATAAAAAACAAAAAAAACTGAAAATAGCAACTGTGAAATAACACAAAGATTATAGATAAAGATTTAGGGTACCACCTTGGTAACACAATATAATTTGATATTTTTAGAAAAATAAACTTGCAACAAATCCAGATAGAATCAAAGCAGGTAATTAGTTCGCCGGTTTATGAATTAGGATGGTAAGAAGGGACTGGTCCTGGAGGACAGACATCAGAGATGATGTCAGTGATGGTAGAGTAATCAGTTACTCAGTCTGCAGAGGGAGAAAGAGAGAAAGGATCACAGAACAGTGCCAACCCCTGGCCTGGCAGGTAGTTACATTTTCTAGAGCCTGTAAGCTGTCTCCCATTTGCACACACATGACACGACTTTCCCCTGACCCCAGACCCATTAGGTTGTGCGGTCTGAACTGAGAGGTTGTGAACCCAAGAAAGGGCATCGACATGCCCTAGAAACCATCCATGTGAGTCGTGGGTTTTGACCCCTTATGCCGTTATCACTGGAGAGGAGCAATTCGGTGATAAGTGTGAGCTCATGGCCTAGGAGTTAGTACCTCAGCACGTTAATAGCCCACTGGATTGCAAGAGCCTCCCGTTCCACCACCACATACCTGGTTTCCCAGTCCAAAAGTGTCTGATTCTGTGTTTAACACAGTCGACAGTTTGGCACAGCACGGAACCAACACCTGTGTCTAAAGAGCTGGTCTGGAGGATCAAAGGCAAAGATAAGTTAGGAGCCATCAAGACCAATGCTGACATGAAGGCTTGTTTTAGGTCACGAAATGCAGTTTCTGCATTTCCGTGTTGGGGGCTTGCTTTTTTGTTAGGTCTGTCGTGGGCGTCAACCTCTCGGAGAACCGGGGAACTCAGCAGTAGCACCCCAATAATCCTAGGAAGGCTTGGACCTATTTCATAATGGCATCAGTTTTTGAAAACTGTGGCCAGTCCATACCCCTGCCCTCAAGGTTGCCTAAATACTTAGCTTCCATTTGCCCAAATTAACACTTTTTAGGTTTATCTGCAGGCTAGTTTTACCATTAAGTCTGGAGTACGGCTTAGATATGCTGTAGATGTTCCTTCCATGTGCCAGGCATGCGGCACTGTAGGTGTTGTGGGCCTGTAGCACTATATACACCAGACGCTGGAAGGTGAAAGGTCACCGGCACCTTGTACAACACAAATTAAAGGATATGGTACTGCCAGTGCGCAGTAGGGGTGCTAAATACAGTCTTTTCCTTTGTGAGTCCATTATGGGGACTTGCTAGTACCCCTTTTTCATGTCAAGTGTAGTCAAATACTCTGCTTTACTGAGTTGCCCGAGGAGGTCAATCACTCATGGCATCGGATAAGTGTCAAATCGGGAGACTTAATTAAGTCATTACAAAAGCGCCAACTCCCATCTGGCATAGGAACCAAAACGATGGGACTAGACAAGGGACTGTAGCTTTCCTCCATCACACCAAAGTCTAGCATTCACTTGATCTCAAGTTCCACTTCTGTAAGTTTTGCCTTCGGCAGTTGGTACAGAGTTCCTGGATAACCGATCTCTCGCAATATCATGCGCAATAAGAGCAGTCTTCAGTGTTTTTCACTCACCACCTCTGGGACAGACAGGTGAACCATTTCGATCTCCTATTGAGTGTTAACCGTCATATCAGAGCCAAAGTTAAGGACTGGTTTATGAGCAAAGTACGAGTGGTGCTGATGAGATTGAGGACTATGGTCCCTTTCTTTTCACGGTTTCAGCAAGTTGATGTGATATACCCATTCACTCTGGCAATGATTCAGTTGTTTCACCAAATAGTTGCAAGACCTTTCCTATCCTTGGCTACATATGTGCTCTGACAGTGAGCCAGTAGTTTAGAGTGGGAGGCTGGACAAGAACCCTGATACAATGTCCAGGTTGGAACTCACATGGAGACATGCCACAATTATAACACTTGATTTCAAGGGGACAGGCCACATAATAAAATACAGTTAAACATAATACACAAATAATTAACAAAACAATATTCAAAACATAACATGCAAAAGGGCAAAACCCTTAATCAATCTCAAAATGTACATAATAAAAACATATAATTCTTTCAGGGCGGTTGTCGACTTTTGTCAATAGTAGTGGATGACGGTGTGTAATCAAATGTAAACAGTGACAAAACCTGCAGTTATGTTTTAGTTGGATTCTCTCTGCTTCATTGGTTTTACAGAGATTCCCTGTGGTTCTGTGAGTAGCGAGGAGCAAGCAACGGAAAAAATGGCATTGACATCTGGCAAGAGATCAAAGCGAACCATTTTTTGCATATTATCGCTGAACTGGATTCTGGCTTGTCGGTCCCCAATTGTGATACAAATGATTGAAAATGAATGTGAAGTACCAATATCAGTTGATCAGTCCCCAGCTGATCGATCCCCAGCTGATCATGGTGCTGAACAGGTTTGTGTAGCTGACACGCCTACGGCAACATTTGCCTGGGAGGACCACCACTTACGACAAGAGGTACAAACCAGGTCGCGATGCACTGCAGCCACAACTGCTGCTGCCGCCCACACGCCCCCACCATGCAAAGACAGCCTGGCAGCCCGCCCACAGCACATTCCTGGTGAACTGGTGGCCAAAGCATGCAACAACAGACATTTTATGTTGACATCTGGTTGAAACCATTGCTTTGAGTGCTTTTCAGAAAACTGTGTTTTTTGGAAATTAATTCTCAGCCCTCAAAGAGTTAAAACAAAAATCACAGAAAACTGAATTACACTTAAGCCGCTACAAAACATGACAGAAGATGAATTGATGAATGACAATAATACATATTATGTATCTGAGCTTTGTATGCCTAACTTCATGAACTACTGGCAAGACACTTGCTAAACAAGAAGTTCACATAACTGCATTCATTTCTCTCTGATTCATAAATTGTATGGTACAGTTCCATTTAATATCTCATAATTATTCTTGGTATCTTAAACCTTGTGTTGTTAGTAGTTTTAAACAATGTGAATAGTAATGACTCTAGAAAAGTCATATTTGTTTCAAAAGACTTTAGATTGCAGAAGGAACTGTCAGGAAGAAAGTCCTAGGACCCTGTTGTCTAATGGCAGAGAAGAACAGTTTGGGTGCCTGGCCCTTTTAAATAAATTTCAGTGCTCACAAAAACAGTAAGACTTTGAGGAAGACAGTGAGTGGTGCTGTTACCTGGTTGCCATATTGATTAAAACAGTTGCTCTTGATACCAGAAGTGTATTCCTGGTGCTGTTTTAGCAAAGTAATTCTATACCAGAGACAGAGACATCTCTTTAGCAGAAGGAGTAAGGGAGAAAAAATAATAATTTGGAGCTAAGAAGAAGTAGGATCTAATGGGAACAGCACATATTAAACAGAAATTCTCCCCAGCGAATGTTTAGTTAAGCTTGGACAACTTATACATATTTTGTTTTTAATTGAGCTATTAACTCCCCTAAATTACCCTGCCATGTTATTTTGACTATTTTAAATTGATGTTTTCAGAAACACCAAATACTATACCTTTATCTCTGAGACTATATAAAGGTTTAAAGTGTTCAGCAAGGTCCTGGCAAGTATTTGACAATAAGGATTAGAGGATTTCCAGGGCCAGTTTTCATCATCTAAAATGCACTGGAATTTTGAAGGCATATATAGCATGCACAATTTGTTGAATTTCCTATCCTGGGAATAACTGCCAGTTAACAGCTGACGATTGTCTCTTTTTTTTCTGTGCCACTTTCATAATATGGATTTACAGAAGGTAAGAATTGTTTAAGATGATAGTAATGTGCTTTGCCTCCATCATTTCACTTCATTGCCTCTTATGTTACACTGTATTTACGTGTTATTGGATAGACTGTTTCCCAGTGAGAAATTTCACATGAGCACTCTTCCGGTGGGGTAATTCATAGAAAATGATTCCTGAATTTACCGAGATGACCTTTCACCTCATTCAATAATATAAAATAAGAAAAATCATAGTAATCAGGTGAGCCAAAAATGGCATTTTAGTTGATGAAATACAATATGCATTTAATGTATTTATACAGGTTTTTATTTTCAGGAAAATTTTAGTCAATCTTTGATTGCCTTTTCTGTAGACAAAGCAGACATTTAAAAGCAACCTATTTCTCCTAAAATGTCAACCAGACGTGCAATTGAACACAATGTAGTGGGAAGGTCAAAAGTGGAAACTGAAAATTCCCATAGCACGTGAACGCAGCATTAAGCTCACTGTTGTGATCCTTCCTAACAGATTTGCTCCTGTCTGCCTTATCTTCTCTTTTGATCTTTTCTTACTCCTGTAAATTAGTATTATAATTCCTAATTGTTGTAGATTTGTATTGTAATCTTGTTCGCTCTATGAATCACCTTGCATGCTGTTAATGACACTGTATAAAGAAAAGACTGATTGATTGGTTGGTTGATTACTTGGCCTATCATGTGTGACCTGAGTTTCTGGGTTCTGTTCATTTTTTTCTTCTTCTTTCGGCTGCTCTCATTAGGGGTCGTCACAGCGGATAATCTTTTTCTGTATCTTCCTGTCCTCTACATCTTGCCTTGTCACACCCACCCACACCCCTGCATGTCCTGTCTCACCACATCCATAAACCTCCTCTTAGGCCTTCCTTTTTCTTCTAGCCTGGTAGCTCTATCATCAGCATCTTTCTCCCAATACACCCAGCATCTCTCCTCTACACATGTCCAAAACAGGGCAATCTCGCCTCTCTGCCACCTCTAGCTTTGTCTCCTGTCTTTTTTCTGCCACCGTCTCCAACCCATATAACATAGCTGGTGTCACTACCATCTTGTAGACCTTCCCTTTCACTCTTGCTGGTGCCCGTCTGTCACAAATCACTCCTGACACCCTTCTCCACCCACTCTGATTGCACTCTCTTCTTTACCTCTCTTCTGTACTCCCCATTATTCTGTACTGTTGATACCAAGTATGTAAATTCATCCACCTTCACTAACTCTTTTCACTGCATCCTCACCATTCCTCTGACCTTCCTCTTATTCACATATTTGTATTCTTCTTTTGTCCTACTGACCATCCATTCCTATCCTCTCTAGAGCATATCTCCACCTCTCCAGGGTCTCATCAACTTGCTCCTTACTCTCATTACAGATCACAATGTCATTTACAAACATCATAGTCCACAGACTCTCCTGTCTAATCTCTGTCTAATCTCCTCTGTCTGCCTGTCATTCACCACTGCAAATAAGAAAGGGCTCAAAGCCAATCCCTGATGTAATTCCATGTCAACCTTAAATGCATCTGTCACTCCTACCGTAGACCACACCACTGTTTTACTTCCCTCATACATGTCCTGTACCACGCTTAAATACTTCTCTACCACTCCCGACTTCATACAATACCACACCTCCTTTCTAGGCACGCTGTCATATGCTTTCTCTTTGTCCACAAAGTCACAATGCAATTCCTTTTTGGCCTTCTCGATATTTCTCCATCAATACCCTCAGTCGCATCTGTAGTGCTCTTTCCCAACATGAAACCATACTGCTGTTTACTAATCATCACCTCCATTCTTAACCCAGCTTCCTCTACTCTTTCTCGTAACTGCATGCTGTGGCTGATCAGTTTTATCCCTCTGTAGTTACTACAAGCTCTGCACATCACCCTTATTCTTAAAAATCAGTACCAGTACAATTCTTCTCCACTCCTTAGGCATTATCTCACTTTCCAAGATTGCATTAAACAATTTGGTTAAAAATTCCACTGCCATCTCCCCTGAACACCTCCATTCTTCTCCAGGTATGTCATCTGGACCAACAGCCTTCCCAGTCTACATCCTCTTCATAGCTGTCCTTACTTCCTCCTTGCACTACCTGATTCACTACCTCCACATTATCCAACCTTCTCTCTCTCTCATTCTCTTCATTCATCAACATCTCAAAGTACTATATTTGCTCAACACACTCTCCTCGCTTGTATGTTTCCATCATTATCCTTTATCACCCTAAAATGCTACTCATCTTTCCCAGTTTGTCCCTCTGTCTATCCAATCAGTGTGGGTCCTTTGCTCCCATCTTAGTGTCCAACCTGTCATGCAAGTAATCATACTTCTTATCTTTAGCCTTTGCCACCTCTCTCTTCACCTTATGCCTCATCTCCTTGCACTCCTGTCTACTTTCTTCATCTCTCTGACTATCCCACTTCCTCTTCGCCAACCTCTTCCTCTGTATACTCATTTGTACATATCCATTCCACCACTAGGTTTCTTTATCCTCCATCCACTGTCCAGATGTCACACCAAGCACCCTTCTAGCTAGCTCCCTTATCACTTCTGCTGCAGTTGCCCAGCTATCTGGTAATTCATCACTGCCACCTAATGCCTGTCGCATCTCCTCCTTGAAATCACCTTACAGTCTTCCTTTTTCAACTTCCACCTTTTGATCCTTGGCTCTGCCCACATTCTCATCTTCTTCTTACTCCCCAACATCATCCTACAGACCAACATCCTATGCTGCCTAATGTCACTTTCCCCTGCCACCACTCTGCAGTCTCCAGTCTCCTTCAGACTGACCCACCTGTATTGGATATAATCCACCTGTGTGCATCATCCTCCTCTCTTGTACATCACCCTGTGTTCTTAATTCATCTTAAAATATATATTCACCAGAGACATGTCAATTCTTTATACAAAATTCACTACCATCTGACCTTCTTCAATCCCCTCCTTGACACCATACCTACCCATAACCTCCTCATCCCCTCTATTCCCTTCACTAACATGTCCATTGAAATCTACTCCAAACACCACAATCTGTCCCTTGGGTGCATTGTCCATAACTTCATCCAACTCACTCCAGAAATCTTGTTTCTCATCCATTGCACACTAATTTACACTAATAACATTCATCCTCACATCTTCAATTTCCAGCTTCATAATCAAAACTCTGTCCAAATTCTTTTTACCTCCAAACCACTCTTGACATTCTGTTCCTTAATGATAACCCCTACTCCATTTCTCCTTCCATCCACACCATGGTAGAGCAATTTGAACCTGCCTCCAATACACCTGACCTTACTCCTTATTCCATTTAGTCTCTTGCATGCACAATATATCAACCCTCTTTCTCTCCATCATATCAGCTAACTCTCTCCCTTTACCAGTCATACTACCAACATTCAAAGTTTCTACCCTCACTTCCACTCTCCTAACCTTCCTCCTCTCTTCCTACCTCTGGACACGCCTTCCCCCTCTTCTTCTTCTCCTTTAGCCAACAGTAGCCCAATTTCCCCCAGCACCCTGTTGGATAAAATTATTGGTGGCAACTGTTGTTAACCCAGACCTAGAGTGATCCAGTATGGAAGTATGTATTGTGGTCTGCATAGTGATCTGACAAAATTTTACACCAGATGCCCTTCCTGACATAACCCTCCCCATTTATCCAGGCTTGGGACCTGCATGAAGAAATACACTGGTTTGTGCATCCCGCATGGCTGGGTTCAGTTAATGAACCTGTAATATTTTACAATAAAGTTTTATAACCTCTAATATGAAAAATGTTCTACTTTGTCTCAGCTTCTAAACTTAGGACAATCTCTAACATTCTTTTACATCTAACTCAAGATTTCCATCACTGTCTTGGATGAGAATGACAACAGTCCTGAATATGACATCACTTCTGATTCTTCAGTCGATGTTCGTGAAGATGTACCCATTGGAAGGCGTGTAGCTGTGGTCCTGGCCCGCGACAAGGATATTGGGAGAAATGCCCTGGTAAGACACATCTTTGCATCAGAATTCACCCTAACACTTCTAATGCTGATGTGACATTTTCTTTGTTGACAATTCATTCATTTTACCTTAATTATCAACCTAGAAAAAAGAAACTTCGAGAAAAAAAATCACAAAAATTTATTTAATTTAAATAGAAAGCAAAAGACCCCAAGATCAGGTTCTTTCTGACTTCAGACACTACATTCTTTTAGCAGAACTTTTTTCTGATGAACAATCAGTGAATCTCAGTTGTTATTAAATATTTAAAGTATAATATTTGAAAACATGCTGAGGATCAATAGTAATAAGGCTTTTCTCTTTGAGACAGCAAGTAATGTTAAACAAAATCAATACTGCTTGCATTTTTATTTCATAAATTGTAAGCTAAGAAGTTTCACTTGTCTCCCGAAACCAGTAAGTAAAATAAGAAATGAATTAATAAACACTTGTTCAAATAAACAAACATTTGCAGTTTATATGTGGCAGTGTATACACCTTTTAGAGCAGTATTAAAGAAAATTGAAGATTAAATGCTAAATGTGTAATTTAATGAAAGCTTGGATAGAATGATTGCTTTACTGGGTTGCAAACCTGAAGGTTTCCCAGGGACAAAGTTCATCACAGTCATTTCTCAGGAGGAAGGACATCATTTTTCATAATGAGAATATAATATGCCAACAGATTACATTCAGTACTTATTTCTCAGCAAAGTGGTGCACAGAGGCAGAGCAGCACAACAACCAGTGAGTCAGATAGCATTAAAACCTCAGGGTTGATATTTATGAATTCATGGAAAAATCTAAATATATCAGTGAGATCTGTAGCTGTCAAAGGTAATAAAATATTTGACATCTTCAGTTGCAAATGGTAGATTAAAGAGTAATTAAGAGGCACTACCAGATGATCGGATTTTCTTCCTGTTGTTGTTCAGGTTAATTTCAGTCTGGTGGCTGGAAATGTTCAAGAAGCATTTGCGATTCGCACCACAAATAACACCTATGGAGAAGTATTTGTTGTCAAGACCCTGGACAGAGAGACTATTGATCGTTATCTAATGACAGTAAGTATGTTTTAATGAATTCTCAGAACATAATAAACAGGCAAGAAGAAATATTAACAATATACTTCTAGGTCATTTAAGCTAGTGTTCCAGTAGAACACTGTCCACAGCCCCTTAATGTGCCGGGGGCCCATCAAATTAGCCAACAGCTGGGTCTGGCAGAGTGGTTAGCTCCAGAGTCCTGGGGACTACAGTATGTGTGGAGATCTTACACATTCTACTCAAGGTCACAAGGGGTTTTCCTGGATGCTCATGTTTCCATCCACATTCAAATCATGTGCAGTGTAGGCTGACTGGTGATTCGTAGATGGCCCAGTATGTGTGATCATGTGCTATGTCCAACGATGGACTGGTGTCCTGTCTAGGTTTGACACCTGCCTTGTGCTCCTGGGATAGACTTTAATTTAAAAAAATGTACAGTTGATAAACAACTGTCTCTTAGTTTTGAACTAAGTTGATCATCTTTGGGTACTTTTAATTAAAGTTAATAAAAGCTGAAGTGGGCTTGCAGTGTGTCCAGAGATGTTTCCTGCATGGTGCCCAGTGCTGCTACAATAGGCTCCAGTCCCCAAGAGTCTTAAACTGGGTTAAGCAGGTTTGCTGCAAATTTATAAATACTTTTACTGTAATGACTGATTCCCTTGTTAAATAAGGATGTTTTAATTTTCAAGTCATTTTCCTGGTATCTGAAACTTTGACAGTGAGGCACATTGGGAAAATTTCTATCATCCTTTTTTTGGTTTTCTCTGTAATGTTTATGGAAATTCAATTTAATTTAATTAGATAGATAGATAGATAGATAGATAGATAGATAGATAGATAGATAGATAGATAGATAGATAGATAGATAGATAGATGCTATGACAGGGGAGAGAGTTAGCAGATATGATGGAGAGAAGGAAGATTGATATATTGTGTGTGCAAGAGACTAAATGGAAGGGGAGTACGGCCAGGTGGATTGGAGGTGGATTCAAATTGTTCTATCATGGTGTGGATAGGAGGAGAAATGGAGTAGTGGTTATTCTGAAGGAACAGTATGTCAAGAGTGTTTTGGAGGTGAAAAGAGTGTCAGACAGAGTAATGATTAAGAAGCTGGAAGTTGGAGGTGTGATGATGACTGTTGTTAGTGCATATGCACCGCAAGTTGGGTGTGCAATGGGTGAGAAAGAAGATTTTTGGAGTGAGTTGGATGAAGTGACGAACAGTGTACCCAAGGGACAGAAAGTGGTGATTGGAGCGAATTTCAATGGGCATGTTGGTGAAGGGAACAGTGGAGACGAGGAGGTGATGGGTAGGTATGGTGTCAAGGAGAGGAATGAAGAAGGTTAGAGGATAGTGGATTTTGCCAAAAGGATGGACATGGCTGTGTTGAATACATATTTTAAGAAGAGGGAGGAACATAGGGTTACGTACAAGAGTGGAGGAAGATGCACATACTGTAGGTAGATTACATCCTATGCAGAAGAGTTGATCTGAAGGAGATTGAAGACTGCAAGTGGTGGCAGGGGAAAGTGTAGTTAAGCAGCATAGAATGGTGGTCTGTAGGATGACGCTGGAGATCAAGAAGAGGAAGAGAGTGAGGGCAGAGCCAAGGAACAAATGGTGGAAGTTGAAAAAGGAAGACTGCAAGGTTGAATATA
Source organism: Polypterus bichir lapradei (assembly GCA_026402145.1). Taxonomy (NCBI): domain Eukaryota; kingdom Metazoa; phylum Chordata; class Cladistia; order Polypteriformes; family Polypteridae; genus Polypterus; species Polypterus bichir. Next base: position 82,003,691 of record JANRMT010062813.1, on the reverse strand, counting down.
GGGAGGAGGTGAGACAGGCACTGGGTGGCAGTGAAGAGTTACCAGACAGCTGGGAAACTACAGCAGATGCAGTAAGGGTGACAGCAAGAAGGGTGCTTGGCGTGACATCTGAAAAGAGGAAGGACGAAAAGGAAACCTGGTGGTGGAATGAGGAAATACAGGAGAGTATACAGAGGAAGAGAATGGCAAAGAAGAAGTGGGATAGTCAGAGAGATGCAGAAAGTAGACAAGAGTACAAGGAGATAAGGCGCAAGGTGAAGAGAGAGGTGGCGAAGGCTATAGAAAAGGCGTATGATGAGTTGTATGAGAGGTTGGAAACTAAGGAGGGAGAAAAGGACCTGTACTGATTGGCTAGACAGAGGGACCGAGCTGGGAAAGATGTGCAGCAGGTTAGGGTGATAAAGGATAAAGATGGAAACATAGTCACAAACGAGGAGAGTGTGTTGAGCAAATGGAAAGAGTACTTTGAGAGGCTGATGAATGAAGAGAAGGAGAGAGAGGAGAGGGTGGATGATGTGGAGATAGTGAATCAGGAAGTGCAACGGATAAGCAAGGAGGAAGTAAGGACAGCTATAAAGAGGATGAAAAATGGAAAGGCCGTTGGTAAGGAGAGATGGCAGTGGCGTTTTTAACCAGATTGTTTAATGTAATCTAGGAAAGTGAGAGGATGCCTGAGGAGTGGAGAAGAAGTGTACTAGTGCAGATATTTAAGAATAAGGGGGATGTGCAGGACAGCAGTAACCACAGGGGAATAAAATTGATGAGCCACAGCATGAAGCTATGGGAAAGAGTAATGGAAGCTAGGTTAAGAAGTGAGGTGATGATTAGTGAGCAGCAGTATGGTTTCATGCCAAGAAAGAGCACCACAGATGCAATGTTTGCTCTGAGGATGTTGATGGAAAAGTTTAGAGAAGGCTAGAAGGAGTTGCATTGTGTCTTTGTGGACCTGGAGAAAAAACATGACAGGGTGCCTCGAGAGGAGCTGTGGTATTGTATGAGGAAGTCGGGAGTGGCAGAGAAGTACGTAACAGTTGTGCAGGATATATACGAGGGAAGTGTGATAGTGGTGAGGTCTGCGGTAGGAGTGACGGATGCATTCAAGTTGGAGGTGGGATTACATCAGGGATCGGCTTTGAGCCCTTTCTTATTTACAATGGTGATGGACAGGTTGACAGACGAGATTAGACAGGAGTCCCCGTGGACTATGATGTTTGTTGATGACATTGTGATCTGTAGCGATAGCAGGGAGCAGGTTGAGGAGAACCTGGAGAGGTGGAGATATGCTCTAAAGGGGAGAGGAATGAAGGTCAGTAGGAACAAGACAGAATACATGTGTGTAAATGAGAGGGAGGTCAGTGGAATGGTGAGGATGCAGGGAGTAGAGTTGGCGAAGGTGGATGAGTTTAAATACTTGGGATCAACAGTACAGAGTAATGGGGACTGTGGAAGAGAGGTGATAAAGAGAGTGCAGGCAGGGTGAAATGGGTGAAGAGTGTTAGAAGTAATTTGTGACAGACGGGTATCAGCAAGAGTGAAAGGGAAGGTCTACAGGATGGTAGTGACACCAGCTATGTTATATGGGTTGGAGATGGTGGCATTGACCAGAAAGCAGGAGACAGAGCTGCAGGTGGCAGAGTTAAAGATGCCAAGATTTGTCATTGGGCGTGACGAGGATGAACAGGTTTAGAAATGAGTACATTAGAGGGTCAGCTCAAGTTGGATGGTTGGGAGACAAAGTCAGAGAGGCGAGATTGCATTGGTTTGGACATGTGCAGAAGAGAGATGCTGGGTATATTGGGAGAAGGATGCTAAGGATAGAGCTGCCAGGGAAGAGGAAAAGAGGAAGGCCTAAGAGAAGGTTTATGGATGTGGTGAGAGAGGACATGCAGGTGATGGGTGTAACAGAACAAGATGCAGAAGATAGAAAGATATGGAAGAAGATGATCCGTTGTGGTGACCCCTAACGGGAGCAGCCAAAAGAAGAAGAAGAAGAAGCTTTCTATCTTCCTCGGCAAGTAAAGAAAACAGCTTGATAAGCACTTAAGTTTGAGTACATTTACATAATGTATATGTTTTGTTCTTAGGTCCGAGCCTCAGACAATGGTTTTCCTCAGCGCAGGACTGACCAGAGTTTGACTATTAATGTTCTAGATGTGAATGACAACCCTCCAGTCATCCAGAATCCAAGAGGTTACAACATCAGCATTAATGAGGTTTGTTCTTTTAACAACTTGTCTATTTCTCAGCAGAGAACTGTTTGCTGTATGCTAGAGTAAAAACTCTGTATTCTCCACTGTGAAAGGAATCAGATTCCATAAGACAAGAAAAATGAGAAAATCACTTTGACACCATTGTATATAATACATTCATGATGAGCTCTTTACCAAGCATCTAACAAGACCTCAATATAAACAGAGAGCACTGGTGTAGTAATAAGCATTGTGTTCCCACACTGATGGGTTCAAGTCCTGGCCTGGTCTGGTCTACATCTGGGTGACGTTTTCATATTTTTCCTATGTCCATATGTTTTTTTTTCTCTGGGTAACCCTTTTTTTCTCCCATGACATCAAAGACTTGTATGTTTGGATTAATGGTGACTCTAGAGTGACCTTTAATGCACTGGTGCCTCATTGAACATTGGTTCACATCAACCAAGAATTACTATAAGCGTCTTCAGGAAATAGATGAATGGACAGCAGAGCTTATTTGATTTTTATAAGCATACACTGAGACAGTACAGTCAAGCCAGTCATGATAACCAAGAAACAGACTTGCTGGAACAAACTGTTATGTTGTCTTCCCTACCCATGAGTAATGACTTAAATTAAAAACAAAGGATACCTACCGAGCAAATAGCAATGTGAATGATACTGCTGTGACCAACAAGAAAAACAATATAAAATTTAGAAAAAGTTTCAAGCACAGTGGGAAAAAGCAATAAGTAGTAATCATATCTGTCATGTGCTGGCTAATGTCTTACTCAAGTAATAGGGAAGTGCAGTACAAGGAAAATTGTCTTTCATAAATGATACAGTACAGTAAAATTATCCATTTGTCTTCTAACTCACTTATTCAGTTCAAGGTTTACGTAGCCAGAGGCAAATTCAACAGTACTGGGTAGAAACCAGATGTTGACCATGTATGGAGTTCACTCACACGCACAGACAATTTTGTATTGCCATTGGTATAACAGAGAACCAATTGCATTTCCTGTCCCACTTCTGCTGATTGATTCATTGGCTGAAAGTCCTCAGTGATAGTGTGTCACTCACTTTTGTCTTAATTCTCTCCATTGCTATTTCCCCCTGTAAGTCCAGAGTGCATCCCATAAGTGAGCCTGCCTTTTTAATCAGTTTGTGGAATTTGTGGTCCTCTCATGAAGTGATGTTGCCAGCCCAGCACATCACAGTGTAGAAAATTGCCCTGGCCATCACAGAGTTATAGAACATGTGAAGGATGTCACTACCCATATTGAAGGAGCAAAGTCTCCTAAGAAAAAAGAGTTGGACCGACCCGTTCTTAAATAGTTTCTCTTTGACTTTTCAGCCCTGTAGATGCTTTCTATCTTCATCGGCAAATAAAGAAAACAGAAGTTTCATTGACTTGATGCTACACTCTGATTAAAAAGTGTTCCTTTAATTTTTTTGAGCAATATATATATAAAATGCTAAGGGTTGGGTCTGTCTGTCTCACAATTACTTGCAAACCGCTGAGGCTAGAATCTTAATCTTGTTCTTCATCAAAAGTTCATGACGTGGTATGCTTGGTGAAGCAGAAAATTTATAGCAGCAACCTGTGCAAAGTTATAGAGATATGCGTCTTTCTTATGGCACACACAATGTGTGGCCAGAATGGAAATGCTCAGCTTTCTCTATATGAATGACCTTTGTTTGGAGGATTAGAGGTCCACATGCTGCCTAGTATAATAATAAGCTTGAAAGAGTTAAATATAAAATAATTCTGTGAGATGACATATTGTGAAACAACTCACTGGAAAACTTTGGAAGAGATCCTAGATTCTTCTTGCATAATAAATTCTTGTAATGCTTTTGTCAGCGGAAGCAGCATGGTGGCGTGCTCAGTTATGGCAGTAATAATATTTCAAGGTAAGGTTGTTATACTCACTAATTTTGTGTATTCATTAGAATGTGCAAGTAGGAGTTTCACTGTACCCTGTGCTAGTGATAGTAGTGACCCTATAAACTATAGGCATTGCCGTGGTTAGCACTGCTGCGTCATGGATCCATTGCCCTAGGAGTAAATATCTGTGTGTGGCATTTGCGCATTCTCTGCATTTCTGCATAGGGTTTTCCTTCTGGTACTCTAGTTTTCTTCTCATATTTCTAAAACATTAGATTAATAAAATCTCTAAAATAGCACCATGTGAGTGAGTGGGCCTTGTGGCGCACTGTTAACTCCATTCAGGATTGGTTCTTAGCTTACTATGACTGGTGGCAGAAAAACCTTTGGACTTTTTGCCTGGGTGTGCTTCTTAAAACCACGCTGCTTCTGTTTAGATCAGTCAGTGTCCCTAAATACATTACTATACAAATAAAGGAACATATACACCCACTGGCCACTTTATCAGGTACACCTAGATGGTACCAGGTTGGACCCCCTTTTGCCTTCAGAACTGCCGTAATTCTTCATGGCATAGATTCAACAAAGTGCTAGAAACATTTCTCATGAATTTTTCTCCACATTGACATGATAGCATCACGCACTTGCAGCGGATTTGTCGGCGGCACATCACCACATCCCAAAGGTCCTCTATTGGATCGAGATCTGGTGACTATGGAGGCCAATTGAGTTCAGTGAACTCATTGTCATGTTCAAGAAACCAGCCTGAGATGATCTGAGCTTTGTGACATAATGTGTTATCCTGCTGGAAGTATCCATCAGTTGAAGGGTAAATTGCTGTCATAAAGGGATGGTTGTTGTCAGAAACAATACTCAGGTAGGCTGTGGGATTTAAATGATGCTCATATGGTACTAAGGGGCCAAAGGTGTGCTAAGAAAGTACCCCCAAGACCATTACACCACTATCAGCAGCTTGAACCATTGATACAAGACAAGAAGAGTCCATGCTTTCATGTTGTTGACACCAAATTCTGAACCTACCACCTGAATGTCACAACACAAATTGAGGCTCATCAGACCAGGAAACATATTTCCAATCTTCTATTGTGCAATTTTGGTGGGCTTGTGCGAATTGTAGCCTCAGTTGCCTGTTCTTAGATGACAGTAGTAGCACCTGATTTGGTCTCCGGCTGCTGTAGCCCATCTGCTTCAAGGTTCAACATGTTGTGCATTCAGAGATGCTCTTTTGTATACCTCAGTTTTAATAAGTGGTTATTTGAGTTACTGTTGCCTTTCTGTCAGCTCAAACCAGTCTGGCCATTCTCCTTTAACCTCTGACATCAACAAGGCATTTTCGCCCAGACAACTGCCACTCACCAGATATTGTCCCTTTTTTGGACCATTCTCTGTAAACCCTAGAGATGGTTGTGCTTCTGAAATACTTAGACCAGCCTGTCTGGCACCAACAGCCATGCCACATTCAAAGTTACTTAAATCACCTTTCTTCCACATTCTGATGCTCAGTTTGAACTTCAGCAGATCGTCTTGACAATGTCCACATGCCTAAATGTATCGAGGTTCTGCCATGTGATTGACTAATTAGATATTTACGTTAACAAGCAGCTGAACAGGTATACCTAATAAAGTGGTCAGAGAGTGATGCCATTCATTTTTAGAGTGTTGCATAGCTGAGCACTACCAGTTTACTGGAACATGAAATCCCAGCCTGCTCACTATTTGTGTGGAGTTTGTGTGTTGTCCCACTGTTCACATGTACTTTGGTTTCCTTTTAAATCCTAACATGGGGCTAATTGGAGACACTTTTTTGGCCTGCTTTCAGCTACTATGTCCTAGTTCGCCTAACCTTGTGTTAGACTGTATACAGTAAGTAAACATCATCCTATGTGAGTTTTTTTCTGATGTGTTATTTTATTCACCAGAATGTGGGAGGTGGCACCGCTGTGCTGCGAGTTCAAGCCTCAGATCGAGACACCGGCTCCAACAGCATGTTGTCTTATTACATAACTCAAGGCAACGAAGACCTGACTTTTCGCATGGACCGTGTCACTGGAGAAATTGTAACACGGCCTTCACCACCAGACCGTGAGAGACAACAGTTCTATGAGCTAGCAGTGACGGTGGAAGATGATGGAACCCCACCACTATCGGTAAGCCCCCAATTTGTCTTTTACTGTTAAAGATCGGCTTTACTTCATTGATGTGATTTTTAAAGGATATAGTGCACCTTATTTGCTTGTGCCTAAATTTCTTTTGCACACCTGGTCTGTGTACTTATGGGTTTCCTAAGTTTGTCTTGTTGGCAATCACCCTGTCAGGGTCTGTTTCTCTGCTAGTTGACTAGCCTGCCTGACAAAAAAGTTTATTTTTTGTTTTGGAAAGTTCAGGTACTGAATGCAGGGAAGGAGTGCTGTTAGCAAGAGGAAGGTATAGATGCCGAGTCTCCAAAAGGGCAAACAGTTGTATGTAAGTTCCAGAAGAAGATATTATTTATTTATATATGGTAACTACTAAGGGGCACTTGACAAACCAATAGGCAGGACACCAGCAGTTGGACTGAAACCAGCTATGCTAGCTGTGTTGATGTACAGGGTTGTAAAGGAGTTTTGATCCTTTACTTAAAGTGTAATATTTTTCCTTGTTGCTCTTATTTAGAGAAGTATTTTATGTACGCCTCATTTTCCTTAGAAGTCTGGCCAGAGGTGGCCTTAGGAGTGTGCAGGGCCTAGGGCTAACCAACCCCACGCGGGACCGGTTACGTCAAACGCTGCTACCGGTATGTGTGGACTGTATTAACTTGTGCGTGAATTTAATAATAATAATGTTAACATACACCAGATTTTCTCATTACAGTATTCAGTTAAATTTTTGTAAGATAACACGTGGACTTTATCAGAATACTAGCAGGAGTACCCTGAGTTGCCCGGGAATCTATAACCGGTGAATTTCCCAAATGAAAGAAGCAGAACATAGAAATAGAACTGTTTTCTGATTGACATTTTATTGTAAGTTCCTCCACTCTGGATTCTGTCTGCTGTGGCATTTCAGACACCGTTGAAATAGACTTTCTTCTGGCATCTGAAGTGGACCTTCCAATTCTATGTCTTTTTTTCGGTGGCATGGGTATATTAATGAAAAGCAGGACAATTATAATGTGTTACATGGTATTAAATACGGAATAAGCACCATAGTGAGATGAATTTACCTTATTTACAATACGTCGGAAAGCGGAAACAAATAGAACCAGTCAGTCAGAAAGAGCAACACTGAAATCGTACTGTGAGTCGGAAAGCGAGCAAATAGCACCACAAATACGGAAAGCCAGTGAGAAAGAGTAGCATTAACACCGTACTGGAAAAAATGGCGGGGAGGGGTGCTCTGTTTGTAAGGAGTGTCTGTGTTGAACCGTGCTGCTATCTAACGAATGTTGGCGATGGTTACTACAGAGAGAAGTGAGATACAACCGTTGCTGCGTGTGGGGAAAATGGTGGGGGAAGGATGCTGTCTTTTTAAGGCGAGTCTCTGTTCAAACATGCTTCCATATAATGGACGTTGGCAAATGAAATACAGGACTAGCAGTGCATGTGGGAGTGTGACCGGCAGAAACGTGGGTGTGTCAGCTGGTCACACGCACTGGGTCGTTCACATTTTACATCCATACGGCAGTTCCCCTTCACCCAATCAAAGCAGTCGGCCTTCTCATACTTGGACACTTGCGCCATCTGTTGGCAATTTAAAGAAACATGGGTAAAGAGCGACACACAGGGACCAAACGTGCCGTTAGATGGCGCCACCGTGAACGTCTGTTGCAAAGTGCGGCCATCTTGTCAATGATAAGTACGGGGACGTGTGCCGGACGTTGTGTCGGTGAAAAGGTGCCCTGCGCTTCACCACAAACATTTTTCCCAACCAAACATACCCCATGACCTCCTCCTCATCACAAATGTGCCCCATTCCCAGTTTGGTGGCGATTGGATGCCCGGTACAGATTTATTATGGTGGACAAACAAACATACATAAATACACACACACATACATACATCGACTCTGCTTTATATATTAGAATAACTGGAAAATTTAACTTGAGAAATCCGCTCGAACAGGACACGCAGACCTCAAAAGTGGAGCCCCCCCTAGGTGTAGGGCCTGGGGTGGTCGCCCCATTTGCCACCCCCAAATGCTACTCTTGAGTCCGGCAATGAGTTGCCTCTCTGTTTTGCCTTTCTCCATTTTCAACCCCATCAGTGGTATAATTGGAAGGAGTAATTCTTCAAGGGCCATCTTTACCTTCTTGGCCAGGGTTGAGCTCTCTGTTAACTTCTCAGAGGCATTCTTGGCCTCTGGTTTCTTTTTCAGAAGAGAGACATACAGACTTGAAGAATCTAGAGCTTTTAATCCCCTCCTTAAGTGGTCTTGCTTTTACTCCCACATGCGTTATATATTCTTTATTTGCTGTCACACATAATAAATGCACATTATCATCACCATATTCACACACATGCATTCTTCCACATGTACTACATAAGTACACCTACACACTAATAAACTGTTAGCTTTGCTCACATACACGTGTGCAATTAGCTTGAATATTTACGCCAAAAGCAAAGCTCAACTTGAAAATATAAAAACTCATTTCAGTACACTGTAATAATTTGTTAATAAATGCATTTATTAAGAATATTTACTGCATATAACTCCCCCCCCCCCCAAATATCAAGTAGTTGGGTTGTGTTAGCTTTCATTTTGCTTTTTTATCAACTGGTTTTGATTCCAAACTGCCAGCCTTTTCATTTATATTCAGCTCATTTTGTTTATGTTAAAATAAATATGTTCATTTTCAGTGTGGAGCTCATTGGAATCAGATAAAACAAAACAGTAGCTAATTCTGAAATTGGAATCCACTCTAGATACGGAAGCCTAAAGCTGTAAAGTGGTGATGTTGCCCACCACATCTTTTTCAATGCATTCCATAAGCACATATCATCACATTTATTTTAACTTACAAATGTTATCTCTTTTAAGGAACTCATTGGAACAAAAATATGGGTATACCTTTTTATGTTGCATTGGCATCTTAACCAACAATTAGTGATGAAATATTGTGATGTGAAGTCAGCAGGCTGTATGTGTGTAGGTTTGTATTTTGTACTTTCATAAAGTTATACTAATACTACATTTTTTTACAGAATTAAGGCTGCATTTCCAACTTTCTGACTTGCTCATTTACAATACTGTTTGGTTTAAGGAGATACATTTAGGCAAGGAGCAACACCCTTAAAAATAAATGTGTTCAGAATGATGCTATAGGAACACCATTTTTGGTTTGCAAAAGACCCATCCACATGAATGTTCAAAAAAAAAATTAATTATTTAGATCTGTAACAGGCTCCATATAGTGAATAACCATGAACAGCTGGTAAAAGACTTGTGAAATACCAAAGGCTCTTGATTTTTAGAAGGACTCTTCCTGCATACAGTACCGCAGGCTAAGTCCACGTTTTCTTAATCTGTTAGTGTCCTGCTAGGTAGCCGTCATTATAGATTTCAGTTTTTTTGCACATATTGGAAAAATTTTCAAAGCAGAAATAAACCAACTTCATATGCTGAGAACCCTTCACAGAATGAAATGATGCTTTGTGAAGCGATGGTTCTACTTGGAACCACACAACCCAGTACAGAGTCATAAAACACCATTTAAAAAACAGCATTTTTTGGAGTCAGGTGTACATATGGATATGTTGGTACTGCCCACCACTTACTGTTCCTATGAAAACAAATAGAAATCAGTTTAATAGTACATTTTCCAAAAGTGATTACTCCATCATATGATCTGCACTTGGTGAGAATCAACCCTGGACAGTAACCAAGTTTATAACATGTCACATTTACTCACAGAACTGTGTACTTTGTCTGTATAGAGTTACAAATCCACCTACTCCGATCATCTGTAGGATAAGTCAGGAAATCAGAGTTTTTGACCAAAAATCATACAGAAACCAAAAAATGTGCCAGCTTTATTCCCTTGAGCCCAGAAATCTGCATTTTATGGGTCAGCAGTACTAATCCTTGTGTTTGAGTGCTGCCAGCCAATTATAATATTTATTACACATATATAAACGAAAGACCTGTCATGTATGGAGCAGTCCGCTCTGCTCATGCTCAACCACAGCCACTAGATGGTGCATGCATGCACTTTTACCTTTTTTCAGCACTTGCATGCACCTCACTTCTCACTACGAAAGAAATGTGTGCAGCAAACACAGCCGCGCAACAAGGTCTTTGTGCTAATGACACAGGTAAAGAGACACAACGTCTAAATGAAGCATAGGTCGCGGCTCAACAACGTGCAAGTGAAACAACTCAGCAATGGAGGTTAAGCGTTGAACTTATCACAAAAAATATTGTCTATCTGGTGGTATTTTCTCGAAACAAAGATTAATAGGACTCATTTGCCAGCGATACTGATTAGATACGGTATTGTCAGTGTCTTCTTATGAAAGCCAGTGGGGTAGCAAGCACTGGTGGGTCCACATCCTCTACACTGGGTAATTCTTAAGAGTTAGCTGATGCCTTTCCAAGTTCACGAATACAGTAAAACTGCCAGCGAACCTTTGTGTTGTTTTTTTGTCTCGAAGACCACACGCAACTAGTATATTTTATTCTTTCATAAGTAAGAGCTGGTGTTCCCAGACTGGCAGCCAAGCAGAAGCCTAGGTCATAAATGCTGTGCAGCACCCCATTCATTTAGTCTCACAACCTACTGCAGGATTGCAGAGAGATGGAGCTTTTAGTGAACACAAGTAAAGAAGCAGCGCCAGTCCATTCCAGGACATGCTCAAACAAACACACTTATTCATATACCTGTTCAGTTTGGAGTGGCCAGTTAACAGAACCTGCACTTGTTTGGAATGTGGGTGGAAACTGCAGATGATGATATGCAGACTTTGTCAGGGCATGATTTGAGCCCAGGACCCCTGAGCTGTTAGGCAGTAGCACGTAGTGCTGAACCAGCATGGCACATCCCACCTTTCAAATTACTCTTCATTTAACTGCATTGTGGGCATAAAAGCTTCACTCAAGGAATTGAAATGAGACAATAAAAGCATTACACATTATATTGTCCAGAACAAATCTACTTTGTTTTTTTAATTGTGGCACATAAATTTCGTTTCATGTTTTATTTCCCTTGTGAAACCAGTAGAATACAATTGTTATTTGCATTTGTACCTTCAGTACCAATAAAAATATAAATGACATTTTAAAAGATAGATGGGCATAAGAGATAGAGACTGCAACTGCACAGTGCACTGACTGAGTAGAGTAAAGCAGCACAAGCATACAGTAAGTAAAAATGTGCAATATCTGCTGCCATAAGGATGTTCATTTCTACCAGTACCACATACATTCAGTGATATTGAGGCTATGTCAGAATTTTCAGAGAAGAGCTCTGCATCAGGTGAAATCACTGCTGGAAAAGACATAGGCTTTGAGTTTTGTATTGAGAAGGAGATTGCAGATGGTCTGGCTTCCCAGCTAACATGAGTGGTGGTACCCTTTCTGAACAGGAAGCCGGTAAAAGTGATGGGCAGTGGAGGGCTACTTGCCTAAGCAATATCTTTTCCAAGTAAATCTTCTGGCAACATGCATCCAGAATCAGCACTGCCTAGTATCCCACAGGGCTGCATGGTGGTTTTATTTAGAACAGGACAAACAAACTGTAATTGCCTTTACTACGCTATTGGCACGCAGACTTATCTTGCTTAAAGAAGAATCCTAACTCTCCCCTTTTAAGTCAGTGGGTAACTGATGTTATATACTATTTGAAATTGGAAAAAATCAAATTCTCCCTTAGAGGATCTGTGCAGTCATTTTTCAAAACCTGGCAGGATCTAATCAATAACATTTTAGAATAAGCTTTTAAAGCACTGAGGAAGTAGATTCTCTCCCTATTCTTTCTTTTTCTTCTCCATTCATCTATATTCACTTATTAATTTATCTATTTACTTATTTTTACTAGGTTTAAGTTTTATTCTGCTGCCCATGCTCTCTTTCTCATGGGTGAGGGCTGATTTGTTTTCAATGCTATTCTTGTAAAATTGATCTATTTGTATGGAATGTTGTGTAATTTCAATAAAATCAATAAAATAAAAAAAAAGAGAACAGGGTACCCTGTTGAGGACCTGTATGGCCCCTGGAGGGAGCTGTTGCCCTCATCTGTCTGACCCAGATGTGCTTCTGGAGTATGATTCTGGCATTCTAGAAGTTCCCCCAGGTCCAGCTTTAAAAGAAGCCTTTTCTCCTCAGTCTGGTGACTTTGGAGTTAAGAGTGTAGAAAGGACAAGAGCTTACCTGAGGTATGGGAGCAGAATGAAGGGGTCTTTTTTGATTACCTATTCTGTTCGACAATTAAAGACATAGAAGGCTGATACAGTATTTTTGTTTTTACCCATGCCTTGGTCTCATCAGTAGTCTGTAGTGAAGGATGCCCAAAGCTCTAGTACCATGATAGTATCTGTATCCAAAAAGGGAAGATTAAATAGGACACTGCAGGTGTTAAAGTCAGCATGTGCTTAGATGGTTCAATGATCTTTTAATTGCAACCAAGAGTCCCAAGTTCTCAAGGTCCTGTCAAAGTGATTCTAACCATGTCCTCAAACTGGAAGTTTTATTCATGGCCAAACATTCACAAGGTAATACTTCTTAGGTGAAACTGAATACCCCATAGGAAACAATCAGTTGTATTGGTATTCAGTTAAAGTATGCTTACAAGTATCCAACCATCAGCATCATGGGTGCAGACAGTTTATTGAAAGGCTTTAGCACAGTGCTGTGAAGGCTAGCTATTATTAGTAGATACTTTAAAAGTCGGTGCCATGCAGACAAATCAAGTCTTCAAAGGAAACAAGTGAATGCTGAAGAGACAACATGCAAGGAACATTCATGAAATCACTCACAAGTCCAACGCCAAACGAATGCATGCAGTAAGTGATTTATGAACATACCTGGAAAGCATACATTTTGAGAAGAATGTCATACTTAAGGGGGAATCAAAAGTAGAAGTAAGGTCAAGAAAAATAAGCAGCAGCTTTCAGTTCACAACAGCATAATTTAATGTACACTATGAGAAAAAAAAATGCACTGTACTGCTTATGATGGACTCACACACATAGGAACAGTATACACTTAGCTTTGGTATGTCCTCTGGGGTGTTTGCTGCTTGTAAAGGTTTGTGCTCTCCTTTTGTCAATAGTGCACTGCTTAAAACGTCAAAAAGAGTTGGTTGACAGGAAACAGTATGTTTGAGGTTTATTATATAATAATAATAATAATAATAAAAATTGGTGGAAATCTTTATCCAAGCTGACTTACAAAGTCATCATGCATACATGCATAATTGAAAAGTACAAAGTTTAAAAGCGATTTATGACAATATAGCTATATATAGTAGTTTGCTTATAACATAATTTTTTTCTTTCAGACTTTTATCACATTTGTGCTGAAAATTGCAAGAAGTATTGGTCTAGCTGTATTAATAAAGCTAGTTAGTAATGGGAAATGAATTTACACTCTTCTTTGTTATAGTTAAATGTGTAAGCACCATTTTATCACACTGCTGTAACAGTCTGACATCCAGAACAGCCTAAAACAGTTTGCACTAATTAAACCCCTCCTAATTAAACTATTTCATTAAGGTTTAATTAGTCTAATTACTTACTTAATTTCAAATTAGAGCAGCAAAACACCTGAATTTAAAATACTTTATTTAATAAATGAATGCAAATGAGAAGGATAGACAAAATGGTCGAAAAACAAAATTAAGTTACAAAGCTATAACTTAATTATCAATTAAAAGAAAAGAACATATGACCTAAGAAAACACCACCAATAGTGGGCAAAGGAGAGTGGTATGGAGACAAAGTGATTAGCACTGCTGTCTCACAGATCCAATGTACTGGATTCAAATCTCCCACCTAGACCCTTGTCCTTGTGGGAGTTTACATGTTCTCCGTGTTTCCGCCTTGGTCTTCTTCTCACATCCCTAAACACATGTGTGTTTGATAGGTTAAGAAGAAATTCCAAATTGGCCTTGTGATAATGAACTTGTACATGAGTGATCCCTGCAAGGGATTGGCCACCTGTCCAGTGGGGCCGTCTTAATGCATGGGCAGGCTGGGCAGTTGCCCGGAGACCCCATAAGCATAGAGGCCCCGTGCTAATCTATGTATGTTGTGACTTGCTGAGTGGTTGTGTAGGTAGGGACTCCAGTACACTGCTTTGCCCAGGAGGCTATCATGCTGTTAAGATGGTCCTGCTGTCCAGGATGTGCTTCAGCTCCTTGAATCAGATTAAGTAGACTTAAGAATGTTATAGTAGGGAGATTAAAGGAGAATGGAAAAGTAAGTTAAGACATGAAACATTCAATAACAGTGGTTTTCAAATTCAGTCCTGGATCTCCGCTATGGTGGTTTTTATCCCTGCTATCTTTTTCTTTTAATTGGACCCTTACTTTAATTAGACAATTTTCCCTCCACTTTCTGAAGTTTGGTGTAAATCCAGGAAATTTTTAACTTTTTACTGGTTTGTAATAAGTACATATGGAAGTTATGCTGATAGTTCAGCGTTTATGTTTTTAATCTGCTTTTAAAGATATTAATTGTCATCATCCTGATATTTATTTTGCTTTTCTGGGTATACTAGTTATTTAGGCTGTTATTTATTGATGAGCACAATACTGGATATGACACTGAAGAAGCTGCAAACTCTCAATAGCTAGCATCAGTTGCCTTGGTGTCTATGTCATTAACTGTCATTATTAGGATACTAATTAAGAGGGAAAGGTCTACTTAAACGGAAAACGACAGAAGAGACCTGAGCATTTAAAGTCAAGGCCACTATACAAATATTTCTTCCTTTTTTATTTTTTTCTTCATTAATTTTTACTTCAAGAAAATAACATTGCATACAATGAGGTCGAATTTATAACCTATGACTTCATAGTCAAACTAGGAAAAAAAGCAGAAAGTTATGCAGAAACAGACAAAAATAAGACAAAACCTAATAAAATAGAATTCAACCCCCCCCCCCCCCCCAAAAAGAGCAGCTAACTAAACAGGGAGACTGAGATAAAACCACTCAATGATTATGAAAATGGCTGGAATAAAACCTTGTAGCCACAGTGGAGGCCCCAGGACGGAGAACTGCTATTCTAGGACACACTAGAAGCTAAGGAAATACTAACCTGGATATTTAGTGCAAGGCATCTTAACAAAGTAAGGCAGAATAATTAATTAAATCCAGTGTCACTTGAAAATTCTGGTAATGCCACATGGACCTGGGAGAGAGAGAGAGACACTGTATATCATGAGAAGCAGTGCAAAGAGTGAGTGAGTGAAAGAGAGAGAAAGAGAGAACCAAGCACTTAAAGAGCGGAACTTACAGGACCCGCTCCTCTGCTTAAATCTATTGGCTAGAGTACATGGCTGCCAATGATTTCAAGAAAGATCCTGACTTTCATCATCTCACGGAGTTGGGGAAAGTGAATGCAGATGCTGTTGTCTTGGACCATAAGTGTGCAGTGTGAGGTGGAGCTGGTAGCATAAATGTTCAGGCAGACCCACATGGAAGGACTTATGCAAGACCTAAACAGCAGCAACAGCAATGGAGAGAGGATGAGAAAGAAGAACCTGAGGTTGTGAGGAAGAGAATGTTTTATTAGATTGACAGCCTGTTGATATAGTGACATTTTCATATTCCTCGGTTATTTATCAGGACACTTAGCCTTAAATCATGACTGTCCTTGTCATTGTGATGTTTGGTCACCCTATTAATTATTATACTGATGGTGAAATAGTGAATCGTGGTAATCTGCAAATTAATGGTGCTGCGAGGTTGATTTAGTTCAGGGGTGTCAAACTGAAGGTCCACAGGCTAAATCTGAATTATTCAAAACATTTACCTATAGCCTGCGATAACCATTAGTTTTCTGAAAAAATGCCTTTACTATGTGTTTCATACTGTATATAGATTTTATTGGTCATTGACATTTACATTCTGCATTCAAATGCCTCTTTAGTGGTCGTCACATTTAAGCACAAAGCACTGCACTGTAGTCACCAACCGGAAATTAGAATGAAAGAGGTTAGTCACAATGACCCAAAAAGGCAAAGTAAAAAGTAGGGGAATAAATAATTTTCCATAAACAAACTTTAGTGTTTTAACAAGATGCAAAAGATGTGGTTGTCTCATGAAGAAAGTGCTAGCTCAACTTCTCAAACACCACTGTATTCACTTTTTAAAGGTTCACAAGAGTCAATGCTGGCTATGGGTCCTTCCTCTGCTCACCTGAGTGCTCATCCTACATAATTCTTTTGTCTTTTCCTTTACGTGATTATTATATATGGATAGATGATGTCTTTGCATTTCCACTCATGTTAAATGTGATCAGAATCTATTTCTGATCAACTCCAAATGTGGTCTGTACACTGCATCACCAGCCCATTTGCTTTTTTTTAAATGAGGCCAGGGCCATTGATCGTGATGGGCAGAATAATACCATTGTAAATGGATGTACTTTGCTTTAGCAACAAATTCTTGCCTGTGTCCAGACTGCCACTCTTTCTCGCCTTTATGTGCTGACTAGGGAACCCTTTAGTAGTCTTCTAAATTCCAAGGTGTAATGTTCTAGGCTTTAAGATGTTCTCTTTAGCCTTCTTTCTCTATTTTCTCCAGGTGTAAGTTTGTAGTTTTGTTTTTGTTTTACTACTGTGTTAATTTTACAAGCGTGTTCTTTATTTTCTCTTCATCCCTTATTTCATCATTTTCCTAGTGCAGATTTTGGATACATACAGTACATAACTTTTTCTTTCCATTCCTTCCTTTATTTTTTAAGCACGGTGGACTAACATTAGCAATGGTTTCTGGGTCGCTTCTGTGCCCCTTATCAATCCTCAGAATATAAGGATTCAAAATACTCCAATCTTAGTATTTCTTGAATTGCAAATTTAATATATATATGAAATTAATGAAAATTATACAAAACTAATTAAACATTATTATTTCATTTTTAAAGCTGGTATTCAATTTCTAAAATGGAGTTACCATCAATTATTAACATATTATTATGTTATGTTGTCATATTTGTATATTATTTGCATTTACACATTTTGTAAATAAAATATACGGAGCTGCTAAAATGTCTGTGAAATTTATATTCATATAATTTGTCTATAAGAAACTGCTAGTTTTCTTTGGCATCATTTATTCAACATTGGGGGAAGGGATGGGACAGGACAAGGGGACATTTGCAGCTTTGCCTAAGGCAGCTGAGGCTTGGGATCTACACTGGCAATCAGAAGGCTGCCGGTTCAAATCCCGTAAATGGCATAAATGATTCCACTCAGTTGGGTCCTTGTGTAAAGCCCTTAACCTATGAATGCTCTGTCCTGGGTATGATGTTAACCTGCATCCAGCCCATCCATATAGTTCAGGGAAAACTCAGGGGTTAGTGGCAAGATTGGCACTCCAGCCACTGTAAAAAAACTTCACACTGTCACCCGTTGCATGGCTGTGTTGGGTCCTAGTTTGGGATCTTGAGGTGATTTGTTGTGTATTGGGTGCAGCAACACATTGTAACAGTGCATGCTTCCAACCTAGGGCAGCAAAACACTAGCAATGGCTCTGGAGCTGACAGCAAGTTTTTCACTCATTGCTGATTTTGGTTTCATAGCTACTTATATTAGAACTTAAAACAATCTAGATGAGAACATGCCATTCGGCCCAACAAAGCTCGCCAGTCCTATCCACTTAATTCCTCCATAAAACCATCAAGTCTAGTTTTGAAAGTCCCTAAAGTCCTACTGTCTACCACACTGCTTGGTAGCTTATTCCAAGTGTCTGTCGTTCTTTGTGTAAAGAAAAACTTCCTAATGTTTGTGCGCAATTTCCACTTAACAAGTTTCCAACTGTGTCCCTGTGTTGTTGCTGAACTCATTTTAAAATAACAGTCTCAATCCACTGTACTAATTGAGTCATGTCTCTTTTTAATCTTCTTTTATTAAACTGAAGAGACTCAGCTCTTTTAATTTTTTTTATAATGCATTCTATAGGGTGGTCCAGATCTAATTATGCAATTTTCATTACGCTATAACTTATTAAGTCTATTACATAGAAAATCACCCAAAAAATCCCAGACCATCGAGAAGTGTGCGAACTGACGACATGAAGAATCGTCTTCGCACCGAACTGGAATCGTCGTAAATCAAAGTCATCCAGACGATCTGGATCTGCATAATTAGATCTGGACCACTCTGTATGCAGCCCTGGAATCAGCCCAGTTGCTCTTCTCTGGACTGTTGTCTAGCACTGCTATGTCCTTTTTGTAGCCTGATATCTATCACAGCCAGCTGCAATGTTTGAGAAAGAAAAGCTGATAATGAAAGAAAACGGTTTCAAGACAGACATTAGGCACAGTGTATACTTGTGATGAAGTATAGTCTGTGTGTCTTGTTTGTAAGTGAAATGTGGCAGGAGCTGCTTGTTGATATATTCCGGCCCTCATCGAGTGAATGAAGTGTTATTTTTCAACATTAATAAAATTGAGCTTGACACCTCTTGTCTAGTTTAAGGTTAATACTGAGTAGATGTTTATTTAATCTTGTGCATAATGTCACATGGTAAATTATTCATAGCTAGATAACCTTTAGTTTTCCTTGTTTACATTTTATATTTTTATGGTTAGGAAAATCATTTAACTTACCTGTTATGGACTAAGATGCTGATACACTCATTCTCTTCTGCTTGCATTCAAGCCTCTGAGAAGACTTCATACTGTAAAGTAGAAACAACTTGCCAATGCAGTGGTTTACACCTGTGCCTTGCTGGATTTGACAATAGAGGATTGCCGTCACGCGCGTGCTCAGTCAGCCAGCAACCGCAACTTCCTACCCGCGCACGCACTATGCAGGTGCTTAATTAATGTGTACTGGTGATCTGTTTGCTGTCAGCCATGGCTATCGGAGGTGAAAAACAAAAAAATTTACAAATTATGCAAGTTGCTGTAACCTCTATCAAAATAAAACGAAACAGCAAACTAATTGGTAGCTAAAGTTGCTCAGAATGTTTCTTCTTTTAAAGATAGGCAAGTTTGCAAATTCAGCAATGCTTTTCAATGGGAGACTTTAAAGTTTTACAACTGTGTACAGTGCAGTCTGTTCAAGATATAACACCAACTTGTCGACAAATTTCCTTGAAGAATAAATGTCACAGTTTCAACAAAATTTGTCCAGGGGGCCAGGTTGTTTCATGAGGATAGAGAGACTGGCATTCGCAATAGATGCTTAGCGTATTACATGAGAACACACCTAAAGAGGCTATAAAACCAGTTTCATGGGCTGAGCAGTATTCCAGTACAGGCATACATATGTGATTAGCAAGAGCAACAACTGACTAAACTTAAGCAAAACATTGGCTATAATAATGAGGACAGGCATAAGTTTGATTGAACTGTGTCTTGAATGAAGAGTGAATGAGGAGAGTTCAAGTAGCAACAGAAATGAGTATCTGTCAAACATATGCTCATAATGAGACTCTAGTATAAGCATTACACTTACAGATGTACTGCAACATACCAGTGTAAAACACTGTGATGTTGAGAAGCAGGCCTTCGTCAGGTAGAGGGCACTCCTTTTGTGTTCATTTAAGACTGTTGTAACCCAAAGGGTAGATAACATATGTGAAGTCATCTTGGTGAAGTGAAAACTCTACCTGTTTGAATATAATTGTAATATCCTTATTCTTACTATGTTCTTGTGTTGAGCTTTTCATTTTATTCTCACCTTTAGAAAATGATCCTTATGTAACATTTCATTGTAAATATGCTGGAAATGTCAAGGACACAAAAATACACCAAAGGAAGGAGGAACTGGTTGTTGAGAAAGAGGAAGAGAGTTTCTGCAGAGCACACACAATTGTGTGAACAATAAGCAACAGCTCCAATCCCTCTTAGATTAAAATAGCACTGCCAACCTTAATTCAACACATCAGTCATGAATATTAGGGACATACTGTAGATAAAAACAAACGCATGACAGCCCACATTTTCGAGGCACTACGCACAGACCTTAGTATGTTATGTGAAGAAGACCAAAGTTCATACTGACCAGACCAGTCAATGCTCATCTTGATGTTAACCAAACCCAAAAGAGATTCTCCTCAGAAGAGGCAGGCTGCACAACAAAGGCAGCCCAATTCAAATCATTCTAATTTATTCTGTGTTCACCGACCAATAACACAAAACACTGCCAGGACAATCAAGATGTTTATAGGGGAAAAAAGAGTTGAACCTTTCAAACTGACCAAGTCAATCTTATAATTTGAATTCATTCAAGAAAACTCCTAAAACAAACAGTAACCGAAAATGACCGAAGTACAGATTTGGTAGAGCATTTCAAAAGAACATAGTCTTTTTGAGTTTTTGGTGTAATAGTGAAACTCCAGGGCATGGGTGTTGGCAGGTGGAAATGGGGCTTATGTTTATGTATGGGTGGGTGTTGGTCATTGAGGGGAATTCTTTTAATCTTTTGATCTTTATATCTGTTGCTTAAAAAAATACAACAAATAAAAATATTTTTCTTTAAATTTATATATGTACTATATATATTCTGCCATTGTAATAAAGGGTTGCGTTGGAGCCAGAACCTACTCCTGCAGCATCACATGTAAACTAGGAACCAAGTCACAAGGTATAACAGGGCCTGAACCAAATTGTACAGCTCAAACTGGGAGACTTGCTTACTCTGACTACTGTCAAGCTGTGCAACAAGCTGTTGTCTCTCCTCTCTTTTGATTCTGTCGTGACTTTGAATCTGACAGATCTGTTCCTGTCAGAGTTTCTTGCAGTTTCCATGTTCCTTTTGATGGTGTAGGATGCTGTACACACTGACACCTTGGTTTCTTTGCAATTCCCATAAATACCCACATGTTTCATATATTCAATAAGCTATTTGTAAAAATTACTAGGTATGGGTAACCACCATCTGACCTATTTGAATATGTTATATATGGACTGTGCTCTTCTGAGACTCAAACACTGGATAATCTTTTGACTATCTGTGAACAATCACTTAAGCCTGCCTGAAAGAATCATCCTTACTTTAGCTACATATATGCTAACATAATTAGGCTCACAAATTACAATTATTAACCAGTTATTTTCCAATTTTGGTTACAGTTGGTTTATGCAAATATAAGCTGTCTGCAGAAGCAAATGGTTCAAAGTGCAAAGGAGATTCGTTAAGCAATTGCTTGCCAGGCATTGTAGCTGTGAGCACAGTCAGATCTGCACAACTAAACCATAAAGAAACATATATTAAATATGTTAGCCCCCCTCACATCTTATCTGCAGCCTTGTGAAATGCAGACATGGGGACTACAATTCCCATCAGTCAGTGCGCTGATCCAGACATTTCATCAGTGCTCACAAAGTTTAAATAAGAGCATCAATAAAAGCGCCATGACATCAAGGGTACCGTCTGCTGTGTTGTTTTTCCCACAGTCACTTTAGGATGACAATTCATTTTCTCACTGCAGTACAGCTTTTATCTTAGACTAGTGTTTCTCAGCCATTTTAACCTTGGGGCAGTATTTGAAGAGCAAATGCAATTAGAAGAGCATGCAGGGGTAGTGGGGATGCCATTGCTAAAATGAGGAAAAAAAATATCATGCAGCACTGTCAATCACTTTAGTGGACTGGGGGTGCGACATGTGTGGCAATACATCTGAAATAACTGATAACACTACATTTTTTAATCATTGCATAGCCTTGCATTTTTGAACAAGCCAACACTGTTGTCCACCTGCTTATCATCATTAAGGTCACAATACTAATCAACTATCATCATTAGGTGCTTTTTGAAGTTAAAAAAACAAAGATGAAATAAAAACAATAAAAAAAACACAAATTAACCACTGGAGCCAAGCCACTACTGAATACAATAAAGCACAAATTTTTCTATAGCTAAACAAATGCTGTTTTTCAGAATGTGGAAAGAAGAGAACAGGATAGTGCTAAAAATAATATTAACAAAATGATGAGTATAAAGTGATTAGTAACTTTTTTTTGTAGATATTTATTCAAACCCACTGTATACTAAGGCAGTACTAATTTTGGGTTTTGAAGCTCATAGAGAGTTGACATTTTTAGCAGTTTGAATTACTGAACTTTAAATCGTCTTTGTAACATTATGGCATAGCGCCTTCATACAGAGTTCTGCATCAATCTCTTTAATACCAGTACCACCAAGGACTGCATGCAGCATGTTCAAGAGTAAGCAGCTCAAGTGAACTATTAATATTTATTAATACATAAAATACAAATATTCTATAAAGAAAAGTACTTAGTTACATAGTACTTCTGATACATTCAATTAAGCAATGGCACTATAACTGAGGACCATTGGCTTTGTGAATTCTTTGGGCGAAACTGAGTAACATAGCTAGTATATTCTGTTTTTATGGTGCACATATATATGAATGCACTGTGGTGCAGTGGTAGTGCTGCTGCCTCGCAATAAGGAGACCCGGGTTCACTTCCCATGTTCTCCCTGTGTCTGCGTGGGTTTCCTCCGGGTGCTGTGGTTTCCTCACGCAGTCCACAGACATGCAGGTGCACTTGTGATTCTAAATTGTCCCTGGCGTGTGCTTGTGTGTGTGTGCGTGCCCTGTGGTGGGCTGGTGCCCTGCCCAGGGTTTGTTTCCTGCTTTGTACCCTGAGATAGGCTCCAGCAGACCCCAGTGACCCTGTAGTTAGGATATAGAGGGTTGGATGATGGATAGATGGATATAAATGGATGATTTAGTCCTCACATTAATTCTACATTCAGTACACGTTTGTGACTGTAGATAAAAGTAAGAAGAAATAAAATGCTTTCTCTGAAATCAGTGACTAGCTTATTTTTACTAGCAATAGCATTAACTTCATACAGCACACTTCAATATAAATATACAAATATACTGTACATAAAATGTTCTGACCTCTTTTTGCTTCTCTTATGGTTTTTCTTGTTTTCTTCTATTTTATTTTTGCTCTTCTGCTGACTTTAAACCTTATTACCTTCAAAATATTAGACTATTGATGCCTAATATCCATCCATCCATCCATTATCCAACCCGCTATATCCTAACTACAGGGTCACGGGGGTCTGCTGGAGCCAATCCCAGCTAACACAGGGCGCAAGGCAGGAAACAAACCCCGGGCAGGGTGCCAGCTGATGCCTAATATTTATCCGAATAAACAAAATTTACTGTATACTTGCTTATACTTAAAATGTGGTTGTATTCCTACATCATGCACATCTTATTCCTCTTTGATTTTGTTTTTTCTATTTCATTTTAGTTCTTCTGATGATTTAAAGTCCTATTCTTTCAAAATAGTTAAAAAGGTGTAAGGCGCCATTGTCTGGGTAGATAGCAACTATCACCTGGCATATGTAATTACACGATTTCTATTACAATGTGGAGTACAAATCATATGAAACACTGATGGTTCAGCCAGTTATCTTACCAGTTTACCAGCAACTCAAATGAATCATGGGATGACCCAGGCCACCGAGCCACAACAATTGTCAGTCTCATCTTGGCATCACAGATGGCTTGTATGTTAATGGAACATAACTGCTTATTGGTTAGCAAAAGCAGCGTCATTCTCAGTAGGTGCCCTTATTACAATGAAGGTGGTCAATTACCTTGATTATTTTAGGGAAAATGGAAATTGTTGCAAATTGTCTTTTTATGTTGAAATATACTAAACCACATGAAAGCTGAATTTAGCACCTCATCAGCTGTTTATGGCCTCTAGCACAATGGGCATGATGGGGCTGAAGCTTAATTTGAGATATTCTTGACCTGTTGGCCAGTTCCATCTGGTAGGTGGCTATTACCAAAAAGTCAACCATTGTTAAAACCTGGCTATGAACACTTGTAGCCTGATTTTTGGTGGCCTTCTATTTTAAAGCTGGGACCAAGTCAGCACACAGTTTCAAGAAAAAGTCTCTTGGAAGCCTAAATCAACTTAAAATATTAGGGTATAAGTAGAAGAATATAAATAACAATATAAATGCAGGAAGATAATCACACCTGTGTTTTTATTACGCTTTGGTTTCAGTCCTTCAAAGTCTTTCATAGATAATGTAACCAGACGTAAAAGCAAAAAAGTTCTTCAGTAGCAACATTACTCCTCTTATAAAGGAACTAAAACAGAGTCTATAAATCATATTCGTTACTTCTGAGGTTTAATATGTTTGTCAACATACACTTTAATAATAACTTGGTAAAATGTGTAAGTCGCCATTTACCTGCTTTGGCTGCATTTCCCACTTTCTTCAAAATGTTGCATGCGGAAGGGTCAGAGTTGCCGTAAATATATGCAAGCTTTCCTGTCAAGTTTAGTTTTATAAATGCTGACTTTTGTGTGGAAAGCTGCATATGCACATTTCAAGCCACTATTTGTGTATATGCAAGTTTTTCTTAAATTTGACCCCAGGTATCTGAGACACATTTTAGACTATCTTTGTTAAAAGATGCACAGCTTTTATCGGGGAACCTTCTATTGCCATTTGACATGCTACAGGGAAATAAAAGGCCTCCTGGCAGTTTTAAGTATTAAAATTGGACAATGATCCCAATACACCCTGACATCTTGACACTGAGGTGTTCCAACTTCCTGCCAGTCCTCCATGACTCTCTGTCTCTCTCATGGCAGGTAAAACATTCCTAGCATCTGTATTTTCACCAGTCCTCGAGCATGCCAGTGGTTACATAATGGTTCCTTTCCAGGTACTGTACATTTCATATTTTATTACTGCTCTTTGCCCTTTATTATTGCACCCATAACATTTACAAGGCTTACTATTCCTTGATAGTTCTTTTTCTCTCTTAATGTGTGGGCTCATACCCTGTACTGTGCCACCTAATCCTTCCTGCTTGCCACTGGGCAAAAAATCACCTTGAGGAAATTATTATTTAGGGGAGGCTTGGTGTCACAGTGATTAAAACTGCTGCCTAACATCTTCACAGTTTTTGAGTTTGCATCCAGGTCTGTGCAAAATGTGCAACTGAATTGCATATTCTCAGCATGCCTGTTTAGGTAGTCCAGTTTTGCCCACATCCCAAAATATAATATGTGTGTTAGTAGAATTGGTGACTTTTGATTGTGGCTACATCAAGGCTTGAAGCAGAAACCTTGACAACCTTTAAGAAGAGTCTGAATGAGATATCGGGGCAGCTTAACTATTAGCTAAACAAACAGGCTTAATGGACTGAATGGTCTCCTCTCGTTTGTCAAATGTCTTATGTTCTTGTGTGTTTGTAAATTCCCTTGTGATGAACTAGCGCCTCCTCCAGTGCCTGATAGCAGGCCCCTGCTCCCTGGAACCTTTAATTTAATAAGCACATTTGGAAAATGAATTAATGAATAATAAGGAAGAAATAATACATAACTTTACATGTGTCCATCATTTATTATAATCTAATGATTCATAATATCTTGCTTCCTTGCACATTTATCTTGCATTTGTCCAGTATAAGGCAAGTGTGTGAATGTGCCCCATGATGGACTGGTTTCTACTTTGCACCTAATGCCACTCGGACAGGCTCCAGCCTCGCATAACCTTGAACTGGATAAACTGAGTTGGCAAATGCATAGATGGGTGACCATAATATGACCATGGACGAACAGATATAACAGATATTATTATTTTCTCATCAAAAGTGCTTGACCAATGAGAGCCACTGGCTGTCCCAGAAGTAAGTGATACAAAGCAGAACATACTCAAACAAAATTAGATATTGCAATATTTAATTACAAAATACTAGCTTTATTAGTCTCCCGAAATGATACATCTGCTTTTGTGTTTCATGTGAGTTTTTTATGGGTAAGCCGGATGAACTTTGCAAAGAGAGCCTTTCTAGCAGCACATTCCATGCTTCCTCTCATTATTCCTCTTTCTCATTTAAATAAACTCTTGGCAAGTTCACATCTCTAATGGTTTTCCGGAGCTGAGCCGTTCTGCCTCTGTTTCTGGAGTTCTACTGCTGTTGCATAAATGACACACTGTCCTGTGCAGATGTGTCATCACAGCTGGACACGCCAGAGAGCCAAGTGTTGCAAAATTGCTGTGCTGGGTGCAGTAGAGCCATAAAAGAAGAAGCAAAGAGGAAGGTTCCTTCAGCCCTTAACTCTAATTGGAATTTAAATTTATTGGCACATCTTGGCTAGGAAGATGGATGCTAAAGTAAATTTAACCTTCTGTCAGAAAACACAACAGTATGCACAGTTTTGAAGAACAAGACTAAAAGAAATGAGATACTCAAACTTGCACAAACCTTGACACTTGTGCATCCTGTAAGGGATATTACCCCAAGCCCACAGACACAGCTAGATTAACACAGTCCCGGGTTCAAATTTTGAATAAAGTACTGTTTCACATGGTCTTCTCCCAGTTAGCACAATCACAATCCTAGTCCCAATTCCAATTCATTTTATCCTCCTCCACTCTCCTCCAGGCAAGCTTGTCCACCACCTCCAAACTCCAACTCCTTGAGTGAAGTGAGATGACTCCTCTTATACTGGACCCACCAAGGAGTCCTGCATGACAGTAGCACTTCTGGTTCAGGCTGAGACGCCCCCGAGCACAGATGGCCTTCCCCTAGAGCTCCCAAGTACCTCAGCAGAGCTGTCCATTAAGACTGCAGCTGCCAATATGCCCTGTGGGTGTATAAATGGGAGTTTCACCTAAGGGATACTGCCACCCAGTGTATAGGAAGCAGTCACCTTCTGTCTTTCTGTTTTTATAGCCTTCTGGCCAGGGAAGGTGCCATCCAAGTCCTTCCATAAATGCCCAGCCAGGTGAGAGTCCATCCATTTTGGCCAAGTTGCCAGCCAAAATGT
This sequence comes from Polypterus bichir lapradei, assembly GCA_026402145.1. Taxonomy (NCBI): domain Eukaryota; kingdom Metazoa; phylum Chordata; class Cladistia; order Polypteriformes; family Polypteridae; genus Polypterus; species Polypterus bichir. The sequence continues at coordinate 81,976,651 of JANRMT010062813.1, read as the reverse complement.
GTTGTCTATGACACCTTCCATCTTATGATGGGTTTGTCATCAGGGAAGACCTGAGTACCCAGACTGATACCAAGGCTTAACACAAAAGTTATTTCAATTATTATATTCAAATCAAAACACAGAGAGAAGAATAAACAAGGGAGAAGTCAAAACTGGAATAATAAATAATACAAAAAATGCAGCCTCTCTGCATCCCTACTTGTCTGAAGGGGTGACTTGCACACCTACCATGTACAAACCATTCCGTATGTCACTGCTCATCTCTCTTTCTCTCTCTCTCTCTTCTCCCCACCAGCTGAACCTTCACCCGAGATCACCTCCTAATTCTAGATTTATACTACTGGGCAAAAGTTTTAGAACACCTCATTTTTCCAGTTTTTCTTCAAATGTAATCAGTTGAAACGTAATGAATGACCTAAAATGATGAAAAGGAAAGTGGTTTAAATTTAAAGATTAGGTTAGCAAAATATGAAACAAAGGACATTTCACAATGTTACAAATGGGCCTTCTTCAGGGAACAACTAATAGGTTACAACCTACAGATGTTCTGCAGCAATCAAAGTAAATTAAGTCTTGCAAGTTGAAGTAAACCATTTGCACAGGTGTCCCACCTGACTGTGTTACTATACCCTCTGAAGTACTACTTGGACAATATTACACTTGTAATATAAAGCACACTGAAACAATGTTAAAGGGTTGGGCAGCCGTCCCCGTATAGTGTAGGAAAATGCAGGTTAAGTAATATGAGTTACAGACAACTGTAAACATGGGTACAAAAACGTCTTTCAGGTGAAAAGGTTGGCGTATTTATGGAGGAGGGGACGGCAAAAAGGATGTCGGGAATAGCAGGGAATCAAGGGAGGTTCATGATGTCATCAGGAAGGGACAACACATGACTGAGGAATACGGAAGTGGCCCGGCCTTCTGAATGTGCAACTGGAGGTGAATTCATGGCGCCGGGCTCTTTTGTGGCTCATTCTTCATGTGATAGAACAGAGAGATTCATTTGTACACTGGCTTTCTCCCATCTTATGGGTTCGCACGACACATCGGGTCCTTCAGCTGCCCCCTAGTCGCGCGTGTATGACACACTGTAGAAAAGTAATAACTTCCAGTGATAATGGCAAGAAAACAGCACTTAGACAATGAAATGAGACAGAGCATTATTACCCTTTGAAGTGTAGGCCTTTCATTTAGCGAAACTGCAAAATAAAATCAAAGTGTCACAGAGTACGGTGTCCTACACAACTTAAATGCAACTGGAAACTGGAAGAAACTCTAATAGCAAGAAATCTGGCAGACCCAAAGTCAGAACCCAATCAGAAGACAAGTTTCTGGGGGTCACCAGCTTGCATGACAGGTGCTTTACAGCACAACAGCTTCAAGCTTAACAGCTTAACAGTGGTCAAAAAAAAAAAAGTCCCAGTTTCTACTGTGAAGAGGAGACTTTGTGCTGTAAGTTTGACAGGGCGAGTGAAAGTAAGAAAGCCATTCCTTAAAGGACAAAATAGGGCCTTGAAATATCGAATGTGGACAACTACAGCCTAGAAGAAAGTCTTATGGACCAATGAATCAAAATTTGAACGCTTTGGTTCATCACGCAGGGTGTTTGCACACAATTGAGTTGGTGAAATGATGATTCCTCAGTGGGTGACTCCACACAAGGGTTCTTTTGCTAGAGGCAGCGTTGGTGACTTGCACAGAGTGATTGGCATTCTGAATCAAAAGGGTTACCACAGTTTGGTGGCTACTGATGAATCAAAAGTGTGAATAATATTTTATATACTTAAAGATTCCTTGACTTTTTTTTAATTTGCCAAAGTTTATTTCATATATACCTTGATTTCATGAAACATTAGGAAATGAAACTGCGTGCATTTCCATGAATTCTGAAAAAACGGAGGTGTTGTAAAACTTCTGACTGGTAGTGTAATGGTGGCCTGCACCCTTTAACCTCCATTGCCTTTAAAGGGCCAGGTCACAATCAATACTGCAAATAAAGCAATTCTATGTTATACAGACAGAGGGGTACTGCCAGGTCCTGCTAAGCACATGTTGGAATGGGCAACCTGGCCCCAGCTGGCAGCCTTCTGGTCTAATTGGCCTCTCTCTTTCTGTTTTCACGCTAGAGAGCCAGCATTTATTATTACTGTATAACTGACTAACACCTTTACCCAAGACAATTAGGATATGTTATAACAGTTTACAGACTTGTTTTACAGGTAGGTTAAGTGACTTGCTCAGGGTTTCACAGTGAGGCACAGGCAGGTATTGAACCACCAGCCTTGCAGGCATGCCCCCTATGTTTAGTCCTAATTCACTCAGCTTACATCTTTCTGCTTCTTGTGCTGTTGTGACCCTCCCTAAAGGCTGTTGCACTTCAGCAATGGTTTGAGCAAGACCCATCCTGTTGCCATTAAGACTTTCTGTAGATCTTAATAAAGTCTGTGCCATGCCTCTTGGGACCCTGCAGAGCTGAGCACCATTTAAAGTAGTAAATATATCTCAATTCCATAAAAAAACTGGCCTCAACATTCATCTACAGTATTTGTCACAGAAATCTAAGACAGTTAAAAACTAATAACCTACAAAAAGTGTATGCAGAATACATAAACATTCATTTCAATTTGTTTGGTTATCAATGACTTAAAAAACTTGTATCACTTTAGATTAGGTGTCCCTAATTATGCTGTAGTTACCATGTAATTACTTGTATAATTACAGAGTAACTAGATGAAATTACATTGTATTTACTGTACAACACAATGTAATGCTGTTATTAAGCATTTAATTGTAATTGTTATTCCACAATTTATATACATACTTATAAAAATTGTGGGATAACAATTACAATTGAGTGCTTAATTATAGTGTTACACTGTATTACACAATAAGTACAAGGTAATAACCCAAGTACCTAGTTACTCTGTAATTATACAGATAATTACTTGGTAAGTACAGCGTAATTAGGGACACCTAATCTAAAGTAATACAAATAAATTATGTCTATATCCTTGACCAACATTGTACATCCACTGCTCTCCGCTAGAGGGAATTTGGGAGTTCAAATGGCACAGAAGCAAAAAAGACATGGGAAGGGCAAAGTAAAGGCTTAGGATTCATGCAGGAAAGATTTGTTAATTAAGGAAGAGGGCTCTTTCAATCAGTTATGATGTTAATTCACTTATAATTTATATTGAAAATAATGTACTGTAGGTATGATAAGGAATTTTATAAGTCTGTTGGGTGTAATATTATGGCATAAATGAGATGCCTGCCACTGGGCTACTAACCCTAATGAAACATCAGCAGTACTCCACCATTTTCCCATAATGCCTAATTGCTGTCCGCTAACATCTTAAGCCAATGCTGCTGCTTTAACTCCAGGACCTTTCTCTTATACAGCTGTTCCCAAAAATCTCCCCTTTCCACATAAAACTTACCACCTCTTTATGACATGAAGGGATACTTTTACCTGCCAATTTGGACTTCTCTCTCTCACTCTCTGTCTATTTGGCCTCAGATGAACGTTTACCTTGTTTTCTTCCATTCCTTGGCCTGTAACCTTGCTGGTCACATAAAGTATCCTTTGGATTTTTTAGTTTATACAGATTGCTTTGTCCATCCATCCATCCATTATCCAACCCGCTATATCCTAACTACAGGGTCACGGGGGTCTGCTGGAGCCAATCCCAGCCAATACAGGACGCAAGGCAGGAAACAAACTCCAGGCAGGGCGCTAGCCCACCACAGGGAGATTGCTTTGTTTTGATTCATATTTGTCCACTTTCATTATAAGTTCTAGGAAAGCATCAGCATTAAATATGTATGTTTGGATTAAGCATATGCATTTCTACATGAGACTCTTTACAAATCTATTGTGTACAGGTGGATTCTTTTACTAAATTCTATAATAAAAGGCTGGTTCGTCACAATAATCTTTGTGAATTTCATTTCAGTTTGCTGGCATACTTTGCTCAGTAGAACATATAAGCACCACCATGTACCATTTTCTTTGAAAACCCACTTCAGGATTTTTGCTGTTTAACAATCTTCCTGTCATTGCCAAGTAGTTGCAAGGTTGTTCTCATTCCATCTTGCATGGAGGTAGGTGAGAGATGCAGAGGTGACAGCTGAGCACTTTCTGACACTTGCAAAGCTGATAAAAACAGGAAAACCACTGACATGACATGTTCGTAGTTTAGAGAAGTACGAACAGTCTCAACATCAGCTTCCTGTTTCAAAATCAGTGCGGCCCAGCCCCCATTTTTGGGGCACCAGTTAGAACATCACCCGCATGGATATATGTCTGAATAAGCTTCCAATATGCAGTGCAGATACTTAGCTTGTCTGGAAGGTGTAGAGTGAAGTCCATTTTGAGAATTCTCCCCAAAATACATCCTTTATAGTTACCTGCGCATTCATTCATTTATTATTTTTTTAACAAAGTCCATGTTTGTAATGAAATGTGAATCCTATCCCTGAGGTAAACCCAGTGCTCTGTACAATGGAAAATGTCTTCATGTTGCAACAATCAGCCAAAGAATGTAAAATCTGACAGGATTAAAGTCAAAGGTGGTAAGATACGGTAAAGAAAATGATGGGAGAATTTGTCACATAAGATAGAATTAATAATTTAGCAAGACAGTTGCTCTGCAAAATTCTTAAATGTCATTCTATTTTGGTAAAGTGAGTTTAAATACGGTGACGCTTAAGTAACAGTAGCATTTTTAACCATCAGTAATCCAGACATGATTACAACTACAGAAGAAGGGGCCTGAGTTGCATCGAAAGCTTGCATATTGTAATCTTTTTAGTTAGCCAATAAAATGTGTAATTTTGATTAGCTTTTCTCTACAACTATAGCCCTGATATTTAATGATGAGCCACAGGCCCAACACCAAGATATGATGAAGTTAAGAGTAGCATAGTGGTCTGCACTTCTGCCTCACAGCTCCAGAGTTCTGGATTCATCCTGGCCCTCCCAATGTCATTGTGCAGTATAAACCACCGGTTATCTCCGTGAGGTTTCTCATTAGGCATTACACTTTTCCTTCTATCTCCCAAATAAATGTGAGGTAGGCTAAATTTGCCCTGCAGTTGACTAATGTGGCACGCGGCTAGGGGTGGTAACCAGCCGGGACGCCCAAGAGGACCGAGGAGGGCTCACACCTCCTCCAGACCACGAGGGGGCAACCACGCTTGTTGCTGTGGGGACCATGAGTACAGAGCTTTGAAGCTCAACCCTGTAGGGGCCCGTGATCACTGCCAGGGGGCGCCCCAATGCCTGGAGAGCCCTGGACCTCCCACACCAGGAAGTGCTGGAGGGAAGAGGAGCAGGGACACCCAGAGTGCTTCCGGGGATGCAGCCGGCACTTCCGCCACACTGGGGCGTGTCGGTGGAAGATTGCCGGTGCACACCTGGAGCACATCCAGGGGACAATAAGAAGGGCCACCTCCCTTCATTCAGAGCTGGAGTCGGGTGGAAGTGGACAGAGCTCGGGAGGAGAGGCAAGAGGCGACCTGAAGAGAGGACAAGGCATTTTTGTGAGGCCTGGACTTTGGTGCTGAGGCATTGGGTTGTGCACTTATTACGATAAATATACAGTATTGTAAATAAACGTGTGTGTTGGGTGCTAAAATGATGTCCGTCTATCTGTGTCCGGGCTGTTTCCACACTAATCATCAACCAAGATTGGTTCTACCCTTCCAAATGACGCTGTCAGGACAGGCTCTAGCCACTTGTGACCCAAACTAATCAGTTTTAGAGTAGTAATGGCATAATCAATTATTATTCATTTATTAATCTAAACTAACTAGAACTGTAGGCTGTGTGCATGACACAAAATCAAAGCAAAAGTTATGAAGGGTACTGTACAGAATAATGACACCTGGAAAATGGTAACACTATGTATACGTCAAGTCATCTCTGTTATGATCAGCTTTCTAAATGGCTAAAACTGCACGCTTTCAGATCAGACAGGATGAGCTCTCAAAGATAGATAGAAACTTGGTTGTGAAGTGAAGTATGTCGACATGCGAGTCCTAACTCAGTCATGCTTGATGAGGGGAAATTCTCTTTCACTGATATGCAGGTCTACAAAATCAAGTGTTTATGGTGCATTGCTGTCAAACCGTTTGTATCAAATTGGGCAGCCATTACTTCCAAATTATGGATAAAGTATAAAGGTCACACAGGTCTACAAAATCTAGTGTTCATGGTGCATTGCTGTCAAACCGTTTAGATGATACTGGGCAACAATTCCAAATTATGGATGAAGTATAAAGGTAACTCGTTAAGTGCAGAAATGGCTCTATAATTCATATATGGTTATGTAATGACTTTAAGAAAGGCTTCTTTTGTTCTTAACAACACTTACAAAGCATCAATAAAGTGATTAATAATTACTGCAATGTGGACTACCACAAAGGCTTCACTTTGGAATGGTTAGAGGTGGCTTTAATGAGACATAGTTCTTTTCATATTGCATACTTCACTATAATACCAAATGAAGCTCTTACGGTATATTTACAAGTTATTTTACCAGCAGATCATACACTTTTAATATGAGATGAAGAGCTACTTTGCTGAGGCTTTTTGAATGTTGTTAACATCAAACAAAGCCTCTGTTATGGTCTTATTATGTAACAGTATATGAGTAATAGATGCATTTTTGCAGTGCCAAGTGTTACCAGCAACATAAAAAAAAAAAAAAAACTTTGGCCATTATCCTGCTTTGTCAATGAAAAGCAAAGTCGAATTTCAAGCAGGATGACCGCTTCTGCAGCCTCTTTCATTTAGTACTTGTGAGTTGTTACTTTGAAACCTATTTTAGGAAATGTAAAAAAAAAAAAAAATCAAAGATAGATATCAAATGACAGTATAACCTTCAGCAGAGTTCTTTTTTAACATTTCAAACACACATCTTGTGAGAAAATAATTCAAAACGCATCACTTTAAGAACATTATTTAATTTACATTCTTTTCTTTAAAAAAAGTAATTAAAAAAATTAAACCCTTTTTTGCATAAAAGATATTGTAACTCTGAATATTTACAGTATGATGCACTGAATAGCAAGAACAGTAGAGTAAGGCAGAGAACACAAGTACAAATCTCCCACCCCTCCCCTTCATAAGCCCCCTCCATAATAAAGTGCTGAGCCTCTCCTAAAATGGTGTGCCTTAGTCAGTGCCACAAAACACTGCTTATCCCCTCTCTTTGCTTCATTATTACACCTCGGAACATGACCAGAGTATTAATCAAATGATTCCCACATGGATAAAGGTTTTCTTTTTGTTTCTCAGCTCTGCTAGATCATTTTGTAGAATCTCTCACATTTTTATTTGGCCTCATTTTGTATGCTACCATTGTTCAAGTGCTGTGGGAGAAGCCTATTTGCAATTGGCCTAGGGTGGGGGGTGCAGGTCAACAGCATGTGTGCCCTGCGACTAATGCTGCATAGGCTGAGCACCCCTCGAGTTCGCCTCAGACTTGTTTCATATCCTGTAGGTACAAGCGCACGAGGCTTGACACAAAGATTTAAAGCGCTCTGCTTTTCAACAGTTTCCTGGTTTCCTTTTTGGTGGATGGCACCTTTTTTGCACCCCACGTGAAGAAGCCACATGTGGTTTACTCTGTACAGTGTATCTGTTCTACAAAAGCCAAAGCTGGCAGATGCATACAAATAAAAAAAGAAAAATATTAAATAATATAAACATTGAACCTGCAGACGAGAATGAATATCTTCAATTGAGAACAGAAAGAGGATACAGCAATGCCTTCAATCAACTGCAGTAATACACAAAAAACATCTGATAATATACATACATATATACATTGTTTTCAGCTTACTATTGCATAGCAATGTTCATGGTGTTTAAGCCACTCACCCGCTCCATTACCCCCCCCCCATTTCACCCCCCCGCCTCTGAAAAATTAGCATCCCATAATAAGATGCTTTGCTTTCATTTCCACTGTTGGCCAAAACACTTCCCTAAACTAAGACACCAAATCCTGCGTCATTCTTTCCAAATGTTCCGCTAGAAGCCGAGAGCTTCTGGGTAAATCTTTTTCTTTTTTGTTTGTTGTTAATAAACATTGTTAAAATATAAAAAAAACATGAAAGTAAAAAAAGCAGAACTTAAAAAAAAAATAAAAACAGGTAGAAGTAGACAATTTGTTTTTGGGGTTGTCCATTCTTGGAAATCCGGGTTTTTTTCATGCCTGTTTTGGTCATCATCATCATCCTCTAGATTTTAACTAAATCTGGAGACTCTGGGATGGGTTCTGCAGAAAAACAGAAAGAACAAAAATGTTCTAGCATTAAAATATGGTAAGATTATGCTATAGTGGATATTTCATGTGCTCCCTCAATACTGCTCTTCTTCCTATTAAACATGAGCTCTTGTTCTTCTGATAGACCACTACTTGATGGCAGGATTCCAACATTTAAAACACACTTATCCTATTTAGTGAAAATTGAATGTTAAAATTAATTCTTTACATTTCTAATTTAATTCTGTTGCATATTCATTGCCCATACTTTAATTATCCATGTCTGCTGCACTGTTTTGTGGCCCCTTCTGCTGCATTTCAAATGTTTCTGCACCAACAGAGCAAGAAACAAATACTTTACATTGTATTGTAATGCAAATGGCATGCAAATGTATTGAAATATTTGAATACAACTGATATTGCTATCTAGCAACAAAGCTAAGTATCTCATCTTGTTTTTTCATAAGGTATGGCATTCAGATCAGCAATATGCTGCAGCTTTACCTATATGTCTTGATTGTGTGTAAAATCACTGGTCAGCAAATCAGCTTGATTACACTTCATTTTGTTGCAGTGCTTCTAACACTTCCTATGATTGGCACCACAGTGGCACAGTGCTTAGGACTGCTGCCAGAGACATGTTTGCAGTCCTTGACCCAGTTACTGTCTCCTTGTGAAGACGCCAGCCGGGTGGAAGGACCGAGGAAGAGAGCACAGTTGGGACATTATCTCTCCAAGACACTAGAGGGAAGCCCCCCTGGGTTGCAACAGCACTACAGGGCATGCAGGGAGTTGTAGTTTGGAGCAGCCCTGTTGAGTTTTGTGGGCACCACTAGTGGGTGCTTCAGCCCTTTGTGGCACCACTTCCGCCATACCTGGAAGTGCTGCCGGAAGAAGGTCAAGGAACACCTGAAACATTTCCGAAGGAGCCGCACACCCCAGTTGAGGAGCTGGAGTCAGGAGGAGGTGGACAAAGCTTGCGGGAGGAGGAGTGGAGACAGAGACAGAGAGGAAGAAGGGAGGACTGTGCTTGTTTGTATATTTGGTACTTTGTACTGTGCAGAAAAGCACTTCCCCACTTAAATAAAGGCGTGTTGTCTGGCAAGCCTTGTGTCTCTGCCTGTCTGTGTCAGGGTTGGGGGAGCCCTACACCCCCTGGTGGTCCACAATGTTTTCAGTGTTCTTGTGTATTCTAGATTTAGATTTCAATAACTTGTGACAACTAAATTAGCCCAGTATGATGTGTACCTATGCTTAAGTAAAGATTCCCTGTTATTCACTGGTGTCATACCCAGGGTTGGTTCCTATGAGGCACCCAACGGCTGCTCGTAAAGAGTCTGGTTCCCCATAACCCTATAATGTAAAATCATTATGAAAAAAGATGGATGATAGTCTCACTAATAAAACTGCTGAGATATAAAATGAAAGTTGTCTCTAACATTTTACTATAAAGTCTTATAGTAAAATTAATGTTAATTAATTTTGTTAATGTTAATGTTAAAGCTGCACTTTTAAGCAGGGCTGGCTTTTTACAGAAGCTCTTTAAAAAATGAATATATGCATATATGTATATACACATACACACACACATTATGGTCTGAACACCTCAGTATTACTAAAAAGAAGATAATGTAATTCAAAAAGAAAGAAAACTTCTGACTTGACAGTTTCAGTCACAGAGAGGCATTAAGCAGACGTATTGCTGTTGGTATAAGAAACCCCAGTTGCATTCCTTGACACACTTCTGCTGAATGATTCAGTACTCAGTGTTGGTGTGTCAGAGAGAGGACGTGCAGCATTATTCTTAATGGTTCTCAGTTTTGTTTTAATACTCTGCTTTCCGACTACCTCCAGGGTACAGAGTACATACCATCACCGAGCCTGCCTTTTTAATTAGCTTGTTAATTCAGAGGGCCTCTCCTAAGCCCAGCACACCACAGCTTAGAAAATTGCACTGGCCATCATAGAAATGTAGAACATGTGACGAATGTCACTGTCCACATTAATGGGATGTAGCCTCCTAAGAAAAAGAGCCTACTTTCTTTATAGTTCCTCTGTGTTCTGAAACCAGCCCAAACTGTCATTGATGTGGACCCCCAATTACTTGTAGTAGGGCCCCAGCTCTAAATCCACTCCTTGAATAATGACCCGGCGTAGAGGCTCTTTGGTGTGGTGAAAATCAATAACCAGTTCCTTGGTTTAGCTGATGTTAAGATGCTGATAATTCTCTTTGCACCAAGAAACAAACGTCACCACCTGACCCCTGTACTCTGTCTCACCCCATAAGTGAAGAATCATCTGAGAATTTTTACAAGTGACATGACTTGGTATTATATTTCTAGTCTGAGGTCTGCAGAATGAAGAGAAAAGCAGACAGGACTGATCCTTGTGGTGCTCCAGTGTCGCTCACATCCATATCAGAAACATAGTCAATTGAGTCTCACAAACTGTGGTCTGCCCAACAGATATTCCATTATCAAGGACACCATAGGCTCATCCACCTGCATATCTCTGAGCGTACCTCTTAACAGGGATGGCTGGCAAATATTGAGGGCACTGGAGAAATCAAAAAGCATAATCATCACAGTGCTGCCAGGTTTATCCAGGAGAGAAAAAGCCTTGTGGAGCAGACAGATAATTACTTCCTTCACTCCAATCTTTGTCCGATAGGCAAACTGCAATTGGTCCAAGTGGTTTACCTCAAGAGGACTCATACAGATTTATTATAAACTACATAAGAAAAATTCATGCCAGGTCATTGCTTCCCTTCCGTATTTGTTAAGATAGAAATGAATGATCTTGCCACCACATTACTTTAGGAATATGTGATTTTTACCAAAGGCCCGATGCATAGGAAGACTTTTCTTTAACTGACTTTGAATTATGTTGCATATATTTCATCCGCTGAAAGAAGAAGAAGATACTTCATCCCTATCATAAAAAAGTTACACAGTGATCACCTCTGAAATGTCAATTTAAATTATGCATTCAAGTGATAAAGTTACTCCTCTGCGGATGATGTACTAATTTTATAATTTCCTAGTACATTTCCATATTTCAATATCAGTATCCTTATTAGTAAGGAAGTGGTTACAGGTCAAAAGATGATAACCGCATAGACTATAAATCTGTGAAATGTATGTATACTAATGTAAGTGTAAGTTCATGTACCAGTTTTCTGGAATTGGCTGATATTTCTCAATGCATTAGGTACTTGAGTACTCTACGTATTTCAGTTACTAAAATCAGTCGTTAGTGAAATTTTATTCTAAAGAATAGTTATGACTCAACAAATGTGCCATATATCGGACTACTTCAAAAGTGAAATTAGGCTTCACTTATTTACAAGTCTTACTTTCAGTATGTGAAATCCTTTCCTAGCAACTTACCAATGTATACATGAAAACGTGTTATTGTAGAGTCACTGCTTAAAGATTTGTGCTTTTACTCAAATACATTTATATGACCTTACCTGGAAGGCTAAGGAGTGTGACGCCTCTGTAGTTGGAATACACTCTTGTAGATTTGGAAAAAGCATACGACAGCGTTCATTGACATGTGTTGTAGGAGGTGCTGCAGGAATATGGGGTAACAGGGCGCTCTTAACTTGTTTTCTGTTCTCTATATGAATGTAATGAGAGCAGTGTTAGCGTACTTGGTGTTGAGTGTAATTCGTTTACTGTGGGTGATGGACTCTGTCAAGGCTGTGTCTTGTTTACACTCCTGTTTGTGGTTTTCATGGACAAAATATCAAGGTGTAGCCAAGGATGTAAGGGTGACCAGTTGGCGAGGCTAGCGGTAGCATTGTTGCCTTATGTAGATAATGCTGACTTCTTTGTTTCATCTGAATGTGACATTTGGCACAAACTGCCAACTGGGATGAGGATAAGCACCTCCAAGTCTGAGGTCATGGTCTTCTTACAGAAAAGAATGGATTGCGCTGTCCATATAAGGGGCAAACAACTGCTCTTAGTAGAGGAAATCCCGAGAGTAGAGTTGCTGCTCCTTTGGATCAAGAAGAGCCTGTTGAGGTGCCTTGGACATGTTGTGTGCCACTCACGCACACATAAAACCCATGCAACACCTTTAATAATCTAACTTAGAGTCGCCAGTTAACCAGAGAAAATGTACACTGAGTGAACATGAAGGGAGTCAACCCCCAGAGTTATGTGGCATCGGCTTTGACCACTGTATCCACAGCATAATGTGGAGATACAGAAAGGGAGATGTGAGTGCAATTGAAAGGTGTAAAAATAATATATGATTGATGCAAAGTTGGTCAAAAAGATTAAAACTGATACCTGAAAAGAAGACACAATAGTCGCTGCTGCTGCCTCACAACTACAGGAAAATTCAGATCTCAGCCTATTCACTCTCTGTGTGGAACTCACATAATCCTTTATGTCTGTGTGGCTTCCAGTTTTCTCTAATCATACTTACACATCCCAAAGATGATAGGTTAATAAATTACTCTAAATTAGCATCGTATTAATGCTCTGTGAGGGACTGGTGGATCGGTTCCTGCTTTGCACCCAAGGACAGCAGGACAGGTTGCAGCTCCTTGTGTACCTTAATATGGATTAAATGTGTTGGGTCAATTAATGAATGGATATATAAAAACATTTGCTGGACTCTTCCTTACTTCTATAGATTTTGAATAAATCATGTATAAAATATTTTGGCTATTATCAATGGAAGAGTGTGACACTGTAACTCTGTGGTTATCACTGCTGCTTCACAGATTCAGTGTAATGGGTTGAAATCCCCCACTCTGTAACAGTCTGTTTGGATTTCTCCCAGTGTCTGTATGGGTTTTTCTCAGGAAACCCTAAACACATGCATGCTAGGATACTTGGTGATTCCAAATTAGTCCTGTGTGGGTGAGTGGGCCTTACAATAGACTGGTGCCCTGTCTAGGGTTGTTTCCTCATTTGCACCTAGTGTTGCCATGATAGGCTCTGGCTCTCAAACTCTGGGCTGGATTAGGTGGGTCTGAGAATGCTATGTGATGCTATGAAGATGCTTAAACACATTAGACATATAAACAAAAGACCTATGTGTGGGGAGCAGTCCGCTCTGCTCATGCTCAACCACAGCCACTAGATGGCGCATAAATGCATTTTAAAATTTTTTTGCCGCTTGCATTCACCTCACTTCTCACTACTAAAGACCTGTGTGCAGCAGACGCTACTGTGCAACAACAACGTCATGCTAATGACGCAGATGAAGAGACACAATGTTGAAAAAAAGTAAACGCCACAGCTCAACAACATGCAAGTGAAACACCTCAGCAACAGAGGGCAAGACTTGAAGTTTTCACTAAAAACATTGTCTATCTGGAGGTATTTTCTTGAGACAAAGATTAATGGGACTCATAGGCCAGAAAAACGGTTAAGATATGGTATCGCCAGTGTCTTCTTATGAAAGCCAGTGGTGCAGCAAGCACAGGAGGGTCCACATCCTCTCCACTGGGTAATTCTTAAGAGTTAGCTGATGCCTGTCCAAGTTCACAAATATAGTAAAATTGCTAGGGAGTCTTCAAGTTGTTTTTTGTCCCAAAGACCATATGCACCTAGTTCTACATAAAGTAGGTCTAGGTCTATTGACAATTTTGTTTTAAAAAATATTTTTGCGTCTGCTAAGTGCAGAGTTTCATGGCTTGTCTAAGGACCATATCACTGTTCTTGCTATGTTTTGTTATTAGGTTGTATTCCTTAAATAAAGGGAAAAATATATATTTTTGCAAAAAATCTATTATCTGCTTATCAGTCATTTTCCAGAATTCCCAAAAGATATGCTGTATTTGTTCATCACAAAGTCAAAAATTATTTTTCTTGGTACAACTCAGCTCATGGTTTCTGAGGACTCCTTCAAAACATCTGCGACATAGTAAGCCCTGTTAAAAATCTGCCCACATTACAAGTGGATCTCTATCTTCTTTGAGGCTGCTCAGTACGCTTCTATTTTATCTATATATAGACAATCGAGATTATCTTTCCAGAGAATTTGTGCTTCCTGTTTTTAATCTTGGCCACATGTTTAGTAAATGAGATTAGAAGGAACAATGCCAAGACCAGTCCTTTTATTTACAAACCACCATTCATTGAAAATGTTTCATATCCTTATGTTTCATTTTAATGCTTACTGAGAAATCCGTGGAGCTTTTACACTGAGTGGCAAAAGCACCAATAATCAAACTAACTATAGCCAAGAATGGAATACATGTTCAGTGTAAAAGAGCTTATGGAGCTTTTACATAGAAATAAAATATGTGTAGGTGTTTTTTCAATGTTTAATATAATTTTACTTTAAGAAAAATAAATATGAAATGGCTGACATTTAATTAAACACATAGCATCAATCTGTTTGTATTCGTATCAAAACACCTGAGCAGGGGCCTCTTTTAAAATGTTCAAAATGTGACAGTTGCTGCAGTGATGCCAATCAGCATTGGGAAAGCTAGTTAAATGTGCCCTACATTTCACAATAATTACGTAAAAATCTCCACCATACTTGACTCCTCAGCAGAGCCAGTCAATCCATAAGCCAATGTAGGCGATGATGTCATCTGAGGTGTACCATTTATGAAAATTAAGGGACAGTCACTCCATAAACTTAGAAGGACCACAGCCCTAGGGTTTTAGAAGTATGAAGTGCACTCAGGACACTGAGCGGGGAAGGTCATCAAACTCTGATGATAATGAGTGGGCATGGTTAATGAAAGTAAAAGGGTGCATTCATAGGACAACGAGGGTGAGCCAAAGTCGATGAATTCTGATGATACTGAGTAGCACTATTTATAAAAGTAAAAGTGCGCTTGCTCCATATACCAAGGGGCAAGCACTCCTTAAAGTCCATGGTATATACACAAAGGGGCGCCATTTATGCCACTGAAGAGGGTGCAGGCTCCAAGGGAAACATCCTTCTCCCCAACACAGGTTTTTGAATTCTAATAATACCGTCTACCTGCTATGCACAGCAAGGTGTGACATCTGTCTACCCTGCCTAGAGCTGCAAATGGGCTTCGACTGGCACTGCTTCTCAGCAATCAATTGTGTACCAAATGCTCCCTGTACCTCTCCCTCCATGCAAGCTTTCCTGTCTATTTGCAAAGCAGTACACAGACTATTCTTAGCTGCTATGGACTAGGAATATGTTTTTCTGTAATGTTGGCTGTTTTTCTTTTTTAAGCATCTACATTTGAGATAAAAGTGAAGTCGAATGCCTCATGGAATCCATAGTTTTTGGTTCAAATTCCAAGGCTGGTTCTTGTCTGTGTGCATTTTGCACATCCTGCTTAGATTTTCCTCCAAGTACTGTAGTTGTCAGCTTTATCTCCAAAGCGACATTAATTTACTTGTGATTGTATGTGTAACTGGGCTCTGCAATGGGCTGTTGTCTTATCAACAGCTGACTCCTGACTTGAACACCATAATTAAAGCTCAATGCATCCCAGAACTGCATTTTGCCAGTGTAAAAATGTTATGTTAAATGCCAATATATTGTTGAAGGACAACCAATTCTAACTTTAGTTCCAGAAAACCAGAAGGAGTCTTCTGAGAAAATATTTTATGCATGGGGCTCTATAAAGGGACCTCTGCCCTGAATAAACAGATTAGGATAATGGAGGGATGGGTTCTAAACAGGACAAAATTGTTTTTAATGAAATTCACTGCCTTTCATAGGGGGACCAAAAAGGAAAAAGCAACATACAATAATTAAAAAGTCCCACCTAGCAGATTCTGCCAGCTGAATACGTCTAAAACAGACGCTCAGAGAGGTGCTTTAATAAAAGATGTGATACATTGATACTGCAGAAAAGTGTGCACAAAACAAAACCATCTGGACATGGCTTGGGAAGTTAAGAAGATCACTGGGAAGGAAAACAAGTGAAGGAAAAAAAGAAATTAAAATCTTCCCTGAGCAATAGTGAAAAATCAATTCATCTTTTGAGTTGAAACAAATTCAAAAGGTAGGAACAGCGTATTAGGTGTTATCTAATGACTCACATACAGACTGGTCAAGTTTCTATCTGGAATATAAACCAGCAGACTTTATTCACATTCTTAGCTTTTGTCTCATTTAAAACCATCATCATTTAAGGTCTTTGCCCACTACGAAGCCAAGCACACGCAAGAGTAGCCTTTTGAGTCCTTATGGCTTAACATCAAGCGGGTGCCTTTGTCCGCAGAACACTAGTGGCCAGGCTGCCTGTAACCACTTCCTGCTAAGTAATTATGTTGCTATAGGGATAGAGCTGTTTGTCTTAAGAACTACGTACAGGATCTGGAGAGGTTTTTATAATTGTTAGCTTAACTTTCTGCTGCTTTAACAGTTTAAGATATTCTACCTAGTGTGACGCTATGACACTGTAGCACAGACACTGTCTAAGCTGAGTTTGTACGTTTTCCCCATGTCTACATGGTTTTTCTCTGGGCATTTCATTTTGAGGATTGTAAAATAGCACTGTATGGCTTAGTATGTGTGCCTTCTCTGCGATGGACTGGTTCATGGTTCCTGGCTTGCGCCTCATACTGCCTGGACATTTTCTGGCTCCTATAAACATGAACCGGATTCAGCATTTTCGACAATGATTGGATAGATGAGAAGTAATTTCAGTTTTGACATGACTGTCTGCTTGTTAAGTCTGTTACTGCATTACAGCTCTGCATATTTGTGTAGTTTAAAATAACTGTTTCCCTCTGGGTAACTTGCACTTTTGCATACCCTGACTGTCCCTAAATAGCCTGGCCTTGAACAATCCAATGCACAGCCCAGCCCAGACAGTTTGTACCCTTTTTATTTGCTGCTGATTGAAAACATGGCTTTCTTTGTCTTGTAGGAAAAAACTCTTGTTTTGTTTTAGTTTCCACTACTACCTTTTACCATCTGCATCATGTACTATATATTTTGAAGTTAGACACTTTAATGCTGTGTGACATATTTAGCAAGCCATGATCTTTTTGCCTCACAATTCCAATTACTGTCTTCATTTAATAACTTAGCTACAAGTCTTACAGGACACACTTGCACCCAGTTTTAATGCCCATAAAGACAGAATTAATGTAAGCTGGGTTTACTCCCTTAGAGTCTTTGAGGTTTTTGTCCCCTCACGTTCTCAGAGTTAATTTTTCTTTATTGTGCTTGCTACATTATCAATTATTTAACTGCATATCAATTATAATCTACTTTTGTGAAAATGGTTCCACTCATCAGTGTACCAACTCCTACCTTTTGCAGGTCAAGTCCCAATTTCTTAATGTTGCTGGTCTGCTGTTTTAGATTCACCTTTTGCTATACTTCAGCAGGCCTTTGCTGTCCCAGCAGTGACTGAGTATATGAGGCTAAATGAAGACTATCTCCTGGGTATTTTAGGTAGAAGAGAATGGTGAACTGTCTGACTGCAAGAAACCACATCTTTAATGTTGCCCTTATTATAGTGGAACACAAAAGCAGAGAGATGTCATATTGACATCGGATCATATCCAAAATAAAGCACCCAGTGTGATTTGATAGTTTAAAAGTCTATAGGACAGTGAACCGCCCGTTTCTATCCTGAAAGCACTGCTTTCTCTCCAAAGAATTAAGTATGAGGTAAAGGGTGTACACAAAAATCCTTGGTGCTTAAATGACACGCCATTATCAAGAGGGTTTGCTGTCTTAATTAATCTTAGCTTGTGGTTAATTAGAATATAGAGCTGTTACAAACATTACAGTATAACTGCTTACCTTGAGATGGAAAAAAGCAATCTCCATGCACAGGAGGTGAAAGTGGGGTATTTGGTTCGGACAGTAGGTGGCGCCCCGACTCTGACTGCTGCCTCATTATCTGGGCCACTGTACGGGTCTTTGCTTCTCCCATCACTTCTTCAAAAACAGGATTCTCATGACCTTGAGCTTCACTATGAAACAAAAGCAACTATGAATAAGAAGAATTGGTCACTGAGAAGGCAAAATAATACAGCTGAACATAAAACCTGTTTCCCTAAAAAAGTGATTCTAGAAAAAAGTAACCATTGCAATACTTTTACCAACAGAAGTATCTAGGAAACTGCAGTTCTGTGATTATATGGTTATGTCAGTTGTTCAAGATAATCTGTTTTATATATATGTATTGTGAACTTGGCCCCGGACACAGACAGACGGACATCGTTGGCTCCACCACACACCGTTTATTCACAATACTATTTACAAATAACGTGCACTCACAACCCCAGTGCCTCTTGCACCGATTCCCCCACTGTCCAGGCCACACAGTCCTGTGCCTCTTTTCCTCCTGGCCACCTCCAGTCCTCACTCCAGCTCCGTCCACTTCCACCCGACTTCCACTGATCACTGGAGGGAGGCGGCCCCTCTTATAGGAACCCGGATGGGCTCCAGCTGCTTCCCGGCAATTAGTCTTGGCCACACCCCTGTGTGGCAGAAGTGCCGGCTGCGCACCTGGAAGCCGTCCGGGTGTCCCTTGTCGTCTTCCCCCCGGCACTTCCTGGTGTGGCGGAAGTGCCGGGCTCCCGGGATGATAAGGCACTGGGGCGCCGCCTGCCGGTGGCCACGGGTCCCTACAGGGCTGGGCTTCCAAGCCCCCTACCCGAGGCCCGCAACATAACCAGGACGGACGCCCCCTCGCGGTCTGGAGGAGGCACAAGCCCTCCTCTCGTCCTCCTGGGCGTCCCGGCCGGGCTCCAGCCCCGGCCCGGGGACCACAGTATGTATATACCGTTTGATGGATTTGAGCACATTAAAAGCAATTTGGCCTGTGTTTACTTCAAGACCAGAAGAAATGTTGTTATAGATAGATAGATTAGATTAAGTCTGACAAAATATTAGACTTTATTGTTGATAACCTTTGCACATACACAAACACAAAAGTGCCTACAGTATATTTACATATACATACAAACATACAGACATTTGCTAATTGCAGAGTACTGCATGTAGAACTAACATTCTCAAACCTGCTTAACCCAGTCCAAGGTATACAAAGGCTGCAACCTACTCCAGCAGCCTTGGGTGCAAGGTAGAAAAAAAATCTAGCCAGAGCACCTGTCTATCACAGGGCCAACATACACACACACACTCACAAATTCACTTACCAATTAACCTAAAATACAGTATTTTGCGCACCATAAGGCGCACTGGATTGAAAGGCGCACTCTCAATTGCGGGGCTTATTTCTGTACTTAAGCCATACATAAGGCGCACCGTATTATTCGGCGCATGCAAAAACAAGGTAACAGAAGCAAAACAATGAGTTTAGTTAAACCTTATTCTACTACGTATTTAAAAATACACTCACATTGTTTTTTGATCAGTCTGTTGTCACAAATCCTTCGAAGTCCTCACCTTCTGTATCTGAATTGAACAAATGGGCAAGTTCGCCATCAAACATGCCGGGTTCCCTCTCGTCATTGTCGGAGTCAGTCTTGTTACCGGGTGGCTGTTCAGCAATGATTCCAGCTTTCGCGTAAGCTCGGACAACAGTCGAAGCAGACACCTTAGCCCAGGCATCCACAATCCATTCACATATGGTGGCATAACTCACCCGGTGCTGCCTCCCAGTCTTAGTAAAGGTGTGTTCGCCGTCTCTCATCCATCGCTCCCATGACGCTCGCAACTTCACTTTGAACGCCCTGTTTACACCAATGTCCAGCGGTTGGAGTTCGTTTGTTAATCCTCCCGGAATGATGGCAAGCTCCGTATTCATTTGCTTCACTTGTTTTTTCACAGTAGCGATGATATGGGCACGCATGGAGTCGCAGATCAACAAAGACGGTGATGCATGGAAAAATCCGCCTGGTCTCTTCACATACACCTCTCTCAGCCACTCTCTCATTTTCTCCTCGTCCATCCAGCCCTTTGGATTGGCCTTAACGATGACTCCGGCTGGAAACTTTTCTTTTGGCAGCGTCTTCCTCTTAAAAATGACCATAGGTGGTAGTTTCTGTCCATTACTGTGGCAACCAAGAACAACAGTGAAAGCCGACTTCTCATGCCCCGTGATGCGTATGGATATCGTGCTGGTCCCCTTTTTCTCCACAGTATGGTTCACGGGGATGTCAAAATTGAGAGGTCCATGTTGGTGATGTGGTTGGGCTGGATTTTTTTGTCGGTAATCTTGTTGCTGCAGTAGGTGCGGAAGTTGGTCAGCTTTTCTTTGTAATCCGCTGGCAGTTGCTGCGCCACGGTAGTTCGTGCGCAGATGACGAGATGGTGCCTTTTCATAAAACGAAAGCATCAAGATGGACCTCCTTGAAAGTGTTCGAGCTTCATGTCTTGTGCTATCGTTATTGCCTTCAGTCGAATGGTGACTGTAGAGACGCTTCTCCCGGCTGCTCTTTGTTCAAGAATCCATTGTTCAAGTTGGTCTTCCAACTCTGGCCACCTCGCCTTGTTCCCGCGGAAACTCTGTTTTGTCTTTTTAACTTGGCGCAATTCATTCTCCTGCTTCCTCCACTTCCGAACCATAGATTCATTGATTTTGAATTCTCTCGCCGCTGCTCTATTCCCATTTACAACCGCGTAACTGATAGCCTGTAGTTTGAATTGTGCATCGTAAGCATGTCTCTTCTCTGATGCCATTTTCAGGGTCCTTAGCCAAACAAATGTTGTTTCGCAGCGCACCAGTAGTACAATATACCTACCTGCCGTAGGAGTGGCATAGGTAAGTGTACGTCTGTACGTGGCTTTACGTAATGTTCTGCAATTGGTTTATCGCTGCCAGCGTACGTACCGGTAGTGTACGTATTACTACGTCCCTATGTCGGCAGGAAATGGTCCGACAGTCAATCAAGCGGAGCGCTTACTAAAATGCACAACAACATTTTTACAGATTTTGGAACTCAGTGCACACATAAGGCACACCGAATTTAAAGGCGCACCGTGGATTTTTGAGAAAATTACAGGCTTTTAAGTGTGCCTTATAGTGCGCAAAATATGGTACACATCTTTGGATGTGGTAGAAAAACTCCCACAGTCACAGGCAGAGCAAACAAACTCCACACTCAAAGACAATAACCAGGGTTTTTCACAACCAGAAAGCTGCATCTTTGGGACACTTTCAATAAATAATTGCACCACCCACATACATACTTTGTATATATATATTGTGGCAGACGGCCAAGGCTCCTACTTGGACAGGACGCCTGTGTATTGGAGAGGCCGGGGAAGAGTATGTGCACAGGGCATTATCTCTCTTGGAGCGCTAGATGGCAGCCTCCCAGCAATGCAGCGGTGTCTCAGACTCCCACAGGACAACATGGGAGTTGGAGTTTGGCATAGCCCTGTTGGGTTCCATGGGCACCACCAGGGGGTGCTGCAGGGACTGCGGAGCCCTGTTTCGTTGGACTTCCGCCTCACCCGGAAGTGCTTTCAGATCATGCAGACAGGCCACTGGAAGTACTGTACTCCTGGGTGTAGGTTAAAAGAAGCCCATTGCCACTCCTCCAGCAGCCAGAGTTGGGAGGTGGAGGACAAAGCTTGCTGGAAGAGGAGTGGAGGCAGAAGAGAGACAGAGAATAAGAAGAAGAAGAAAAGACGTTGTCTTGTTCTGTTTATTGTGCTGTAACTGTGCTCAGAAGGTGGGAATCATGGGAAGCATTTCCCACAGTATACACACACACACACATATATATATATATATATATATATATATATATATATACACACACTCACACACACACTGAGGCAGAACACAAATTGTCACACAGCACACCTTTATTTATATATGGGGAAGCGCCTTCTTTGTTCCCCACAAGAGCACAATGTCCAAAAGACAAAGCACAGTCTTCTCTTTCTCTCCGCCTCCATTCCTCTTTCAGCAAGCTCTGACCACTTCCTCCTGACTCTGACTCCTCGAATGGAATGAGGTGGCTCCTTTTATTCTACTCCTGGGAGTGCTCCAGGTGGCTCATCAGTATTACCAGGAATCACTCCCAAGTGTAGTGGAAGTCCATTGTAGGGCTCTGCAGCTCTCCCTGGCGGCCCCCATGGAACCCAACAGTGTTGTACCAAACTACAACTCCCGGCATGCCCCGTGGGAATCCATGGTGCCACAGCCGCCCAGGAGGGCTGCCCTTTAAGTTCCTTTAGGTGCCTTGGAGATGCTCTCTCCCCCGGTCCTTCCATCCAGTGTGCGTCCTGGCCAAGTAATGGCTGCGGTCGCCCGTCACTATATATATATATATATACTGTATACATATATGTGTGTGTACTGTATATATATACAGTAATCCCTCCTCGATCGCGGGGGTTGCGTTCCAGACCCCCCCGCGATAGGTGAAAATCCGCGAAGTTGAAACCATATGTTTGTATGGTTATTTTTATATATTTTAAGCCCTTAGAAACTCTCCCACACTGTTAACATTATTAGAGCCCTCTAGACATGAAATAACACCCTTTAGTCAAAAGTTTAAACTGTGCTCCATGACAAGACAGAGATGGCAATTCTTTCTCACAATTAAAAGAATGCAAATATATCTTCTTCTCTTCAGGAGCAGAGAATTTCAGAGAGAGAGAGAGAGAGAGAGAGAGCGCTCGCAAAGAAAAGCAAACAATCAAAAAATCAATACGTGTGCTTTTAAGTTTGCCGGCATTTTTTAGAGGAGCCTCAGTATCTTCTAAGTAAACAGCCTGTGTGCAAACAGCCCCTCTGCTCAAAATCTCCTCCGTCAAGCGCAGAGAACGTCAGAGAGAGAGAGAGAGCGCGAGATTAAAGCAAACAATCAAAAAATCAATACGTGTGCTTTTAAGTTTGCCGCGGCATTTTTTAGAGGAGCGTCAGTATCTTCTAAGTAAACAGCTTCTGTGCAAACAGCCCCTCTGCTCACATCTCCTCCGTCAAGCGCAGAGAACGTCAGAGAGAGAGAGAGAGAGCGCGAGATTAAAGCAAACAATCAAAAAATCAATAAGTGTGCTTTTGGAAGCACCGCGATAAAGCGGCATTTCTTAGAGGTGCCTCCGTATTCACTAGGCAAACAGCTTCTGTCCAAACAGCACCTCTGCTCACAACCCCTCCGTCAGGCGCAGAGAATGTCAGAGAGGGTGAGATAGAGGCAGAGACAAGCAAACAATCAAGCACCGCACGGCAAACATATCGTATATCATTGAGGAGTTTTATTTAATATGTAATACATGCTCTGATTGGGTAGCTTCTAAGCCATCTGCCAATAGCGTCCCTTGTATGAAATCAACTGGGCAAACAAACTGAGGAAGCATGTACCATAAATTAAAAGACCCATTGTCCGCAGAAAGCCGCGAACCAGCGAAAAATCCGTGATATATATTTAGATATGCTTACATTTAAAATCCGCGATAGAGTGAAGCCGCGAAAGTCGAAGCGCGATATAGCGAGGGATTACTGTATATATATATATATATATATATATATATATATATATATATATATACACTGTTATTTTTCAATAAATTCTTTTCCAATTGTAAATATTCACAACAAAAATGTAAGCTTTACAAGATTAGAATATAGCAACTCTTACCTGTCCATTCGTACCAGTTCATGAGCCCCTAGAATTAAAAGAGAAAACAGTTAGGTTATTATGCAACTCTTACTTTCATAACATACCTAAAAAACACTGAATTGACAAGCAGGATCTTTAAAAATGACAATGTTATTTTTGTGACATAGAGTATTAACATAGGAAAAATGGCAGATCATCATCAGACTAAGAAATGCATTCCCTTAAGGGGTTGCACCAGACATGTAGTCACACCGAAGAGTGAACATCGGGTGAGCAGCTGGCTGTTGGGTGTGCTCTTGATAAGAGGTTAGTCAGAGTAGGGATGGTTCTGATGTAAAAGGGTCAGATGGAGTGGCAAGTGCTACAATTAAAGTGCTGTAACACCATCATCACCACTGCAAAAACGCCTCAGGGGCCATGATAGTTGCCTAGCTAAATGATCTATATCACAGGATGTGGACAATTTCACAATTCTAAGTTTTATCTTCACTTTCAAGGAAAGGGTTGCTAATCATAACAGTGCAGTGGTCCAAGAGCGTAGAGCTCAGGCCTGCATACTGTTGTAACTCTGTTGGGGTACACACTCAAAGGCCAGTTTTCTATGAAGCAGTAGCTTTGGCATTACTTGTCATTATGTTAGGGCTTTTATCTAATGAATGTCTTGTGTAAAAATTAAATATAGCTGATTTGCACAGGGATAACCATTCTAAAGAGCAGGAGATGTTTTAAAATGAGTTTTATAAGTGATATATGAGTTATAAAACTACATGAAATTAGTATAGCTGATACAAGTAAACACACATGTTAAGGTATTGGTTACTATGGGAAATACAAAAACCTAATAAAGGACCCTTTTGATGTTACACTTTGAAAAATATTTTTAATAAGAAAGGTATAACAGGTATAACAATGTACAGTATATGATGTATATAGCACTGGAGTTAATGTTTCACTGTGCAAAATGTATTTCATTTCATTTTTAACTTTAATTTTCACCCAATCATCCCACACAGAGCTAAATTATAATCAACATTTATCCAACTATACACATGTTTGGGATGGAGGAGAAAAAAACTGAACTACCAAGAGAAAGACACACATGTACTGTATATGAGGAATTTTGCAAACTCCACATAAGCAGTGTCATTGCCAGTATCCATCAGAATTATTTCAGCTTAAGAGTGAATCACGTACTTGAGGACATCAGTGGAAATCAAGGGCAAGTGCTTTTAAGAGTGAAGCACTTCTTTAAGCAAAGTGTTATTGGCATCTGAAACAAACTACTGAGACATGTAGTTGAAGCTGAAACCTTGGCAACCTTTAAGAAATATCTGGAAGAGATATTAGGACAGCATAGCTATCAGCTGAACAAACAGGCTTGATGGACTGAGTGGTCTCCTCTCATTTGTCAGATTTCTTATGTTCTTATCTGAACCCAGGATTATGGATCCATGAGGCAGCATTAGTAGCTACTTAACCACAGGCCAACGTTCAGTAAAACAAGGTATGCAAATATCATCACCAAATGCATACACTCTAATTTACTGGTCCATGTATTAAATTACAGTTAAAGAGAGACAAAAACTGCATTATATACATACGCCGAGTAGAAACCACACTCTGCCTCTGCTTGTACACCAACAAGAGGATCAAGGGCAGCGACAGGACACCCATAATGCACCCTGCAGTTGCCAGGCCAGCTGCAATGGAGGCTGTAAAAAATGAAAGAACAACACAGGTTTAAAAACAGTGGGAATGCCAGTCATTAAACTCAAGACTAACCCATGAGTAGTGTTCCCAAATGTATTAAAAAAATAAGAGGAAATCGACAAAGTGCAAAATGATGGGTGGACTCTGGCCATCTGTTTTCTGACCCACTCAGCCTACTTCAGACTTATGTGAAATCAAAGCCTGTCCCAGAAGTACTGGGTGCAAGATTAGGACAGAATGCTCACAGAGGGCATTTTAAGAAAATGTGAAACACAGTTGGCATTTTGGAGCAAAAACAGAATACAAATTTAAATGTGGTATATAAATAAGCAAGTAAATAGATAAATCAATTATCCACATTTGAGGTATAGGTCTGCTGTGTATCAGACATTAGAAATGTGGAATCTACTGAGATCTTAACATTAAACACCATTTGTACGGTTCATTTCAGGAATATCTCATGTGTGATCAAAAAAAACTTTTATGATGCTTCACTGGTAGTTTGTTAATATTCCTACTTTCAAACACAATGTAATACAATATAAACAAAAAGAAATCTGGCATACTGTCAGATTTCTAGTTTCTGTCTAGTGAGTCATCTTCATCACTATGGCTTTGTGGAACATCTGGGGATGTACAGACACATTCAACTACACATGTACTGTACTTACACATGAGCACATACAGTATTTTGTATATTTTATTTCTTGGCACATTTTTAGTTAAAAAAAAGTCTCAAAATGCTTTTCTACACAGCGATCATCAAAGAAATGTTACATTCCTGTTGTTAAGGGTTAACAAAGTATTTAAAATTAAAGATCTTACTGCAGGCTACATTTTCTCACTTGGCTTTTGAGTATGATTAGTATTATGCAGTGGATTATATTTCTAGGTGATTCTCTTTAAGAAGAGCCGTCCTCACTAGAGGGGCTGGCGTGTGCTGCTCTGTTGTAATTTTATATGTCTCCTTTAGATGAAGTGACTGACGCCCTGTCTAGGGTTGGTGTAGTGCTCAATGGAGACAGGATCAGCTCCTGGCCTACCATGACCCTGAGCTGTATCAAGTGTGTTTGAGAATATCATGATATGTAGTTTAGCAGTGACTGGTACCATGTCTAGTGTTGGCTCCCACTGTGCGTTCACTGCTCCCTGGACAGGCAATGGATCCCTGTGATCAAGAACTGGATAACTGGGTGGAAAATGGATGGATGCATGGATAGTTCAGCTGTATTGTTGAAGCTTTTGC
Organism: Polypterus bichir lapradei; assembly: GCA_026402145.1. Lineage (NCBI taxonomy): Eukaryota > Metazoa > Chordata > Cladistia > Polypteriformes > Polypteridae > Polypterus > Polypterus bichir. The sequence goes on along the minus strand of JANRMT010062813.1, from coordinate 81,949,943 downwards.
ACCCACTGGCTTTAAGTAGGATAGAGGAAGATAAGAGCTACATATTTAATCTTCTACATTTGTGTGTTTTTGTTTTTATGAATGATTATGACTCTGAGTTGAGCGAGTATTAACATATGCACAAATATGCACTGTAATGAAAGACTAAGGTTGGTTCTCTGCCCTGTGTCCATTAATACTAGCACTACCTCTGGCACCTCGTTTCACCTGAATGAAAAACTGGAGTTCACAACATGAATGGACAGATGGATATACTGATTGATAGTTTAGGGTTTCATTGCTTTATCTTCACTCTGGGCAAGTTAGTAACCTGAAAGGCACTATATAAAAATAATAGCTATTGTTACTGTCATTAATACCAAATACTAGTTGCAGTGCCTGGAGAATGTTATGAACTGGTATCTTTCTTGGTCTAAAAGCAAGTAATGATTTCCCCATTTTGGAAAGTTTAGAGAGTTCAGATTCTGGTTATCATCAGGTACTGCTTCCAGCATAAAGTAAATATCAAATGCATTTTTGTCTCTCTCTTATTATTTCTGATCATTGTCTTCTGCATTAAGAACTGTTTTGTCTCTTTCACTCCCTCATGATAAAATCTATGAATTGTGTTGGAAGTAGCAAAGCAGAACACAAAGAATGTAACCAAATCACATTTATATATGGCAACTTTCAATTAGTCCTGTGATGGAGTGGCACTCCATCCAGGGCTGGTTCTTGTCTTGAGCCCATTGCTGCCAGAATAGTCTCTGGATTATATGAGCCGACAAAATGGATGGATGGCATTTGGAATGTGTCTTTAGATTAGTCAGTATTTGTGTAGGTCTGTGATTTTTATATTATCTTTTATTCACATTAAATTTGTCATTTTAGTAGCACTATTGTTAGTGCTTCTTTCTCTCAGCTCCAAATTCCCAAGATTGGATTCTAGCCCGGGCATTCTTTGTGATGGACTCAAATTAGCTTTACATGGGTATGTACAGTTGTGCTTGAAAGTTTGTGAACCTTTTAGAATTTTCTATATTTCTGCATAAATATGACCTAAAACATCATCAGATTTTCACTCAAGTCCTAAAAGTAGATAAAGAGAAACCAGTTAAACAAATGAGACAACAAAATTATACTTGGTCATTTATTTATTAAGGAAAATGGTTGAATATTACATATTTGTGAGTGGCAAAAGTATGTGAACCTTTGCTTTCAGTATCTGGTGTGACCCCCCTTTGCAGCAATAACTGCAACTAAACGTTTCATTCCTGCACACTGGCTTGGAGGAATTTTAGCCCATTCCTCCGTACAGAACAGCTTCAACTCTGGGATGTTGATGGGTTTCCTCATATTAACTGCTTGCTTCACAATATTTCGATTGGATTAAGGTCAGGACTTTGACTTGGCCATTCCAAAACATTAACTTTATTCTTCTTTAACCATTCTTTGGTAGAACGACTTGTGTGCTTAGGGTCGTTGTCTTGCTGCATGACCCACCTTCTCTTGAGATTCAGTTCATGGACAGATGTGCTGACATTTTCCTTTATAATTCTCTGATATAATTCAGAATTCATTGTTCCATCAATGGCCCAGATGCAACAAAACAGACCCAAACCATAATAATACCACCTCCATGTTTCACAGATGGGATAAGGTTCTTATGCTGGAATGCAGTGTTTTCCTTTCTCCAAACATAACGCTTTTCATTTAAACCAAAAAGTTCTATTTTGGTCTCATCCATCCACAAAACATTCTTCCAGTAGCCTTCTGGTTTGTCCACGTGATCTTTAGCAAACTGCAGACGAGCACCAATGTTTTTTTTGGAGAGCAGTGGCTTTCTCCTTGCAACCCTGCCATGCACACCATTGTTGTTCAGTGTTCTTCTCATGGTGGACTCATGAACATGAACATTAGCCAATGTGAGAGAGGCTTAGAAGTTGCTTAGAAGTTACCCTGGGGTCCTTTGTGACCTCGCCGACTTTTACACGCCTTGTTCTTGGAGTGATCTTTGTTGGTCGACCACTCCTGGGGAGGGTAACAATGGTGTTGAATTTCCTCCATTTGTACACAATCTGTCTGACTGTGGAGTGGTGGAGTCCAAACTCTTTAGAGATGGCTTTGTAACCTTTTCCAGCCTGATGAGTATCAACATCTCTTTTTCTGAGGTCCTCAGAAATCTCCTTAGTTCATGCCATGATACACTTCCACAAACATGTGTTGTGAAGAGCAGACTTTGATAGATCCCTGTTCTTTAAATAACACAGGGTGCCGACTCACACCTGATTGTCATCCCATTGATTGAAAACACCTGACTCTAATTTCACCTTCAAACTAACTGCTAATCCTAGAGTTTCACATACTTTTGCCACTCACAAATATGTAATATTCGATCATTTTCCTCAATAAATAAATGACCAAGTACTGTATAATTATTTTATCTCATTTGTTTAACTGGTTTCTCTTTATCTACTTTTAGGACTTGAGTGAAAATCTGATGATGTTTTAGGTCATATTTATGCAGAAATATAGAAAAGTTCACAAACTTTCAAGCACAACTGTACATGAATGTGCCCTGTGATGGACTGCTGCCTAATGTGGATGTGCCCTGAACTGGAGTGATTCCCTGCCTTGGGCTTGTATCTGGTGTTGGCAGAAAAGGCACTGGATACTAATGTCCCTGCAATGGGAAAAGCAGGGTGAAAATAAATGGGCAAGTCTTTTATTACTAGATACCTAATATTAGCACATAGTTATTTAGTAGAATAGTGCATTAGACAGAGAGCAGAGGGGTGGGCTGAACCCCAGGCAGGGTGCTAGTTTAGAGAATTTTAACAAATGGAATGCGTGTGGTATGTGCTGGGCTAGCAATCCCCCTATTTTTCAATCCTTTCTTACACCCACTACTGCTGAGATGGGACTTAAACTGCACATAATCCTGAAGCAGATTAAGTGTGCTCAAAGACAGATGGAGGTTTGAAATGATATTAATAATTGGTATCTTATTGTGTGGGCAAATGGTGAGTCTGAATACTGGAATGGTCAAACTAGTTGCCAATTAATGATTCTTGTTGAGCTTCCAATATTCTCGTACGTTTTCATTGAGTTAGAAGAGCAGTAGGAGAGTAGCTGAATTTGCCTGATAGCTTTATTTCTTTGCAGTTTAAGTAAAGTACAGCAGAAGATTAATATTTCACTTTATCAAACTGTAAGAAATGTAAACTGGTGCTGCTTAATTCCATACATACCAATTTATTGCTGGTCTGCATCTCCAATGCATAACAGTCACTGCATCAGGATGTCTATTACTGTATTTAAAAACCTTGCAGTTCAGCCTACATTATAGAATGAAACTGAGTGTTGGTTTGTTATAAACAAATTCATATTTGTATACTGTTTTACATTTTGCAATCTTAATATATAGTACTAGCTGTGTAAGTCCGTGCTGTAAAAAGCCCAGGGTCCTAGAAACTATTGAAATAATCAGAAAAAAAACTGAAATGTAGAGATGTCAGGTAATTGAAAAGAACTACTCTGGGCATCTCTCTCCTAGGAGGATTCGTTTTGCCAACGTGCTCACATCGCTTGTGCATTAGCGGTGGCAGGAAAAGTAAAAGGGATACCATTTTGCCAATGTTAGTGGCTAAGCAACTTTGTCTTTCTTCGGAGGTTTCATTTTGCCAACATTCTCGCCACACTTGTGTATTAGCGGCAGGAGGAAACGTAAAAGGGATAGATACTGTTTTGCTGATGTTAGTGGCTAAGCGACTTTGTCCTTCTTTGGAAGTTGCGTTTTGCTGACATACTGGCCCCGCTTGTGTTATTAGCGGCTAAGTGAGGTTTCTGCTTCCTCGGAGGTGGAGGCCTTACCCAGACTCCACCTCTCACTTCTGGGCAAGACAGACACACACACTTTCAAGTGTAGACATTTATATGTGAGATATTTAAGCAATGCTCTGTACATAGAGGCATTTCAACTACTGTTTCAAATGGAATTGAGATGCTCCACCATTGTTGATTTAAAGTATGAATTATAAATAACATGAAAAAGTACAACATGGCCTATATGGGAAGCAAAGATACACCACCTTTCAGTTACAAGTGTAAGTCATGTATACATCCAACCTTTAATTTCCTGAAACTTTTTATTCCATTACAGTGTCCCCACGCCCATTAGTTGTGAGTTTAAGAATCAACCCATAGTGGAACACTGATTCATCAAACAGCATACTCACTCACACACACACTCATTGGGCATTTGCAGGAAGCGGCCCATGGATTGGGCTACTGTCTGTACCAATGCACACACGTGCATACTCATGAAATTTACAAGCAAATGTCAAATTAAATTTTGTAGCATGGGGATGGGACTAGGAACTCAAGTACCTGAAGGAAGCCAGTGAGACCACAGGGAGATTGTGGATTCTGCATAACTGGGTTTTGAACTTGTGCATCTTAAATAGTGGGGCAGAAGCACTAATGAAACAAAAAAAAAGTCCATCTGTCCCTTCTCTAAAACCAGTTTATCCAATAGTAGGGTGTGGTATGGCTGGGGTATTCATGAACAAAACAGACAAAAAAATGTAATTAATTCAAACTAAAATTCATTTCACAGGCAGTTTCACAACTCACTAAAGTGTTTTTGGGGTTTTAAAGGTTTTTATGGGGGGTAAAAAAACAAGAAAATCCTGCTCACTAAAGCCTCATTTACACTTTCGTGTTTTCCTGTGATCTTTTCTGCATCTGTGCCAAGCTTGTAATCCATACCACACTGCTATAGTAGATTTTAAAAAAATTAACATGCTGCATATTTTCCACATGAAAGCACACCAAAATGAACCACTGTCGACATTATTGTGGCATTGTGGACATTACAAACTGCTATCCTGCTATCACCTAGCAAACTACCTGAGGATATTCCCACTTCTGGTGATTTTGTTTTTACACTAGATATTTTTATTTAATACTAAATGAAAGGCAGTCATATGGCATCCATGCATGAAAATGACACCAGGTAGGAGCTAAACACCCTTCCTCTTGTTTGAATAGCACAAACTTTGCAGAAAGCAAAACATAACTTATTTAGATAATTTTTTTACAAAGGGAAACTCTGAGTTTCACACTAAATTCAATTTTGTGCCAATCATTTTGCTTATTACGTGCAAAAGTGGTAGCACTGCGGCCTTGCTGTGAGGAGACCAGGGTTCGCATCCCTGGTCCTCCATGCATGGAATTTCCATGTTCTCCCTGTGTCTGCATAGGTTTCCTCAGGATGCTCCGATTTCCTCCCACTGTCCAAAGACATGCAGATAGGTGAATTGACAATGCTAAATTGGTCTTATTTTGTGTTTGATGTGTGTGTGTGTGTGTGCGCCCTGTCCATAATTTGTTCCTACATTGTGCCCTGTGCTAGCTGGGATAGGCTTCAGCCCCAACGTGACAATGGTCTGGATTAAGTCTGGCATAGGGCACCAGTATATCACAGGACACACTTGTGCATATGGGGTTCATTTAGACTTACCAACTGATGTAACGTACAAGACATTGGGTTTCTGGAGGGGACACTGAAAGTTCCAAAAGAAAAACTCATATGGAATACAGACAGTGACTGGGCTGGAGTCACCTGAAGGTGTTATGCAGCAATATTTTCAACATTATAAAGGCTTCCTTAAAAAAATCATTAAAAATGCATTTTCATACTGTAATGCACACACATCCTAACAGGAGACTATATTCCTCCACTTTGAATTGTCTATGAGTTTTTCTCTCTCTCTCTCTCGAAAGACTGAACTTCTATGAGCAATTATCATCAGACTCACTTTCAGGGGAAAAAAATGCTTTTGAAATTAATCTCACAAAGCAGAGTTTGCGGTTGGTGTCATGGATGATACTGTAATATAAGCGATAGGAACTAGATTTAAAAAAAAAAAAGGAAAGAAATCGATCATAAGGTATGAAGTTGTTCCGAAAATGACTTCAATGTGGTAAGACCACTCCGAGATATTTCTGACAAAACACCAAATGCTCCTCCTAGATACACAAAAATGAGCAGAACAACAGCAAAATCTACATTACAAATGCCAAACAAAATGTTCCTCAACATACAGAAATTTTTAAAACAACACCCTTTTAAATGTATGCTTGTCTAAATCCATCCATTCTCCAACCCGCTGAATCCGAACACAGGATCACGGGGGTCTGCTGGAGCCAATCCCAGCCAACACAGGGCACAAGGCAGCAACCAATCCCGGGCAGGGTGCCAACCCACCGCAGCTTGTCTAAATCAGGAGTCCAAAAGATTGGCCCTGGAGGGCTGCAGTGATAACAGCATTTTATTCCAGCCCAGTTTCTAAACTAGAATTCAGTTATTGCTACTGAAGCACTTATTGCTCAGGCAACATTTTGTGCTTTCTTTTAGTTAACTTGCTTGCTAAGATTCCAGCCCTTAATTTATTCTTTCAGCTTTAAAAAGCTTCAGTCAGGTTATTGAACTGCTCCTTGTTTTCTTTACCCGCTACAAATTAACAATGAGATGCAAATGACAAAGGAGCCAGCAGCCCGTCATCTAACTGGGTATGTCCATCACGAAGAAGCTGTTTAAATGAAATTTTTGGAAAAAAGTAGAAGAGAGAAAAATGAAGGACTGGGAATTACCAATGTGCTTGGGATCACAAAGAATATGTATGCTATGTTCAGAATTTACAATCTGAAAGTGACTCATAGTAATAAGCCATCTAATTAAATGCATTATTTTACCTAGGAATTTCAACTTCTAATTAAGCAATCGAGCAGGAACAAAACTGTGCAGCCACTGTGCCTCCCTGGGATTGAACTTGAACTCTACTGGCCTTAATGATTTTTAAAAAATTAATTAATAATATTTTTTATTGTGTCCATTATATGATTACCATACCCAAGTGTGTTTTTGTTCAGCGCAAATTTTGCATTTTTCTATAACTAAACTAGAAAGCCTTCAGGATCAATCAGTTAGTACGGTGCTGGGAACTGAACCAGCATCCTTGTGTTTTATAATCCAATTTCCTAACTATTTAGCCACACTATCTTTCAGTGAAACAATCTGTACCTCAGAATAAAAAAAACATATACACTAACAGAACACAACGAGTACACAAACTACACCCAGAATCCAGATGTCATAGCTGACCTGCTGCCCAATGTGCATGTAGTCAAAAGCCTGATGCTGCCAGACGGGGCTCTGACTGATGAGACCTTGATCTTGATCATAGGATGAATGGATTAATGGATTTATATTTACCTAATTCAAAACTTGTATTTTAAAATATGCACTTGTTTTGTGTTTTTTCATTTCTCATAAATATCCAGTTATTTATTTTGAGGTGCAACTGCAGGATATTTCAATCTGCCATGTTGCCCTAGGTCAAGCGATGTTTGACCCTTCAGTGCTTTATCAGACAATCAAGTATCCTGCACCAATGAGCACTGGGACAATGCTTAATTTCCCAAAGGAGGGGACAGGAAGATACCATTGGCAACATTCCCAATATTTTAAACTTGAAGAGCTTTTGGTTAATATATTCCTCACTGTGTTCCTTTATGGAGCTGGGAATCAAATTTCCAGTATTGAATGGGTTTGCCATTCTATGACATAGCTGAGGTGACATTCCATGAAAGCTAGCTAGTGCTCCCTGGAATAACTACAGAAAAATGAAAATTGCAAATGGCCATCTTCAGGAAAGCGGAGGATGACGGTTATCTGGTGGCCCTGTTGCAGATGCCTCAGATCAATATGATTTACAGTAGGTTGTATGTAGTGCTTCTGATTGACTCTTGGAGAACATGAACACAATGAAACTCTTCCTGCCATGTAACAAGGGCTGCTGGGATAGGCTCGTGCTCTTTGTGACATTGTGTTGGATAACTGGGTTAGGAAATGTGTTAATGGAAAGATCTTCTAATGTACAGATTAATACAATACAATACAATTTATTTTTGTATAGCCCAAAATCACAAAAGGAGTGCCGCAATGGGCTTTAACAGGCCCTGCCTTTTGACAGCCCCCCAGCCTTGACTCTCTAAGAAGACAAGGAAAAACTCCCAAAAAAACCCCAGTAGGGAAAAAAATGAAATAAACCTCAGGAAAAGCAGTTCAAAGAGAGACCCCTTTCCAGGTAGGTTGGGGCGTGCAGTGGGTGTCAAAAAGAAGGGGGGTCAATACAATACAATACAATACAATACACAGAACAGAACAAATCCTCAATACAGTATAAAAATAAAAATTTTAGAAGTACGTAACAGAATTTAACAGTGGATGACATCACATAATATGATTTGGATTTAGGACAGTGTAGTCTGGTACAAGCTTTTCCAAGTTGTAAGGTGTGAAGCAGGTGCGACTGTCAAAATTTGCATCTGAAATGTTTATGCATGCCAGGCAGAGAAAAAAAAAGGAACAAGAATGAAAAGGCCTAGTCATTAGAAAAACAGGAGCACTGTCTGTTGTGAGGAAAAAACAATTCACATTTCTAACAAGTAATATGCAAATAAATAAGAAATAATTCAAGGGAACCAGGAAACATTTTGAAAATAATAACCTCACTGTCACACCACTAGCAGGAGAATGTAAAGTATGAGAAAACACTGCCCATAACAAGAGTGCCAGTTTTTTTCAGTGAGCATCAGCTGCATTCTAGGGTTCTGGCACTACAGTATGTTCTAATTCCGTCTGGCTTCAAGCCATGTTTGTCTATGTGAGAAGCCCTTAGTAAACAACAAAGAACATGGATTCAGTCCGGCCTCTTACCTTCCTTGGGATCCATTTCAATATGTGATGCGTCATGAATGATGCAATTTTCGTTGCCGGTGCCATTCCCTGCTAAGAATAAAATGTAAGTATTATCACTTGCCGATTTGAAAGGGTCATGGAAACACAAAAATCATTTCATGATGCCTCTAGAATAGAAGGAAAACTGAAGAGTTGGCAATCTGTGAATGAGGCCCTTTATAATGTTAAAATTAAGGTGTGTAAAACATCCTTGGCTTGGCTAGAAAAAAGTATACACTACTGTTCAGATGTCACACATATACAGAAAATTAACTGCTCGTCTTCTTCTGTCTTCTGTCAGCTTGTGCCAGGGTCACTAGGAAACAATCAAGGCCTAGTCATTCAACAGTCACTAAGGCACGTAATTAAAATCAAATAAGGTGTGACATCAGGCACTTGGGTCTCACTGTTATGCTGCACTGATTAAAAGTGGCTGGTATGCTGTAAAACAGAACCGGGGCAGCAACCATTCAGGGACTGCAAATCACAAGCAAAATAAAACAACAGACTTTAGAACCACAAGCAGAGACCCTTCATTATACATACATTTGGTGATGTTGAGATCAATGTAGGCATGCTTGGCCTGCTGAATTTGAGTGGCATTGAGCTTTTGGGCAACATCATACACAATACAGCAGTAGGTCCCCTGGTCCATGAGGGTGAGGTTGGTCAGTGTGATCCAAAACTTGCCCTTGTGGTTTACTCCAAAATAGACCCCATGCTGAGGCTTGTGAATAATTTCGTTGGCGTGACGAGGATGAACCTTCTCTGGACATTTAGGGTCCTTATTGGCACTGAAGAGAAAGTTCCTTCCCACCTTGTCGTGGGGCCCAGCCAGTGGACCCACAATGATGCAAGGCAATGTGACATTAGTGCCTTCTGGGCAGCTAAATGATACGTGAGGAGCAATCACTTTCATCGTCCAAGCTACACCTGTGGAGAGAAGGACAAAAAATGAAGAAGGCTGACCTCAAGAAAAACACACCAGAACTTCTCATTGGGTACAAACAACAACCAGTAAACATCTTTACAGTGTTCTAGTAGAACGCTAGGAAGCCAGGCATAAAAAATTTAGGATAAAGTGCACACGAGAAACACTGGAGTCAGGTCACTTTATTCTACTTTTAGTGACCAAAGGAAATGGAAATCAGTGTGATTCTGCTGTTTTGAAGTTGCCAAATGCATTTCTGTATATTTTATTTGCTTTCACTTTCATTTTGACCACATGATTATTCTTTATTAATCTATTTTTGGGAATGCTAATTTGAATCTTGTTTTTTTACTATAGTTTCCTCCATGTTTAAGATGACCATCTTGCCATCTTAAACAGCTCTCCTGAAATACAAGGCAAGTCAACATTTAGCTTTGTATACATTCATTTTTTCTAAATCCTTCTTATCAGTCTGGGTAAATACACAACTGGATCTTGTTGTGGCACAGTTTCTAGAACATAACTGGAAATCTAGCAGCTGGCTGCACTGTTATCATGTGAACATGTGAGTGTAGCTTCATTAAATAGCAGTAACTATATTTTAGCAATAATACTACTCTAGACTCTCTTAATTAGGGCGGAGTGGTGGCTCTGAGGCTAAGGATCTGCGCTCGTATCCCGAAGGTTGCCGGTTCGAATCCCTGTCAGTGCCAAAAGAGATCCTACTCTCCTGGGCCCTTGAGCAAGACCCTTAACCTTCAATTGCTCCAAGGGTGCTGTACAATGGCTGACCCTGCGCTCTGACCCCAAGGGGTATGTGAAAACTAACAAATTCCTAATACAAGAAATTGTATAAGGTGAAATAAAGAACAAAAAAAAAAAAGTATTAAATTGAAACTGTAAAATAATGAATCCCCATAGTAGAAAATAAGATTTAATAACTTTAAAGAAAGATGAATTCAGAGGGCAGTTGACTATATCAAAGGTTCAGTGGAGTTTTAGAAACAACAGTTACAGAGTTAGATTTCTTAGTGGCAAGGCTCAGGTTCAAACCATAATTACACAGATTTCAGCTTCAGTAAGGAGTGTGTGATATGTATCATCTACGATAATATCTTAATTGTTGTTTTAACAATGTGTGAACTGAAATTATTGAGTACGTTACTCACTTTGCAAAAAACAATGAAAAACAAGCCTCTTTGTCTGTGTTATGTTATGTAACTGTGAGAGGTGGAATTGAACCGGCAAAGTTTGAGCACTCAAATGTTTTCTAGTTTAACATTTCAGCCTGTTAATAATAAACATTAACAGATAAATGTTCAGAGTTCAGAGTGGTGTCATTACCCCTTTTTGGTGGTTCACACAAAGCGACACATCATGAGTCACAACACAGAACCTTCAGAGTTTAACCGAATTCAAAGCCAGAGCATAACAGTACAGTGCGTGCAGTGAACACCATTTACAACTTAAAGACACATGCGCTTTCTTTCCTCTCTCATACTATTTGATCAACTTAATTATTTCAAGATCAGTTGCTTTGTTTCCTGTATTTGTAAGACAAATGTAATGTAGTCGAAACCGCTGCAGGTAATACATTGAGACTGAGATGAATGAGTAACAGCATATGGGGCTAGCATGGTGAAAAATTCTCATTTCTCTATAAAATGCAATTTAAGTGAAACTGATCTAGTATGGAGCCTTATAGAAGTCAGGCAAAAAAAAAACAAAAAAAAAAAAACAATTTGAACAAATTACTAATTTGAAGTATTTTTATTTCCGTAAGAAGCATATGCCTATTGGGCGCAATTTATTTCAAAGCCATATTGCTTGGTTGTCCTATATTCATTCCAAAGCACATTTTTTTCTTTCATTATTTAAAACACTCGCACAGATCCCCACCTCCTCACCCTCCTATTTGTATGGCTGCAGAAGATGGAGCAAAGAGAGGGAGCAAAAAAGAAAAAAAGTCTTTTGGCAGCTACTTTAAAAAAAAAAAAAAAAACAGGAATTCAGAGAAAGTGAGTCTCTGCACCCTGGCATTGAAAAAGAGATCATGAGCTACTTGATGATACCTGAGGTGGACAGTGATATAACTCCAATTGAGTGGTGGAAAACATAAGAAGGACATTTCCCCAAGTTAGAGAATCTTGCAAAAAAAGTACCTGTGCATCCCTGCCTCAAGCAGCCCTTCCGAGAGGACTATCAGCACTGGAGGAAATGTTCTAATGGGTAACCGTGCTGCTCTGAAGCTAGATGCTGTAGACAGACCGGTGTTCTTGTCACACAACTTGAAGTTTCCTCAGTAGAATTACACAATTGTTTTATCTTCATGCAATATTAGACAGAACTTGAAGTTAGTCATTTGTTTAAAAATGTTATAGATTTGGGTTTTTGTAGCTTTGTGCAATATATGACAAAACCTGTTTACAAATGCTATAATTTTTTCTTCTCTGCAGCATTTGCCAGAACTTTGGATTTTTACACTATAGTACAATATATTAGATTTCTGCTCTTGCTTGTATGCCACACAACTCACCTTACAGCAGAGCAGTTTATGTTTATCCACACTGTAATGTTCATGCTGTGTAGTTCAATTATAATTAGTATTTTATTCCCTTTGGATTCCTATCTTGTTTACTTTAAGGGAGTCTGTTTAAAATGCTAAAATTGTAATAGTTTTATTGGTCTTTTGTGTAAATCCTGTGGGCCACTTTGAAATGGTTTACTTATACTGTTTGATCTCAGTAAAACTTTGACTGGGGATTTTAATGTTTTTTTTTTAGTTTACTTCAGTTTTAAGTAAATAAATAAGACCTGTTTTCATTAACTGTTGCTTCCATAAATCTCATAAACGTATCTTCTTATATAATACGCTACCGTGGCTGTTCGTTTGTCTGCCCTGGATTTTAAATCACCTGTAGCTTGCAAACCGTTTCACCTATTGACCTGAAATTTGGTACACTTATACTATGTGACGTCTAATATCCGCTTTTGGGGTGATGATTTTTATTACTCTTTTTATTTTATTTTATTGTAGACTCAACTCTCGGCAACAGACAGCAGGGCGGCCGTGCAGCGCATGTGTACGGGCGCCGTTCTTATCCCTACCACCTTCGTCGTCACTTCCACTACCTCTTCATATCTTAAATCATTCTAGAGGCAGATTGAAGATTTAAGTGCCAGCTTAAGTGAAAAATTAAGAAAAACGTAAAAAAGTAATTGCAGAACAAAAACTAACTTAATCAGTTTTAACACGAAAACATGCTGACGGAAGAAGAGAAGCAGTGGGCCGCTAGGGTGTGGAAAAGAAGAGCTGCTCAGGAAGCAGCAAGCGCATCAGCCTCTGAGTAAACGAATGCTAGACGTACAGAGAAAGAAAGAGGATGAAAACTATGAATGCTTAAGTCAAGTGTATTCACTGCATGTTATTGTGCAGTGCGCCATTACTGGTAAACTATAATTGATATCCTATTATTAAGACCAAGCTAGATCAATAAGACTTTTACAAATACGTTTTTAAAGGATGTAAAATATCATCTAATTATCATTATTCTCAAAATCCCAGAAAATACTGAGATTTCATTTTTTTGCCAATATTGCACACCCCCAATTTCAATGCTAGCTAGCTGTGTGAATTTCAGTTTAACAATATACAAACAACATTATGATGTATACGTGCAGCACTGTTGGATGGTGTGCAGAGTAAGAACTGTTTATTTTCTGTAGCTATTTAAATGGGAAACACCACCAGTAAACCAGTTGACCTTAAAAGATCAAATTGAGCCTCAATCCTAATGAACAGACGTCAGGGGAAGTAGTGGTCTTCACATTGTGCTGCTCCATTAAAAAGCAGCACATACAGTATTGCTGCTCATTACAAAAACTCTGGCTGCTGGAATATACAGACCAGTTTTGCACTTAAATACATGATCTATACCTTCAAAAAAGCTTCTACAGTATGTTAAAATTATTAACAAAAAATAGTTAACAAATTTCCTAGTTTTCACGCTCAACATGTAGTTTTCATAAATAGAAAAATAATGCAAAAAAATAATGTTATATTTTGTAAGTTTGAGATTAACCTGTCGGCCAACTGCATCACATGACCCTCATCCTTCATCTTGTGACCAGTAAACCTATGTTACAATTCCATGTGGCTACTCTGGACTGAAGCCGGCCAGATGTCAACCTGGAACTTGCCAGCAAACGCCTATCCATAAAGCAGAATCCACTGACTGAAGACACTGAAGGCCTGGATTATATCTCTTGGTTGGCTTGGGACAATCTGGGGATTTCCCAAAATGGATTAGAAGAATTTGCTGAGGATATGGTTGTATGATCTATCCTGATCTATCCTGATCTTTACTGACGTGAAGAAAGACAGAACTTTTTTATAAAAAGGACTAGGAGATGAACAAAGTCAAAAATATATCCTAGGTCAAAACCGAGAGTCTCCCGATTTATCAACAAATTCAAAATGACAGAAAAACAGAAGCACAACAGAAGACAGGTTTGTAATCCACAAACTTCGATACAAAATGATTGACCAGACGACTTTTTAACCTCAAACCAATTGACCCCTCAAAGTGGTGACCCTAGTCACCACAATCTGTATCATGGTGACGGAATCCATAAAATGGCAGCAGCCAAGGAAACGCAAAATGGCGTTCATGCAAAACGCTAATAAAATATGTTCCTCAAAAATGCATTAAACCTGAAATCTGAAAACTCCAGAAGAGACAAAATTCATTCAGGATAAAGCATAAATATTTATAAAAACTACAAATCGTAATGAGATCAGCATGTTGGCACAGCAACCCTCATTACGATAAGCAGAATAAAACGGAAATGTGAAGCAAGATATTTTATGTGAAGCTATGATGGACTGGCCCTATATTCAGGGTTGACTCCTGCCTCATGTTCAATGCTACTAGGGAAGACTCCGGCCCCCTTTTATCCTGAAATGCATTTAACAGGTTTAAAAATGTAATGCATCTTGCAACATTTTATTATATACAACTAGCTGTGCTACCCATTTAACAGGGGGGTGAAATCTGAGTAATCAACGTATACCTCATTTTTTTATTTGATTCATGGATTGTCAATTTGGTGTAGTATTATAATGTAAATTCAATCCCTTTTCTTCGCAACAGCCTCTTCCTCTTCAGACAGAGCCACCAATTTGCACAGCATCTCTTTGCTGTTGCTCATCAAATTGACTACTCCTATCGTTGAAGTGTTTTGCTGGGAAAATGTGGCAGCGGTCACTAATACACTGGCCTAGTTGAGCGACTCTAGCCTAGACGTGTTGGAGCTTTGGTTTCCTGATGTGCACATCAATTTATCATTATTTTCATTCATCCGTTGCCCACCATGCAAAGTTATCAATAATTAGCATTGCAGCTAAAAACCTTGTTTTTGTGGCCCAAGTGGGTGCAAGAAAGTCGCTAACACAGTACCGTTGCTGGGGTATGATGTTGAACAACAGAACAGGCCAATGACACCATTTTCCTATTTTTAGACACTTATTTGGTATTTATATATTTTTTTTATTTTTTTGAGCATTACCAGGGGTATTTGTGAGTGCAAAAACAGTATATAATTGCAAAAACAGTATATAATAAACTAATGATGTTATTAAGGTCTTCAAAAATTATAGAATCAGATTAACATGACATAATAATGACTTCACCATTACCATTCAGATCTT
Source organism: Polypterus bichir lapradei (assembly GCA_026402145.1). Taxonomy (NCBI): domain Eukaryota; kingdom Metazoa; phylum Chordata; class Cladistia; order Polypteriformes; family Polypteridae; genus Polypterus; species Polypterus bichir. The sequence goes on along the minus strand of JANRMT010062813.1, from coordinate 81,934,517 downwards.
CCTTTCTAAAATTGAAGGAAGTGCAAATTCTTCAGCAAAAAGTAATATAAAATCATGATACATAAAATAACACTGTAATAGGCTGTCTTTTAATGAGAAACATCTAGAGCATTTGTAAATAAGTGTTCCTGTTAGAGGAAATTTGTGTGCAAAAATTTCCCTACAATGTACAGAACCAGGAGTTGTATTTTACAGTTGTGTACAACTGACCTCCATACTGTTTAATTCCATAGTCAACCTAAGGGGTGCATTTCAAGTCCTCTCAATAAATAAGAACATATGATTTAAATTTTCCTAAGTGCAGAGCATTGCATAGCATTTGTGGAAATATAACACTAATGCTGTTGGCGGCTTTTCGTTCTTTCTCATTTGCACAGTGCATGTGAATCCTGGAAACATTTGAAGGTATATTATGTGGCACTATTTATGAACAGTTTTAACACTAGAGTACAGGGACTTAAAACAGAGATTATATTATTTTTATTATGTTTTAATAATTCTTTTATAGTTACTGAAAGACAAAACAATAAATGTTATTGACAATGAAATAAATCTCAATTATATGCAGTAGGGTGTATGTGCTTGATGGTCAACTTCTTCTCACTTTTTGATGACTGCAGAATATGTTTGCACAAAAGAAGAAAAATTTACTAAATTATTTTTGACCTCTGAAGGTAAATTCTTGCTTCTGTCCGTGGTGGCCTGCTAAAGACCAAAGAACATGACCAACAGTTTTGTAGTATTGCTGTTGCTCTCCATTCCTATATACATTTCTAATTGTCAAAACGGTTCTGATCATGCTGCTTTACAGGCAACTGTCCATTAACTGGTGTAAACATACCCAGCCAACCTCATCAACGCTAAGTATAGTAGTAATAGACTTTCAAATCACCTACAGTAGTGGCCTGTATTGTAATTAGTGCCAGCCTGTATGCACCACTTATTAAACTACTGGACACAGGCAAAAAAGCAGGTCACAGGCAATTTGTGCTGTCACTGTCTGCCTTTGTATTTCTAAAATGAAATAGCTTGACCAGAGAATTGTTTAAATTCATATTTACTATACTTTGCTTTTTTTTTTAAAGTTCACCAATAGTATTAAATAGTAGTTGACTATATTCACATGAGTCTGCTGGGAGAAATGGCAAACTACTTAGCACAATATGCATTATAATATACTCATGCCGATCACGGTGCCAGACAGGGGCATATTTGTTGGTTGGCCATGCAAGTAAGACTTTCACTGTATATGTGACAATATTACTGCTACCACTACAAACAGCAGTAGACTATCAAGACACTAGAAACAGTCTCTATTTTGCTTCTTTTTATATGTTATAAACATCCTGTACACAGTTTGTGAAACTCATGGATTGTGTTTCTGATACAGATGTGAACACCTCAAGGAACAGACCTGTCTCCTCTTCTCTTCACTCTGTACACCTCTGACTATAAGTAGAACACCAGTTCATGTCACTTGCAGAAATTCTCAGATGATTCTGCACTTATGTGTTGTATTAATAAAGGGGATGAGACAGAGTGTAGGAATCAGGTGGAGAACTTTGTTTTTTGGTGCAAAGAGAATTGTCTGCATCATAACATCAGCAAAACCAAGGAACTGGTTATTGACTTTCGCCACACTAAACAGCCTCTGTATCCGGTCACTATTCAGAGTGGATATAGAGGTGGTCCACTGATACAAGTACTTGGGGGTCCTTATTAAGGACAGGTCGGAATGGTCTCAGAACACTGAAGAACTATATAAGAAAGGGCAGAGCAGGCTTTTTTCATTAGGAGACTGTGTTCTTTAATGTGGGAGGTGACATCCTTCAAATCTTCTACAACTCTGTAATGGACAGTACAATGGTCTACACTGTGGTGCAGCTTGGCTGGTAACATCACTTCAAGAGAGGCCCACCGAATCAAAATACTGATTAAAACGGCAAACTCAGTTACAGGACACATTCTCTGGACCATCTGGATGTAGAATCAAAGGAGAGACTCAAGACAAAACTGAGTCCCATTATGAACACAGCCGCTCTCTGACACACTAACACTGAGGACTTTCAGCCAATGAATCACTTAGCAGAAGTGTGTCAAGAAACGCTACTGGGGTTCCCTTTATCAACTGCAATACATACAATAATGTTTTACTGTGACTTCAAAGTTGAAGTTTTCTTTTTATATTTTCTTTCTTTTTAGTCATTCTGGTGTATGTTCAGACCACATTGTGTATGTTACTATTTTATCTATTTATGTATGTATGTATGTATTTAAAGAACATTTGTATAAAGCCAAATTTCCCCCTGGGGACAAGTAAAGATCTATCTATCTATCTATCTATCTATCTATCTATCTATCTATCTATC
>JANRMT010062813.1:81915078-81932138 GCA_026402145.1 Polypterus bichir lapradei | reverse complement strand
TCTATCTATCTATCTATCTATCTATCTATCTATCTATCTATCTATCTGCTTGCAAACAATAACCATTAGCCTTAAACAGAGGCAGTGCTACTTCCACAAAGACAGAGATGAGTTTTTATTATAGCAAATAAACAAGAAACTGTGAACAGATATTACTACACACAAACCAAAACAACAAAGGGCATTGTGTTGTCTTGCAACTGAACACTGAAAGTGCTGCACACTCAGTTAAAACTAATAAATACAGATATCTTTAAATATGGAAATCTTTGATGACTTTAGTAACCAATATTCGGTTATCATAAAGTATAAATCTACCAGATCACACTCACTGTCCTGTTTCTTTCTTCACATACATTCACATTTACTCTGGGATCCATCAACCGAAAAGCTAAAATATAATGACGATATTTAAATTCTTTATCTGCAGGGCTCAGTAACAAGCAGAGGAGAGTCAATAACATCTCCCTCTGCATTTTGCAGTAAGATAATTACAATATCACATTCAGTGGTCAGAATTATCAAAAGTAGACAGCTCCTTTATAAAGTATCATACTAGCTTTCAACCACCGCCTTTTCTGTGGAATTTTGTGCAGTATCAGCCCCTTTTTAAAATGACGTCTAATAAACAGATCCATGGAGCATCCTTGGGGGCAGAAAGGAATGAGTTTTGTGTTGACCTTGCCTTGTTACTAAACTTAACACACTTCCTCAATTGCAGACAAAGGTCAAATAGATTATTTTTGATCTCAGTGCCTGAATCTTAGCAGCAAGACTTCCCAACTAAATTTATCCATTAGTATATAGAGTATGTCAGTACATTGCAAGAAAGAATTTAACTGTACACTTACAGTGACAACAATAACTCTATATGTACTCTATATCTACATATAACATGTACTGTATAGTATATATTATATATTGATATACAGTATATATAAAACATTATATTATTATTATATTATTTTTACTTAAAGTTGATTTGATGTTCTTTGCACTCTGGGCTTTTATCACCTCCATTTTATTTCAGTTATCTAAGACATGATCAAATTTCTCTTTGTTTTCTACCAATTATGATGTACAAATATTTCAAACTACACCCCTGGTTTTTCATATTATAATACATTTATTGTCTTCAGAATTAGATGCTGTATCCTTGTGCCTAGTCAAAGATATCAGCATATTTAGACCAGAACCTGCCATTCCATCCTGCATCATTCTTCAATCCTTTTCTCCTAGTGTATTTAATTTAATGTCAGGTTGAAGGGCCTCAGGCCTCAGGCTCGTACTTTCATGTATCTCAAGTTCTCTCCATGAAGAAGTATTTTCTAACCGCTATACAAAATTTACCCTTTCCCAGCTTTCACCTGTGCTCTAATTTTAATGTAACAGCTGGAATTTACTCTTGTAAATTCCTTCGTAGTTTTGAATACTTCTAACATAACATAATATTCTCAAGGCCTGTTTAATCTAGTTCATAGTTGGGGGGGGGGTTAGTTCAAGGTTGGCGGGAGGTGAAGTTTCCTTAGTTGGCTCTATGATGAACATTGATGTTTTTACTTCTATAAGTGAATTTGTTTTAGAAAAGTCTATGTTTCTAACATGATATTTTAAATTACCATTCAAGATGAAGTGCATTGAATAGTCTGTTCTGTCTTATCACTTTTGCTTGAACTCTTTCAGCCTTTTCAATCTTTCCCTAGCTCACTGCTCACAGTGAAAGACTTTCTTTGGTGCTGTTATGCTCTCTTTTGTAATATGGGTACCAAATTATGCACAGCATTCCAATATGCTCTCGCAAGTGTGTTACACTTCAGCATAAGCTCTCAATTTGTTTTCCACGTTCAGAAATATCTAGCCCTTCATACCCTTTTAAAACACAGAGACATTCCTCACCATCAACCACACAGTAGACACATGTTAAAGATTTTATTTTATGTATTATGTGAGATGCTATGTCAACATACAACTTAATTTCAGTTGCTTTAACTAATCCCGTAATAGCTTAATGCTGCTATCTGGGATAAGGCCCAACACCCAGCAATCCTAAACAAGACAAATAGAATAAGAATCGAGATGGATGGATGAATGAAATTAAGAAAGCACAGCACTAGTTAGTTGATCTTGAAAATAAAACCTGTACGTTCTTGCACTACTCTGTGAAGATGACCAGCAGTGCGGCCATAATGCTGGTAGAAAAACGAACCTAGGTAATTGTCTCATAAGTGCATCAGCAGAAGACACTTAGTGATGTTTCTCTTTAAGTGAAATGAGTGCATAGTTCTGCATCTCATAATGTTGATGCTCACCCTTCCATGTGTTGCCCTTTTCACAATACGGTGGTTGGCCAGGTCAATCTCTCTCATACTATCATAGCTTTACTGGTAATTGGGCTTCATACTCCTCCCTACCTAATGCACACTCAAGAGACTCTGTCTGACAATCAGTGCAGGAATACCACCCTGCTTATTAAAGTTTACCCCTCATTTTACAAGCAGCCTCAGAATTGAGATCCCCCAGTGTCACTAATGAGCTCATTCCCATGATTATTCTGAGCACTACCTCTCTAACATGTTTCCTTTCTCCCTTGCATTGCATTGTGACCTCTGTCTCTTTCCCTGCCTCTCACTCTCCTTCCTGTGTTTCAGAAGGACTCTTTTATTTCTAGAGTTTTGCTCTCTTCCTGTCCCTCGTCCTTATCTCTACATTGCTCTGAATACTCCCTTAAGATGTTTCATCAGTATTCTGCATGTTTTTTTTACTTTTCATGGCTCCCTTTGTCTCTCCTTTGCTGCTTTTCTTCCTGTTTTTTTGAATCCCCTGTTGTTTCTGACACCCACATGCAGCAGTCTCACTGGCAACCCCAACCATCTCACATGCCGTGATTTTGAATACCTGCTGATTGAGGATTAGCATTCCAGAGAGGCCAACGCTGGACTCTGGTGTGCTTTAAAAAAATAAAAGCTTTCTACACGGTTGTCACAATAAATACGCCTGACTAGAGATGTTTTATCTTCTGTTATTTTTGCTTCTTAATTCATTTTGCGCTCAGCAAGAAGTCTTGCCGAGATAAGCCCAGAGCATTTGAATCCAGCAGGAGTAGACTGTCCATAAGTGTCAGCGTGGGTGCAGATTTTCTTTCTTTCTCCACAAATTTCCAGCATCGATCACTGGAACTCTGGCCTGCCTATGCAAATTCAGTTTTCAACAGTTACATTTAGAACCGGAGAAAATTGTCAAGATTTTTTGAATAGTATTTTCATACAGTATATGTTTTATTTCTTTTATTTCACTTATTCCAAAGGCACTAAGTTTAGTATCAGGCGGACGAGTGTGTGCCTGTACTTAACAGGCATTCCTTCCAGTACAGGCCAATGCCTTGCTGTAGGTGATACTGGAACAGGCTCACACAAACTGATACTAGAAAAACCAGGAGACATAAGTGGCAGTTTAGTATCTCACAAATGTAGTCACCTCATGTTTTTACTGCTATAGCTAGTATAATATATCTGGCTGGCACAGTGGTTAGAACTACAGGGGAAATGTACAAATCCTGTGGAATCAGAACATTCTCAATTCATATCTACATATTTCCAGTGTGCTCTGGTTTTCACCCACATCAGCAGGACTTAACAGGATTACATTAACTGATAGCTCAATAAGACATATGGGATACATTGACTTTAAGCTCCATGTTATCTCTATTTGACCAACACCACAGTAATGTGTACTGCAGTGCCCTGGCATTGGTATCCATCAAGATGTGATTGGGTCTGCTCTGTAGCCAAAGACACAGGGACAAGCTCCTGCTCCACAGAATCCATCATACTGGATAACTAGATCATTCTAATAGCTCATATGTTTGTGTAAAAGAAGTGTTTTTCATCAGATAAAACATAAATCACCTAATATCTTAACTCATGCCTCACAGTAGCTAATAGATGAGTTCAGCATTATATTGTGACTAGTCTGTTGGATTGGAAGAACTGTAAAGTTGAACAAATAAAGTAAAAACCCTTTAAACTCTGCCTAATCTTTATAGTTTTCTACTTCTTTCATTTAACTGGCTATAACTTCATTATCCTTAATTCGATATGCATGTTCTAGCCCTCCAAATAAAGGTCAGACATTTCTCTTTTAGAATTTTAACACCTTGAGAACATAGCTATGTTGTAAACTGCAGCAGAATTAGTTGCAAAATGCAGTAACGATTTTACCAAAAATTGCACCTTGAATGTTAATCTTATTTCCATTGGTGTTGGAAGCAATGAGAATTCAAGCAAAATGATACCTTTTATTGGCTAACTAAAAAGATTACAATATGCAAGCTTTCGAGGCAACTCAGGCCCCTTCTTCAGGCAAGATGTAATTACAGATAACAAACAGATTACAAACTGCCTGAAAAAGGGGCCTGAGTGGCCTTGAAAGATTGCATATTGTAATCTTTTTAGTAACCCAATAAAGGGTGTCATTTTGCTTGACTTCTCATTGAATCCACAATGACTAAAATGGTACAACACCCTATTACTACATAGGTGTTGTAATAAACTTCCAAACACTATAAAAGAGTCAGTGAATATGTCAGGAACACACAGAAAAAATATTTGCAAGTAATGTGGCTAAGTTTCACTGTTTTAAAGCAGTACAAAAAATTATTTTTTTCTCTGCTTTTACTGTTTTCAAATAAGTGTCCATAGCATACAGTACATATCCATTATTGAAGACCAATGGCACTGTATCATTTTGATCTTACTGTCAGAGTATATATATAATTGGTAAAGAGATTATAGTGTGTGTCCAAATTACAACACTAATAGTTGAAATATTCAAAAACATCAAAATTCTAAAATATAGAAAATGGACTGTGGTTGAAACACCCCTCTCATTTAGTAGATGATAGTCTGACCATCAAATTGTATACATTTAAATCAGGATGTTTAGGAAAGCCACTGGGGAAGGGGTCAAGGTCACGTTTGGCTCTGATACACCCAATTGGCCAACTTTGAGGATAAAAGGAAAACATTGTAACATGGTATTGAAGTATGTAATTCTGCATTGTAATGGCAAAACACTGTAATTTACTTATAGTTTGTTTTTAAAAATTGCATAATTGTTCGGTTCCACTGGTAGGTCCAAAACAATGGGGCTGAGTTTAAAGAGTTAACTATAACATAGTATGTGGGGGAGAACTCCACCTTCCTAAATACCCAGAATGCTACAAGAGCCAAATGCAAATGGTAGTATAACCACCCACCATCATTCCAGGTCTGTATTAACAATAAAACTAAATGTGTACTAGGCAAATTATGATGATGGTTAAGTCCACCCTTGAAAAGTGCTAGGATATAAGATCACAAGATTCTGGGACTTTGAGACCTGTGATTACATCAAGCAAGTAACTGTCAACTATACGTTCCTGAAATTACATAGCGCATGAACCACACTAGGAATAAGCAAAATTAAAAGACCTATCTATACAGCAGCACAACTTTGACAAGTTGGGCAAGGTTCATAAAATATATTTAACTTTTGGTCATCTTAAATGTAAAAGAAGGGATAGTTACAGGGATTCCCTATCGCCTCATTAAGATACATGTTAGGTTCCTTGGTAATCTTAAACCGGCCCTTTTTAAATTAGCGTGAGTCTACAAGTCAGTGCACAGTCAAGGTTGATCCCTGCCTCGAAAATGACTGCCTACAACTGGATATGTGATGTCTGAATTATGTGACATTAGACGTAATTTCAGGTTTATTTAAGGATGTTTTGATATTGTTTCCTGTCATTCAAGCTGGGTCTCCTTTGAAGCCCACAGCATCAGGAATTTTGTTATTGTGGTTCTCTATTACAAGTCTTTCTACATACAATGACTACACACAATGTGGGTTAAGTAACAAACAGCATAAATATACTGTATTTTTGGATGTATTATTCCTTTACAAACCTTGAGGTCACCTCATTAGTGAGCTCTCCAGTGGCTCCAACAGATGTTTTACATTTTTAGGAACAAGTATTCATCTGTATCATTTTGTTAGGGCAGATAAATTATAGCAAAACTCCAACAAGAATGGATTACTTCAAAAAAAATCTCTGGTGGTTTTGTTTCTTATCCAATCAAATGGCAGAGGAATCAGGCATCACAACTGTCCTGCTAACGTGAGTGGGTCAATTAGGTGATATTTCATATTAGGGTAAAACCATAAATTCAGATGAGTTGGCTTACAAACCTGCAACCCTATTGAACTAAGCCATAATTTTTTAATCATGGAGAATCTTCTTTCTAGATTTGAACTTAGCATCAATAGGAAAGTGTCCATAGATGCAAAGTGTGAAGCCATCCAAGACAATGCAAAAAAATACAAACAAACAAAATTAAATTTCAACAATCTAGACAAAGTAGAAGGTAGTCCAACATGCAAGAGACCAGTCCAAAGTGACGTGAGATCATGCCACAAAATAATGGGTGTCATTTAGATTCATGCATCAAAAGGAAGAAAACAAATGTACCGTATATTGAAATGTAAATGTAACACGTGGACACAGTTGGAAACTTGTTAAGGGTAAATTTCGTACAAACATTAGGAAGTTTTTCTTTACACAAAGAATGACAGACACTTGGAATAAGCTACCAAGTAGTGTGGTAGACAGTAAGACTTTAGGGACTTTCGAAACTTGACTTGATGTTTTTTGGAAGAAATAAGTGGATAGGACTGGCGAGCTTTGTTGGGCTGAATGGCCTGTTCTTGTGTAGATTGTTCTAATGTAAAGTGAATCTGCCAAGTTTGCGGGAGAGATGGTTCAGTCACGGCTCTTGCTTTTTTGACTGTACAGAGAAGTACACTAGCTTTATTGCTGGTTTCACTTGATCTTGCCTCACTCAAGCTTGACTAAAGGCACTTTTGACTACTTCTGGAAGCATATTTGTGTGTTATTGATAACATACTGCATTTAGCTTTACAATAAATGCCCGTCAGTGAAGATTGTGTGATGAACTGCAGGATCCTATGGTTGATAGGTTCAAATCTCAGGGCACGGTATGTAGATTGCATTGTTCTTCTTCTGTCTATGTCAGTATTTATCTTTCCAGGTACTCAAGTTTTTCTCCCACATCCCAAAGACTTGTGTATTAGGGTAATTAGCACTCCAGAATGTGAGACCACTGGTGAGCTATGACAAGGACTGGCACATTGTTTTCTGTTAGAAAATCCTTTAGCCCCTGTCACTCTGAGCTTGATCAAGCAGGTTGCTTTATGGATATTGACAGAATATTTCTATCTTCTTTTGTTGATTTTATTACTTATGTTTTATTATTTTACTATCTTGAAGTTGCATGATGATGATGGCATCATTAGTTCTGCCATTTTCAGTTTGGCCGCTAAGACACCACGCATTACCTAGGTTTGTGTCTTATGTGCACATGCAGGCCATCTTATTTAAGAGTGATACTTTGAGCTTTGTTTCAAAGAAATGATCTTTTATTTAGTTGAGGAATGTTTTTGAGGACAACTGGTTTTCAAAACAGTTTTTGGCTTTTGGTTTTGATTCACTTTTGCTTACTTGTGACTAGTCCATTTGCTTTGTGTGCATATTTTTTAGACAAATGTGTATTGATCACTGCGCTGTTCAGACACTCCAGATTTACCCATGAAACACCCTACCTCACACTAGTAGAAGTCCAGTCTTTACAAGAAGATCACGTTAGTCTTGACAGATATAAGGCCAAAAGTCAGAACATCACGTGTCTCCTTGGCAAACTGGCTTGCAGCTGGTGAAGTCAGGTGAGCTCATCATGGTCTAAATGAGAGAAATTGTATTTGCGAGCTCAAGGGCTTTATGCTTCACAGTACTTAATTAAGGCACAGAGTGCTTCTGAAGTGGATGTGGAGTCCCACGTTTGAAAAGTCTTCTGATGTTATTGATTGCACCATTCAAGTGTCTCTCTGAAGTCTGCAGGCTGTGTACATGTGTAGGCTTCACTGCTGCCTCATCTAGCATTTTCATAAAGGGACAATCCCTTTTACCAGAATTAAGGCTGCATTCCCAAATTAAAGCTGACTTGCTAATTTATAATGCTGTTTCGTTTAAAGAAAAATATGTAGGCAATATGCACACCACGCAGTGAAGCAGGTTCTCATGCAGAGTGCAGAATTGAAAAATGTATATTTCCTGCTCTTAACTTCACCTGCTAACACTGCCAAGGCATGTACAATTTAGGTCATTCTGCTTTGTTTTTAATCATTTTTGTACTTCATAGCTAAAAGAACAGGCGAGAAAAAAAAAAGAAAAAATACACCACTGAGTTTCAGGAAGTTTTCACACTTCGTGGTCAAATTATTTTTTTTCAAGTTCCCTCCTGGGCTAAAAGTTCATTTCAATAACAAGAGTTATGTTCACAGATGATGATGAAGGGTGTGGTGTATGATCCACAATAACACACTGCAGACACACGGCACACTTGACAAAAAAACATGGGGCACCGAGGCTCATTTCACAATGACAAGGAGCTGCAGCACAGAAATGCTGATTCATTTCACTATGAGAGGGTATAGAACAGGTTTCATCAGAACACAGGCCACATGACAACCAAGTGGCAAACCCGTTCACGATGCAAAGGTTTAGGTTTGAGGTCTTGCTTTACTATTTCCTGTCTGGCAGGTTTTCAAAAAAAAAAGTGAAGGACCTGGCCATTGCACAGTCACCTTCTGCTGTTGTTAGTGCACATGTCATTTGTTTAACTGCATTTCGAATAAGAGCCTACACAGTCGAGAATCTGTGAGAAATGGATGTTATCTGCACAACATGCCACTTGACTTGAGGAGCTGTGGCAAAGGAAACTGCATTCATGTCAGTATGTAAAAAATAGATGACACAATCTTTACACCATATATAGCTATAAACTACATATCATTTTATGTCAGTCCATCATTCCATCCATTTTAATCTTGTTTAGGGTTGAAGAGACCAAAGCCTAAGTTTGTAGCATTCAGTGCAAGACAGGAAACAATTTAATTACAACAAAGTACCAAACTTTTGTTCCTGCTGCAAAGGCTTAAGATAGATAATTTCTTTGGGTGGGATGCCACTTACTTACAAAAGGCCAATTTATTCATCCTAACAAGTATCTCTCTAGAAACTGTAATATCCCAGAGGAAAAACCCCAACACACACACACATGGAGAACCCTCAAACCCCAAGCAGACAGAGATCAGTGCAGGATTTGAACCCAGAAATATGGAGCTGTTAGGCAGCAGTGCCAGCTGCTATGCTATCTGTGTGTTTATACTGTACTAGCTGTAAAACGCCCGGGGTCATAGAAACTATTGAAATCACCAGAAAAAAATTGAAATGTAGAAATGTTAGGTAATTGAATGGAACTACTTTGGGCATCTCTCTCCTCGGCAGATTCGTGTTGCCGACGCGCTCGCATCGTTTGTGCATTAGTGGCTAAGTGACTGTCTTTCTTCAGAGGTTTCCTTTTGCCGGCGTGCTCGCCTCACTTGTGTATTAGCGGCAGGAGGAAAAGTAAAAGGGATACAGTTTTACCGATGTGCTCACCGCACTTCTGTATTAGCCGCTAAGTAAGTGACTCTCTCTTTGGATGTTTCATTTTGCCGACGTGCTGGCCTCACTTTTGTATCCTTGGGTTGGGATTGGGGTGGTGGGGCCTTACCCCGACTCTGTCTCTCACTTCCAGGCCGGACAGACACACACACACTTCCATGCGTAGACATTTACATATAAGATACTATATGTACAATACGTGCAGCAGAGTTCCTTCTAAAGCAGTGCTTCTCAAGCTCAGTCCTTTGGCTGCAGGTTTTGTTCTAATTTTTTTTACTTTAATTAATCTCAGTGCTTAATCACCAGTCTTTTTTCTTTCTTATGTTATATTGCATTTAGAGAAATGCATTAGTGTTAGAAAAACTTATAAGAAGTGTGTTAGTTAAACTTATAAGAAATTTCTTAATATTTGTATTTGTCACCATACCTTTGATGCTGAACTCTATTGTTTTCTTTTTTAATGTTCTTTTTCTGTGTAGTTTGCTCCAAGGCAAACAGCATTAGCTGCTAAAGTGTTAATCGCCCATTTGATTTTTTATTAGTAAACAATATTATAAATAACCAGAAAATTAAAAAGATTGAAATACTAAAAAGCTAAAAAGAATTTCTATGCAACAATACAGTATAGTAGATGTCTTCTTCCTTTAGAATAAGAAATTACCAGTTTCAAAATTTCTGAACTGACACAAACAACACCAACTGGAAAGTAACATCTTGCTTAATTAATATTGAGGTCCAATTAATGAAGAAACTCAATGGAATGAGGTGGGGGGACTGCCAGGACTGAACTTGAGAACCACTGTTCTAGAGCAGTGTTTCCCAACCGCTGATCTGTGGACTGGAACTGTTCCCAGTCCATAGAGTATTTTTCAGGTCAGCAAAAATGGGTCATGTTTTTAGCCAATGTGAACATTTTTCAGATAACATTCTAAATGAAAAATGATGTCATATTCTGTCTGGTTGCTCAAAACGCCAAGAGTGGCAAACTCCCTCCTTCACTCTCCTATTAAATCATAATATATATCTGGACACTCAAAACTCCAAAGCGGAACCCCTTCACCTACCCATTCTCTGATCGAACAGTAGTATATCTGGACATTCGAAATTCCAAGGGGACAATGCGCTCCTACTTCCCTCCATCCGACTGAATCATAAAATATCTGCATACTCAAAACTTCAAAGGAGACCCAACCAATTTCAGGTTTGTACAGTATATCTGGAATCCTGAAAACCGAACAAGGACCCACTTTCCGATTTAATGTAAGTAAATCTTGAGGCTCGAAACAACCAGAGCAAACTCCACTCTCTGATCTAATCTTAATAAACCTAGAAGTTATTATCTCAGGTCTATTAAAAAAATCAGACTTTAAACAAGAGTACTGGCACATATGTATTTCTACTTCTGGCATTTGTTGGACAAATTAGTATACGGAATAAATAAGTTTACTTTATTTTCCACCTCCCCAGATCTTCTCAGTCTTCTGTCAGTCCACAAATCAATGAGGTTGAATACTGCTATTCCAGAAAATATTCAAAATAATATTAAAGACAAAATATACAGTATATTAAAACTATAAAAACTCTAGAGAGAGAAATAGAGATAGCAATATTTTTATAAGATAGGACTGGGAGATACGCATGGTCAAATATTGGGCCAAAGTCTTAACCAGGAAGTCTAATAGCACTGTCTTGAAAGCCTAAGCATAAAAGCCTTGTTCACACGGGCGTTAAAATCGAGCGTTTTTTTTGCGTTCGTAGCGTCCGGATCAAGCGCCGAGTGTTTTCTACACGTATGAGTCAATGAGAGTGTTCACACGGGCTTTGGTGACGTGCGTTTGTCCGGCTGCACGTTTATACGGCATCAAAAAAACGTTGCATGCAGCTTTTTCTTGGCGTTCAAAACCCAACGAACGCAAGAAAAACGCTTCTAGTTTGTTTTCTGCGCGTTTATTTTACGCTTCGGAGGACCGGATATATATATACAACATATATATTTTCATATACAACATATATATTTTCATATTGCTTATTTTATTTTATTGTCTCATGTAATTTGTAAACCATGAACCTATTAATTTATGTTCTAATATAATATTTGATAACGATTATGTAGGGGGGGCAATCCATGGCGGGGGGGCATTTCAGTGCATAACACCGGTGTAAGCGCACACTCGACTACTGTTTCCTTACCTCAAAGTGACAAGTAGTTTCTCTTCGGGGCTAACACCAAGTCGCATATTGGTTGATCGGCGTGCAATGTGGCATTGCACCAGCTGCAGCAGACAATCAAAAGTGGAAACCGACATCCGACAGTAATTTTCGCATTTCTTCATAAAGCACAAAAATACTTCCTTTAACCCGACGTTGTGCAGTCAGAGGATGAACCCAGTAGCGGCGGCGATTTTTTCTCTCCCTACGTCGCCGTATTACGAGTATTTTTAAAACAAGAAGATTAATATCTAACATAGCAAAATGGTCCACATTGAAAGGAAGCACCTCAAATAAAACGACAAGGATTTCATATCCAGTTCCCGACACTGCCTCCACAGGTTAACACACAAACTACAATTTGGGCTGCAGGCTGGCTTTAGACAGAGACAAACGAACGCCGGTGTAGAAGTCAATCGATCGCCACCACAAAATGCAACATAAACGTCTAGGACGTTCAGAGCAAGTTCGTTTATCCAAAAACTTAACGCCCGTGTGAACAAGGCCTAACCAAAAGTTGAAGTCTTAAAGCCAGAATAAAATTTTGAAATACCAAATAAATATTATCCATAATTGCAAACCAAAACATGACTAGTAGTTTATCCAAATTTTAATTAGTAATAATATTGCACATGCCAAACTTTTTACGGTTGCTCTGATGACATCACATTTGGCACATCCCCAGGTCCTTCTGTGAAATGTTATCATGACAATAATCAGCATAAAAAAGTACACAAAGTGGTGGCGCCAACGACAAAACAAAATGGCGATGTAATGTAAAATGAGAATTTATGTGTAAACTTAAGGCATGTTGGCCTTATATCTTTTTGATAAATGTTATTAAGTTGGTAGCTTGTGATTATGACAAGAAATGTTATTTTCTTCTATGGCATGTGTATTATTGATACATATTTTATGTGCAGGTTTAATTAATTTTAAAAAGTATGCTTTTAGGGGATTTTATTTATTTTAGTATTTTTCATCATCACTGAACAATAGGCCTACAGAATTGTATTTTGTTAATAAATAATGAACAGATAAGTCCGTGAACCTGTGGTAATCATGAAAATACCATTTTAATTTAGATCATAAGGCATATATATGGCTGCTTATGAAGGAGCTTAGTGATAAAAAGCACAAATCAGAATCAGTATCAGTTCTGTCAACATAAAACAGGTTATCAATATGGCCCCTAAAAAACCTGATCGGAGCATCTTTAGTATTCACTTATCTTAGCAGAGAAGCACATCCATCCATCCATTTTCCAACCCGCTGAATCCAAACACAGGATCACGGGGGTCTGCTGGAGCCAATCCCAGCCAACACAGGACACAAGGCAGGAACCAATCCCGGGCAGGGTGCCAACCCACCGCAGCTTAGCAGAGAAGGCTTCATGTAACTTGTGTACTTACTCAAAATTAAACAATAAAGGTTTTTAAACGAGAAGGATCAGAAGATGAAATGTAGTCAGGGAACAAGCCTAAATTTGTCCAAAAGTCAAGCCGATCAATCATTTAAATCGCTAAACAAATACCGAAAAACAAGAGCCAGGAAGTTATTTATGACCAAAAGAATCACACATTAACACAAGTTTTATTCATAAGATTTTCATTTATATCTCATTATTTGTATCTCATCTATTAGGCATTTGTCATTAAGAGATAAGGATCTCCAAACTCTTGTAGGTTACACTCTTAAGCTTGTCAAATTGTTAAAATATTTTTTTTGGCCAGGTACCTCAACAGCCATATCTTTCTAGTTGGAATCAAAGGAGTTTTCACTAGTAACTTATCTGTCACAGATTTAGCAATATCTACCAGTATTTCCAAAACCTCAGTTTTACAGGTCTTCTGTAGGGTATTAAGGAAACAGCTGAATATTTGATAATCGGTCTTGAATTCCTTTAATTATTTCTAAACAAAGCAGCCAGTTTGTCATTAATGTGATTGATGCCCCTCAGCCAAACAGTGACATAGACCTTCTCGCTCATAATTTTGTTACAATCACATGTTAGTTGATGGCACTGTGGTCTACATTCAAGCATTACAATAGTAACTTCCTTCTTCTGAGGATATATCATGAACTTCTGCAGTCTTTGTGGTTTTAGCAAGTGTTTTTGGGTCCATGAGAAGCAATCTGACTTTTATAGTTGCCTTGTGGGCTATTGTATATTTTGCCCTTTTTTAGTCAACATGCACACTGTGTTCCTGTGTTACTATCTGAAATAAAACACTAAAACATAAAAATGTCCTGTGAACATTACTCCCTGTTATGGTTATATCTTTACTATTGAGTTACTTGTGCTTACCACTTTATTGCAAAGAGACTATGAATTCTGCTGGTCTTCTTGGGCATATAGATTTAGCACAGGCTTTTGACAGTTATTTCTGTGAAACTTTGCCTCACTGCAAGTTTCTCACATACCTCGGATGTGTAGTGCATTTTAATGATTAGGCTGCAGTATGTCTTACTGTACCTTTGGCCTCTATGTTATCTCTCGGACACTTGTTGTCTGGTAAAGTCAAATTAAATATTGTTAAATTGTACTTGACAATCACTCACACCAAGGTGAAAGATTCATTTTTGACATTCATAATATGCTGCAATTCTTCCCTGTAACACATTTGATGACTTTGTGATTGCACAAACAGTACTACAGAGCAACCTGAATTTCAGATTATTCTATTCTTTGGACAAGCAGTATAGTTTGTCATTGTAATAAATGCTGTGTGAAAATACAAACAGTCCATTTATGACGTTTAGTCAATCTGTGGTCAATAATGAAGTTTAGTCAATCTGCGGTTTGTCACCTAACAAATAAAGTAAATACAACAATATCACCATGTAGTACAGTAAATGTTTGCTGTACTGATGCTGAACTTTTAAGTAACATGATCACTAACCTGGGCTATTCTGATGCACTTTTTTCACTCATTTTCTAAACTTTAGTGTAAACAGAAACTGCAACTTTTTCACACCATACCATACAAACAGTAAAATACAACTCGGTTTAGAGAAAGTAGTCCTATTACTGCAGTAGATCTGAAAAACTTTCTGTGCAAAGATTCACAAATTATTATGAAGGACCACAGAGTGATTTGAGATTTCAAGTCAAAACAGGATGACTGTCGCTGAAATTCAGCTTTAGGCACATTGTTGAGGATGAAGAAAAATATCGTAGGTATTTCCAGAACGGAGAGCTGGCAAAGAACAGTGTTATCCAACTCAGCAGGTAGCTATGAAAGAATTTTATAACTCAGTCCTGGGAACGTTGTGAGACATAAGGAGAGAGCGAGAAAGCACTAGACTTCATTTAACATTTTATAAGCATTTACAGGAACGTCAGATTGAAAACGCTGTTATAATCCATCAAAGACCTTAAATTAATAAAATACCCATAAAAATCAATGTAATGTAAGTAAGTAATCACAACACTGGGCCACTCTACTGAATGACATCACACATCAACATTTCAACAAGAACACAGGCACACAGAATTTTGTTAAGAGTAAATCTTGCACAAATGTTAGAAAGTTTATCTTCACATAGAGAACCACAGTCAGTTGGAATAAGCTACCAAATAGTGTGATAGAAAGCAGTACTATAAGAACCTTCAAGACTCAACTTTAAGTTTTTTTGGAGGAATTAAGTGGACAGGACTGACAAGCTTTTTTGGGCTGAATGGCCTGTTCTCATCTAAATCTTTATAACGCTGTTTATTTCCCTACTAAAAAGAACTTTTAGGCTTTCATAATACAGAAAATTACACCCTCTATGTTGGTCAGTACCACTCAACGTATATTCTAACATAAAAGTACCTGCTCAGTCTCCTTTAGAACCAGTGAGATGCCAGACACTATTGTATTGTATTGTAAAGTTTGCTACTAAAAACCTTCTGCTTTTAATTGTCATTAACTACTCTAATTACTCACTCTGACATCCTATTACAATCCTTCTCCTACTCCCTTATACTAAATGCAGTTAAAGTTTATTCAAACCCTTTGTGTAGCAGGTTATAAAAATGGAGAATACAAAGAGATTTATTAGAAAATAAAAAAAAAATTCTCAGTAAGTTAAAATAATTATTTTATACTTGACACACTATGTGTCAAAGACAGATAATAGAATAATTAAAAAAATATTTGCAGTCTCTTGCCCTACTACATGCACCTTCAGTATTTGCGTATGTGTGAACCTCTCTTCACTGACGCTCCTTTTCTTAAACATGTTCCAGAAAACCCTGCTTCTCAGACTCTGTCATTATTTTCGGGACACCTTTCTCCCCTCCTGTCTGGTTTTACACGACTCACTCTCTGAGCATGTGCCCTTAGTCTTCCTCATGCGTTCAGCACATACACTTACTCTTTCTTTGCGTCACCAAAGCCAAACTGACCAACCAGATTGCTCTGAGGGACTGGATGCAGAGACCTTAGTGTTTTATTAAATAGTAGATATGGTGCTCTTCTAATTATTACAAGACATAAACCATCAAACAGTACATTAAAATATGATATGCAAAAGTGGCACACTTCAAATACACAGTTAACACCTAAGGGATGCTTGTAGTGAAAAAATTGAAAACAGAAACTCCAGCAAAATGATCATGCTGGAAAACAAACCCCTATGGGTTCACTGTACTTGCAGTAAGTACCATAAATGACCAGCAAACTGAGGTAATGTGGTTTTCTTGCCCTTGGGTAAGCATACTAACACAGTCAACCATAAGGTCCCCTTACAAACTTTTTTACAGTTAATAGCAGACAGCAATATTCTAAGTATTTCCGACTAGCTACAGTACTTTTCTTATGTGGGAAATACAGTTATCAGTTCAGACATTAATGCGAACGCAACAGAAGAACTTTCCTAGCAATCAAGGCCATGTGGGTTGTACAGCTTGAATAATTATATACTGCTCATGTGCAGGGCCCCATACTGATAAGAGCAGCAGTAGTACAGCAGCATGCATAGAAATGAGTCTAAGGTAATCTGCCCGTTATTTTCTAAAAGGCCCCATACCTCCAACACTACCACCTTGTATTTGTGTCCACAGCTAAATGTCAGTTTAGAGTGAAAAACTGCCTTGAGCCTTGAAGCCAAGCATCAAAATATTGCTAATCATATGTCTTGACATGATATTCAGGTTGACTTAATATAAAATTCAGAGACATAATACTAAAGTGAAAGTAATACTGTGATTAGATGTTAGTTTCCACTCAAGTATCTATTCGGTTCACATTGCTATTTATAAGAAAGAAAGAAAGAAAGAAAGAAAGAAAGAAAGAAAGAAAGAAAG
>JANRMT010062813.1:81893303-81915068 GCA_026402145.1 Polypterus bichir lapradei | reverse complement strand
AAGAAAGAAAGAAAGAAAGAAAGAAAGAAAGAAAGAAAGAAAGAAAGAAACCATTGTATCTCAAAAACGGTTGGGGAGTTTGAAGACATGGATCTCACTTCTCACCACAGTCTTTGCTCGGCATTAAGAGAGATTAAAATCTGAATGCCAGGCTATAAAACTTTAAGTGACAATAAGTGATGGAAGCACACTGCATGTTTCATCATATTAGTCAGAATTTGGTACAAAAGAGATCTATTGGCATTGCCAGTTTCTTTATGGATAGGAACAGATTAAAAGATTAAAGGAACATAACAGGATTTATGTTGAATTATTCATCTTTGAGCAAAATAATGCTGTCTATAAAGCAATTCTAAATACTGTAGTTTGAAAAATGTAAGGGAATTTATTTAAATCTCTGACTGGATTGGAAAGGTAAGATCCAAAAGTATTAAAAACTTGTGTCTACTATGAATTTACTTAGGACAAATATGTGATTACATTAGACTTCTTTAAAAAAACAGAGTTTCAATAATTAGTTATTAAACTTTACTCCAGCGGCAGGTGAATATGTATGTAAGTTTAATATTGCAACGGTCCTGAACAAGTTATG
The DNA here is from genome assembly GCA_026402145.1 of Polypterus bichir lapradei. Taxonomy (NCBI): domain Eukaryota; kingdom Metazoa; phylum Chordata; class Cladistia; order Polypteriformes; family Polypteridae; genus Polypterus; species Polypterus bichir. The sequence continues at coordinate 81,914,476 of JANRMT010062813.1, read as the reverse complement.
TCAGCCAGGGTTAAGTCACCAAAAGAATGAGCTGGCATCACATCATCAATAGTAGGAGCACCTACAAAAACGGTAACTCGGCACAGTCACACATGCTTTTCCAACTAGTGTGGCAAAAGACAAGCAGTCCTTTTGAGGATAGTGAGCCACCTCAAAGAGCCATGTGCAGAGAATCCATCCATTGTGGTGCTAAGCGCCAATACTACAATACAAATAACATGTGTCTGCAGGACATCTTACTTTGTAAAAGCGAATGTCTCTGTCTGAGCCAGCAAAACGGTGAATGCCAAACCACTGCTTCATTGAAGGGTCTTAATTTGTTTCCTCAACTGGAGGATATCCTCTCTGAGAGACATGTTTTCATCAAATGCTAGGTCGACAACTGCTGGATCTGGAGCCGAAGTGTAGTTATGGTCCTTGAGGATTTTATCATCCTCCTCGCCGGGGATATCATCCTCTGTCGGTCAGTTTCTCCTCTCCAAAACCCCCAGTCTTGAAAGTGGAACACAGAAATTGCTCCACTCAAACAACACAGGGACCGCTCCTTTCATCAACAGTACTGACCTGTCTTAAACCCTGGCTTGTGAAAATCCTCTTTTTTAAAATGGCGGCTACAAACTCGGGTATGGACACTAACTGTAAAGCTCTCTCTCCAGATAGCGACAATCCATTTAGATTGAGTTTCCACATCAGAGGAAAATGCATGAAAACTAAGCACCTTGTTGAATTAACTGGAAGCCCGACATAAAGGTACACAACAATGTTTAGCAGTAGAGGTATCTGTATGTTGAAACTTCTTTTTCTCTGACATTTTTGCCACTAAACAAAAATCACAACTGCAGTATGGACAATGGAAATGATTGAGCTGGCTGAGATTTCATTTGAAGTACATCAGCACTACAGCATGCATACAGCCTATTAGATTGGAAGAAGGCTGCCCTACTGACATTGCCCATTAAGTGTTATTAAAAATTGAGCAATGTAGGGAAACCAGAGCATGCTAGAAGGGGCACTATCTCTGTGTCTCTGTTGCAAAAGTAGGGCCATTCCTGAGCCCTGAAGTATTTCCAGGGAAAGGCTATAGATGATTCCGAATACAAGGTTTAAAGCCCTCTTGACTCCATAGGCTCAACGGGCTCAAAATCAGGAAGTGAGATTGGACAAGTACTTTGTTTGAAGAAGAAAGTGGAGCCAGAGTACATAGAGAAAGAGGCAACTCTGTGTACAATAAGATGGTTAAGCCTCAATGCAACGGCAACAACTTTCTACAGCAATAGATGACTTTACTAACCTGTATAAACTATGTATATATGAGGCACGCTCTACCCGTCTATGCATTTAGAGATGGTGACTTGCTCAGCATGAACTGCAGACTGGCATTTTAGGCTGAGTAATGAGAGTGAAAAACAGACCTAAGACCTTCTGGCATGAGGATTTGTAGGTGAAAAATAAAATATACATTCTATTAGTCCAAAACTCAAAAAACAAACAGCGGGGATAAACCAGAAGCAGGAAAATAAATGTAAGTATGTTGAAGTCACTAGATAAAATGGCAAAGAGGTCAAAAACTCTAAACAAAATAATACTTAGACATGATAAAAATGGCTTTTGCCAAGGCACAGTGTTTAAAAGAATTAGGAGATTTCCCACTTATGTTTCCGTTACCCATGTTATCACCTGGCTGAAGCTTGGTTCATATTGCCAAGCAACAGAGGTAAGCTGTCTATTAAGCGATAAGCCAAGGGCACAGCCCAGGCTCCATTCTCAGAACAGACATTAAGTTTGATAGGCATTAATCTTGTTTTACTGGCATGAAATCCAAGGCAGATGAATGCCTTCCAACCAGTGCTGCTGGGATAGACATTTTGTGTTAAATTAAGCTTAGCAGCTACAGCTAATGAAACTCAAGTCACTGAGAATTGAGAGAAAGGGAGGTAGGAAATAGTTGCAGCTGTTGTATTCCACTGCTGCCTGATTCTAATTGAGGAAGGAGCGGCAACATTTCATTCTTTAAATGGTCAATATAGATTAGACATCCGGACGTAAGTGCACTGACAGCAGTAAGACTGCACACTGGGAATGAAAATATGAAAGAATTTGGACATTTCATTTCAGAAATTATTTTAAAGTCAAGATAAAGATGATTGGACATAGAGGAATGTAAGAAAAGAGTCTGTATTCTGGAAAGCATGTATTCAAACTTTTTAAATAGTATTATCTACTGTAGGTCTGAGACATTAAGTGCAGTCTGAATTCCAAAACAGTATCAGAAGTTTAAATACTGAACCTCATGTTATACAAAAATGCAAGAGTTGTACACCCTAAGATGTATAATATAAATTTCCTTATTTTGTTTGTCTGTTGGTGGCAAATACGCTCAGAGATTTTTTCGGTTGAGGAAGACAGCGGTTTGGAGATAAGGTGCTTCTACTCCACACTAATCATGGCACTGGATTATGGCAACATGTTGTATGTTGATTAGCACAATTAAGTTAGATTTTCAATGTTCTCTGTGCCAATAATAACATTGGTGTATAAGGCCTTTATTATTGATATTTATACTGCAGTATCATCAGCACATCTCTAAATGGCAACTAACCATTAGATCAAGGCACATCTGACATCCAGCTCTTCTTGTTTTTTTAAATACCAAATTAAGGTAGCGTAATCCATCTATCTTGTAACATGCTTATCCACTTCAGCAGGAATCAGCTTTGAAGAGAATGCCTCCAGTCCAGGTTGTGGGACAATTACACTCACTCATACTGGGCCAGTTTAGAGTCTGTAATGAATAAAATATATACATCTTCAGAAGATGGGAGGGAAACCATTACAGACACAAGAGAACATGCTAACTCCATGCAGACTGTGCCCAGGTTGGCACTCCTATCCAGAAGTAGAGCTTTGAGGCAGCAACGCTACCCACTGTGCCACCCATCAGTCCATGTGATGTACAGTAATATGTCATGTCATTTTGTAAACTGCTTAATCCCGACCAGGGTCACATAAAGTCCTGGAGACTATCCCAGCTAGCGCAGGGCGCAAGGCAGGAACAAACCCTGGATAGGATTCCAGTCCTTTGCAGGGTGGACACACATGCACTCAACAGACACATACTAGGGCCAATTTAGTGTCACCAATTCACCTAACCTACATGTCTTTAGATAGTGAGAGGAAACCAGAGCACCTAGATAAATCCCATTCAAACACGGGAAGAATAAACTAACCACACACAGACAGTGCCCAGGCTGGCACACACATCTAGGAGTAGAGTTCTGAGGCAGCAGCACTACCACCCATAAGTCCAAGCCCAAGTGATGTAAACTGTTTTTTGTTCAGACAAAACCTAACTCACATCTTTATGCAGCTGTTTATCTTCGGCCTTCAACAGTCAGTTGCACAACTCTGGACTTGCACAATCTCATGCTGCCAGCTGAGTGAAAGTCCTCGTAAATGTCAAGCTGGAAACAGATTTTCCTCTTTCACGGACTAAAAGCTGGTGCACTCCAGGGGCCACTAGTTTTAGTTTAGCGAATACTTCTGGAATCCAATAAAAGGGAAATTAAAACTTTGAGCCCAAGGCAATCAAACTTTTTTCAATTATTCGGGTAGGAAATTAACCTAAGGGGAAATGATGCTTGCATCAGTTGGATTTGCTTAAGTGGCTCTGCAGGATGAGAAATGTTCACCCTGGCAGCTCCATGACAGACAAGTACAGAAAGGCCAGCTTGCCTGGGAAGAGAAGGCTTGTATTCCACCCACTTTTTGGAAGGCCATGTTAGCAGACTGCTGAGAGATGGAGATTTCCTGTCAGGATTGAATGAGCTCACAAGGAGACAGTCTGCTGGCCACATTTCTTTTTTTTCCCTTCTTTTTTTTCTTTTCCAGGCAAACTGTTTGTCAGTTTTAAGGTGGGGCTCACAGCTACTCCAAGAAAATGTGTTTACAGGAAAGCTTCCTTTCCACTTTTCTGGCTTCTCTGTGATTAGTCAGTTCTGGTTTGTACGGAAAAAGCCTCCGAGTTGTTGATTTTCTAATATATGGCTACAGTATATTATTGCTTTTAAAGAATTTATGGCACTTGTTGCCCGTCTGTATAATGCTTTGTGCTCAAGGCAGCGACCCTTCCATGACCTAAACAGATTAATATCAATTTACAGAACTTGCTCAGCGTGGGTAAAGTGCTGCTAGCTGAAAAAGCACAGCTTGAGAAGCAAAATCAGTTTTATAGAAACCATCTCTTGGTGCTTTGTAAATACTTTTTACTGCCATTTTAGAAAGAATTCCTTTCACTGTCCAAGTTTAGATAAGGAGGTAATTCAATAAGACGTTAAAAATACCAAGAACACAGTGCATACAGCTGACTTCCAAACACCAGCCATCTATTTTCCTACCCACTTAATACAATTAAGGGTGGCCTCAGGCCAAAGTAAATCCTGGTAGTATTGAGAAGAAGTTCTGGATGGGGTAGTTCCTTTATAACAAGCACCAAAATAAAGAGCATAATACCTTCAGCAGAAAACAAAAAAATGGAACAGTGCGAATGGAAAGCCTCCAATATTAGCACAATGTTAACAGTGGAAAAACTGACAAGTCATCGCTCATAGTTTTGATCATGGTTAGTTGTGTCATGGCCTGTCTGAGAGTCATTTCTAAAGCTAACCATGTCAATAGATTTGCATCTCTCACTGTTCCATATTCTCTGATCTTGTATTACATTGCCATGCACAATTTATAGTTTTTCTTAATTAATGTCCTATCCATTATCAAACCACCTAATACAGTTCAGTTGTACTTCCATCACAATCAGGCACAAGGTGGGTAGAAATCAACACTAAATAGGATAGCAAAACAGAGCACACTCATGCAGACATTTCTTAACTACCCTAAATTCACTGGGATGTGTGATGAACCCTGGACTACCTGAAGAAAAACCTACACTGACAAGAAGAGGAGGAGGAGGATATTGGGAGCATGTGCTGGTATAGTGCTGTTGTGCACCCACAACACAGCAAACCACCTGGATTGGAACCTGAATGTAGCCATGCAACAGGTGACACCTCACCACCACACTGGAACAGTCTGAGGTGTTTTTTACGGTGGCTGGAGAGCCAATCCTGCCAGCAAGTCCCAAGATTTCCTTGCAAGTTTGTGGACCTTATTGCAGGGCTGGATGCAGAGTAACATCACACACAGGACGAAGCAATTGCAGGTTAAGGGCCTTGCTCAAGGTCCCAACAGAGTAGCATTTATGGGATTCAGACCAGCATCTTTCCAATTACTGGTGCTAATCCCTAGCCTCAGAGCCACAACTCTGCCCTAGCAGAGACAAGAAGAGAATGTGCAATATCCACACAGATAAAGCCCAGCCCAGGATCTGAACCCTGGATCCTAGAGTTATGAGGCAACATCCTTAACCACTGTACTACCAGTTCACTGTCTCAGCTGGTAATGTCTCCATGTCCAAATCAGCCCTTGACTGTCAGGCCCGCACATTGCAAATTGTCACCTACACTGGAGCACTTCAAATGGAAACAGACTAGATGTCTTTGGTCTGAATGAGAAAACAGAATTCTCAGAATGAAAGCCATAGAAACCCAAGGGAGAATATGCAAACTCCAAACTCCAGACGGAAATTAAATCAGTGGCTAAGAGCTGTGAGGTGACAATGCTGCCTGCTGAAACACTGTAACATTATTTTAATTCACTCTCTCATTTTTCCAAACCCATGTATTTCAATACACAGTCTGATGGAGTCAGAAACTGTCTTGAAGCATCAGGTGGAAAGCAAGAACCAAATCTGCATGGCATGCCTAGTTGTACAATTACTGTCACACACACACACACACACAGGGCCAATGTAGTAATTAACACAACATGCATATCTTGAGATATGAGAGGAAACTAAAGTAGTTAGAGAAACCTCATGCAGTCTTGAGGAGAACATGCATACCAAAAACACACAGTGCTCAGGTCTGTAGCACTCTAGGACTGCTAACAACATTGTAATTGTGATCTTTACTACATATGAGTGTGCCATCATTTTCCTACAGCACTGCGTCATTAATAGACCAACAGCATATACTGTATAATAAATAGAGAAGTATCTTAAATGTCAATTCAGAACGTTGATCCTCTTCCAGTTCTCATGGACCCCTAAGGCCAATTTGATCATTATTATACAAAGCTCAGTCGCAGTGCAGTGCACTTTATTCTAGTCATTCAATTCCTTAACCTCAGTCAACCATATCCTGTACTTTTAAGTTTACATACATATATCATGTGTACAATATATACTCTGTAGAAAGAAAGAGAAAGAAAGAAAGCAAATGAAATCCCAAAGAGGTCAAAAACACTAAACAAAATAACACTTAGACATGATAAAATGATAGAATTGTGAAGTATTGAGAACTTCAATGTGAAGCCTTCAACAGGGTTAGGCATTCCTGACCCAATCCAGGTGGTTCGTTTGGTGGTGGGTGCTGCAATGTGCTATCAGCGCATGCCCCCAACCTCTCCCTCACTCTCTTTCTCTGAACAGGTTTTGCCTACTTTTAGAGTGATGTCTGTCTGTGAGTCCATAAACACAATCATCAGTAATTCACTTTCTGAAATATTTCAATATTATTGATTTTAAATAACACTAGCTGATTAGATTTTGCTGTACAGAGATAACTACACATACCAAAGATGACAGGTTCAACTTGTTTTTAAATCACCATTTTATGTAAGGAAAATCATGTGTTAGACATTACCAATTATTTTTAAGTAGCTTTTCATAAATTTTGTGATGGGATCTGATTGTTTTATAGTCTTCTAAATTGATTTTCCGCTAATAAGATAAATAGACCCTATATAACTTTTCTTTTTGCAAAATTCTCCTAAAGTGAACTGAGAAAATACCAGTAATGTTTCATATGTTATGATTGATATTACTGTATTAATATTTTTTATAAGTTCTTCTAAGCCTATTGTGCTGTTTTTTCTTTTTTTATTTGCAGAATTTGACCCTTATTTTTCACAACATTGTTTTCTAATAGTTACAAATATCTGATTTTTATGAGTCGGGCTATTCTGTGAGTTCTGTTGTTAGCATGCACTCCCAGCTGCCAAGGTGTGGGCTTGGAGGTCACTGCGCCTGACATCACGGACACGACAAGTTAAAAAGTCACCTGTGACAAGCCTTCTAATCCGACTTTGTGGATACTCAAATACAAAATTAAAAACTTTCATGTGTGCATTAGCTTGGCCTGAGTCCTGGTTTCTGACTTTTCCTTTCATTTTTCTCTTTACAGATCTTGCTTCACAATTTTGTTTAGATTTTGAGATTGGTCACCTTATGTTTCCTCTCCCGGTCATTCCTTCAACCCTGATAACCTTCTTTGTGAAGCTTAACAGCATTTTAAAATTAAAATGAACTTGAAAGCTACCATTATATTATAACAGCAGGTGTTCTACTTCCAAGTTTATACTTGCTTGCATCCGTTTTCCCAACACAACATACTTTTCTATTATACCAGTAAACAAGGCTACCCCATCTATTTTTTATATTCGCAAAGAGTGACATTATACAAAATAAACCATTAAGTGATGCATCCCATGACCTGAGACTGGATTAAATACATTTTGAAAATAGATTTAAGGAACAATTCATAGAATGAATGATTGGTTTTGCAACTCCAGTAATGGTTGCTAAATTACCAAGTAGTAAGTAGGGTGTTGTCCTGTGTTAGCCTTTATGGATACAATGAGAAGTCAAGCAAAATTACACCTTTTATTGGCTAACTGAACAGATTACAATATGCAAGCACTGCCTAAAGAACGGGCCTCCATTTTCTCGAAAGCTTGTTTATTGTAATTGGTTGAGTTAGCCAATAAAATGTGTAATTTTGCTTGACTTCTCATTAAATTACCAAGTTAAATTCTTTATCTTTTAAGAAGATTTGCACATTGCACAAGAATGTACAGAGATTTAAATTACTGTTATCTGCTCTAGTCAGGAGTGGTACATAGTTAGATACTGTGTACCTATCTTATTCACTCAAATTCTCATACAGTCTTTTCGGGGTGAGATTAAACATGAGGTTCGTAAATAAACCCTGGCAGGCATTTTTCTAGACATGATGCCTAAAATATGGAAAAAGAAGGCTAGTTTGAGAATTAAGAATATTCTATAGATCATAAACACTGAGAAAAATTGGTAAAGAAACCCAAAGTGGGTCATGATATCTACAAGTAAACACATATATATATAATTAGAACATTAGAAATGTTTTGACTAGGACAGGCCATTCCGCCCAACAAATCTCCCCAATCCTATCCACCTAATTTCTCCAAAAATAACATCAACTTGAGTTTTGAGTGTCAATAAAGTCCTACTGTCGACCACACCGCTTGGTAATTTATTTCATGTATCTATGGCTCTCTGTATGAAGAAAAACTGTATAATATTTGTGCAAAATTTCCCTCAGCAAGTTTCCATCTGTGTGCATGTGTTCTTGTTGAACTCATTTTAAAGTAATGGCGTAATATGTGGATCATTCTTTTTCAGTGCCCATTTCAGTTAAATGCACCCTGTCATTCATAATTTGAGATCACTTCAGCAAAAGTGTTTGCTTTTATAAGAGAAAACTTACAAAGAAGTTCTCACTGTACAGATCAGTAAGACAGGCTGTTAAGTACTGTGCCAACACTGCTGCTCTGTTGTGTTTCATATAGCTATCTTCCTAAATGTCTTCTTTGTGCATATTTTAATTACTCTGTTCATTTGTTGAAGCACAATGTTCCTAAACATGGACATCCAGACTTCCGAAAAAATTACTGGAGAGTATTCTAGAAGTGGAGATACTATGCTTTACAGATTTCCTAAATTGCTTTTAAAATGCCTACTGTTAATTTTATTCATTCTGAGATGGCAATGAATAGCATCTCCAACTTCTTGGGATGTAAATACTCTTTGATATTGAAATTTGAATCACTACAGTATCTCTCCACAACTGAATGCTTTCATCCCAAATCAAAAATACCTCTTGCACTGTCCGAGTTGCTATCCAAGGCAAGGGGGTACCTCCACCCAGATTTAAAACCCCTGGGCCCTCTCTCCACAACATGTTTTATAGCAGTTCACAGTGAAGAATGTGTGTGCAAGCTGTAATGTCATCAATGTGGAACAGCAAACAGGCAGTGAGTAGACTTGAGCAGCTTTATTGAAACGTAAGAAACCTCAAAATTAAGCTAAACCACTCTGATAGCTCAGGATTTTTAATATTATTTTCATAAACATCCCAGAATATGTTATACTAACACAGTTGTAACTTTAAAATATTGCAGCAAAATTACAGAGAATATACTTAAAAAAAAAGTGTGACTGGATTCTCCAACTCTTTGAAGAACATAATAAAAAATAATGACAGACTGAGAAAAAAGCTACACCCACACTGAAGCAAATATCACCAAGGGAGGAAAGTCTCATTGGGAAAAAAGATTATACTGCTCTGATTTAGGAAATTTACTTACCACAATATGAACAAACTCAATTTTTCCAGGGCCATGGTTACTCATCATGGAGGAAACAAAAGGACACAGTTGAATTTGAAGTGCTTTATTGATAAGCCAGAGTGTGCTGAGCAACAGCTGAGGACTACCACAACATTAGTGACAGAGGCCTGGAGTGTAAGATCAGTCTGAAGACTTGCAGTAAGAGTTATTCGCAAGTATCACACCTCCAAAAATAATCAGTTACTCTACAGTTTTCAGTTACTATATCTGACAATGAAAGTGAAAGGAATATGCTTCTTGCCCTCTTCAGTCTTTAGCAGATTTATCAAAATGGCATACAGTATTATGAGAGACAATTAGATGTCCCAACAAGTGTATCGCTGAGTGCTTGTTGCGACAGCTGGTTAAATCATTTACATGACAACCTGAAATTGTTAACTTTTATGACTTCAGAGATGGCACAGCCAAGTGTCAAAAACATGTCTGAAAACTGATCATTGTGGGGGGATAAAAAGAGATTTAGGGTTTGCTTTTCATTCATATAAGTCCCCCATTATTGTGTCTTAACACAGTCAAGGGTCCTGTGTGTTAACAACTCAGGATTTAGTCAACTGATCTCAAAGTCTGTCAACCTAAAAGACATTTTCTTCTGAAAATATGACGCACTGCAGGTGAGTGTATGTGTGTAATAAGTATATCAAATAAGAGAAGTAGCATTGTATAAATCACGCGAGAGCTGAAATTATCACAAAGAGAGATGTACAAATGTGGAAAGTGAGAGAGAGGAATGGCTATTATTGTCATGTGACAACAATTCTATTGAAAACCTATTATGTCGGTTACAAGAACACAAAAGTGGCCCAGCAGCTTCACAGCATGGACACCCACCCCTTGTCTTTTCCCCCAAACCGCTGATCTTCTGGGAGTAAGTATTTAAGAGTAACTGCTATCATCTATAAACCAGGAGTTGCCAGGAATTCCTCCAGGTATAAAATCATAAAACAAAAATAAATCTTTCCAAAAGTCTGAAAATATAAAATTGAAAACAAAAGGAAGGTTATATATGGGTTATTTAAGCCATAATCGTAATTGGACAAGAATCGCAGAATCGTTCACCCAAATTTACCATTATTGCACCAGAGTCAAAACACTAAAATGAAAGCTGAGTCGAGGCAAAAGAGCTACAAGATAAAACCTGAGTATTGAAATCATGACTATCCAATCTCACATCTTCAACGTTCAAATCTGTATTTTGGACAAAGGTGCTGCACTGTAATTTATACAGGGTGTCCATAAAGTCTGTGTGCAATTTAAAATAGTTATAACTTTGTAAGTATATGTCATAGAAAGAATCTGTAAAAAGGATTCAAAAGAAGAAACACTTTTTAATGTTCTTGTTAATTTTCAACATGTCAACCATCATTACTAATACAAAGGGCAATATGATTCTGTAGTTCTTGGAAAACATTTTCAAACTGATTTTCAGTAATACCAGCAATCATATATCAGTTATCCTAGCTTGCAAGTCTTCTAAAGATCGAGGTTTGGTTGAACAAACATTAGTTTTCACATGTCCCCATAAAAAGAAATCCAATGAAGTCAAACATGGCGAACATGGAAGAAAATGATCCACCTCTTCCAATCCATCTGTTAGGAAATTTCTCATGTAGAAACTGTCTAACAAGCAAAGCAAAGTGACAAGGAGCACCATCGTGTTGAAACACTGTGTTCTCTGTCAGTCGTAATTGTTCAAGTTGAGGAATAAAGTAATTTTGCAGTATTTCTAAATAGCTATCACCATTAACAACACACCGTTCTAAAAAGAATGGCCCTATGACTCGATTTGTTCCCAAAGCATACCACACATTAACTTTGGCAGAATCTCTTTCATGTTCAGCAGACTCAAATGGATTTTCAGTTCTCCAAATACGGCAAAAATAAAACTTCTAAAGACAAAAAACACTAGATACATCAAGCTTTCTAATCGTTTTTATGAATTCTTCCTATATCATAAACTTACAAAGTTACAACTATTTTAAATTGCACACAGACTTTATGGATACCCTGTAGATAGATAGTTTTTGGTTACTTTTACTGACAGGAAACTAACTCCTTTTCTGTTTTCTTATCATTTTTATTGAAATGTATCCCCAGCCCCTCATAATCTGTGAAGATTAACCAAGTCCTCATCCCCCTTAACCTCTCTGTCTAATAGGGTTGCTAAAGAGGAAGTGAAGATGCATATATGACAGCACCTGGCCAAATGACCAAGCCCCACTGCACAAATTGCTGTGATTGTATTCTGCTTCTTGCAAAGCCTGCAATAACCAGATAGATAGATAGATACTTTATTGATCCTATGGGGAATTTAATTTACATTTACAGTAAGTCTTTTGGTGCAAGTCAGAGAGTAGGTCCCCTAACAGGCAAGATCCCCTTGCAACTCATTATTTACCCATAGTGGCTTCTAAAATTACAATGTGACAAGCTTAAAATTATAATGGACAAAAAAAATTTAAATCTTTCTCAAACAAATAAATAAAATTCAAACTCGTATTTACAAGCAATGATCGAAATCTAAGCTTTAGGAATATAAAAATCCGGAGAACCCCAAAAAATTATAAGAAGCCAAAAAATATCTTCTAACCTAGAAAAACAGATTTCCCAATTGTAAACAAAATATTCATTTTGATTTTTATTGTAAGTAATTTTGTAGACACAACTCCAGAAGCACATTAAGAAATTAGTCTAACTGTATCGAAAGGGTACAAGAAGCTTCCTGGTGGAGTATCTAACAGCGTCTTGTAGCAGTGCTGGAAGGCAGCTTTCCTGCTTGTAGCACCATAAAGCACAAAGGAAATATTGTAAATGGCTGCTTCAGCTTTTCACGGGGCATAGTTTGACATACAAAATTGACTGCTCTTCATTGCATCTTTCTTATACAGTATGTTGTACCACAAACCACATATAGCAATCTTTCATCAGGCAAGTGTCTAGGGAAGGAAGGTTGTGTGTCCCAGTCACATTTTAAAAAGGTGCTGCTTTAGGATATTTAAGTACTATGGCTCTTGTATTATTATATAAACAATCCAATGAAATATAACACAAAAACATAATTAGTACGCATTTATCAAACTAAAGTGTTCATGTTCTCAGCTGACTTCTTTCATAGAGCTAGGGAACTGACTATGGAGATGGTGGGGGGGGTTAGAAAAACTATCACACAAGTTATACAAGTGAAGAAATTATCAAGCTGAATGTTTACAGTATGCTGTCCTGATAACTAAACCTGATCCTGTTCTGTGCAGGTTTTTAATCTTATTATAAGCTATACAACATATGCACGCTGTACAATTAGTTTAAGTGATATTTTAGATAGATAGATAGATAGATAGATAGATATATAGATAGATAGATACTTTATTAATCCCAAGGGGAAATTCACTACTTTTATACAGCAATTGAGAAACAAACTAACAAAGGTTTGAGGAACATGGCGCCCTTTCACTTCTTCTGTTGAAATGCGCTGGATTAGATAAATGTGTCTTTCTCATTTACTCTGTTTACTTTTTAGTTTATTGAACATCTGCCTCTAAAAACTACATTTTAGCACACCAGAGAGGAAAGTACTGTACAAGTGTTACATTTTCAGTTTTCTCTGGTATTTATCATAAATGAATCAAGAAGTCTCAGAAAAGCAGAACTTACAGAAAGAATCAGCAATATCCATATAAAAGAAGTTTCCTGAAATGGTGACACTGCCTGAAATAAGCAGAAGATTTTGAGAAATGATTTCAAAACACATGCTTTCAAAACCAGAGGAAATGGAAGTTCCTGGTGGAACATGACATTCTACAATTTAGAATATTATGCATTATACTTCCAAGAGGGCTGTCATTGGTTGTCCGGTCTCCTGTACAAGAAACCTGTCCTTATTACTTAGGACAAAGTTCAACTTTTCTGATTTTGTCAGGGCAAATTGAAAAGTAAAATTTAAATAGCCATCTATCCCAGTTAATTAGGGCAACAGGACATCAAAGAGTACCCTGAAAGAATCAAGTATAAGGTAGGAAGCAGCACTGGAAAGGGCAACATTGCTGTTCACACACACATACTCATAAAGTATCTTTAGGAAAAAACAACAGAGACACTACCACCCCTCAGTATTAACAGTACTCAGAAAGGGTGGACAGTTTCAAACACCTTAGTGTCTACATCACAGAGGAATTAATCTGGTCCAAACACACCAAGACCTTGGTAAAGAAGGCACAACAACATCTTTACTAACTCAAGACACCACAGGAATTTAAGGCTGCCTCCTAACTACTAAAAAACCTCTACATATCCAGTTGAGAGGTAGTCAGTGCCATGTATCTATTTTTCCACTAAGGTCACTGAAAACTAAAACATACTGTGGTGTTATTAGGAAACAAAGCAGAATCCAGCCCTGGCTGTGATGCCAGTTGTAAGGTACATTTACACATACATCCACACTCAATTGCACACGGCCATACAAATGTGCATTTCAGGCCATGACTTTCCTGCCGCAGACAAATTTTTGATATTTGCAACGAAACCCCAAGACCAATGATTGGTTTATCACTGACACAGCTAAGGTCTGGTTTACACTTAACACTCAGAACGTTTAAGTGCATACATCATGGCTGCCATTTGTTCCCAGCGTTCTTTTCATGTGTCTTCTGAGCACATCAGCAGAAATTAACGTAACGCATGCACGACTTGAAGTACCAGGAAAAATATGAATGGCATGTGTATTCAAATTTTGGTACATGATATTAGCATCATTGTTTACTATCAACATGTGACAGTTAGCCACAAAACAGCTCCAACAGGATAAATATACAGTACGTGCTTCAATGTTTGATGAATGGTTCAATGCGATGAAGTAAATCATCAAATTTAAATGCTGGCATGCAAATTAATTCATGGTACTTTTCTTCATCCATCACTCGATAAGGCAATACAAGCATTGCATATTCTTTATTTTAATGACGCAATACATTTAAAGGTCTCACATACCATCTTCTGTGTCGTTGTTACCATTTTTTTATTTTTTATTTTTTTGCACCTATGCAACAGCATCAGAATGCAAAGAATTTTTATCTTTAACATCTTTCCTCCCTCAACTCACAACACAATGAAACCGGACATTATTTTGTCACCGTGATGATTTCTCACACTGCCACTGGTGGAATCCTCATGAAGTACACGTGCAAATATAGTCAGTACACTACTTGCGTAGTAGTAGTGTCCTCAAGTGCGTGTTTCTGTCATCACAGATGTTCCAGCATTTCAGCCATGTTTAAAATATCAACACTAAATCTTCTAGTGTGAACAAACATATGACAACTATGAAAGTCCAATAGGAAACCAGGGCACAAGGCTGAAACATCTACAACATAATAACGAAAAAAAGGCCTCTCCATGGCCTGTGTGAACCAAAGATATGAAGGAGTTGCTAGTGGAACTCTGGCAAGAGCATAAATGCCTATTTGATGTCTCATCCAAAGATTATCACAACTGGCTCTTCTGCCTCAATTTTGGCAAAGTCATATGAAAAGAGACAATCTATTCTTGCTTGTGTTTTTAGATTACATTATATAAACTTTATTAATCCCATGAAGAAATTCAGATGCATACAACACCAGAAACATAAAAAACAAGGATACATACTCACAGGACAAATAATACAGCCAATCAATCAATAAATAAGTAAGTAAATAAATAAAAATAAAAACATGTATATTGTGCAGATGAACTTAACAGGTACATCAGAAGGAAAGATTGAATTGCCTGATGGCAGTTGGCAGAACAGACAACAGAGATTCAGGGTCAGATGCTCTTTGTCTTGGATCCCATCAGAAAAAGGATCTTATAAATTGTGAAGTGCATGTACCACTACATAGACAAGATAACAGATTACAGGTAACAATGCTGTGCAATGTGAGCAGCATACAGATTTTACAATTTTGAAAGTAATGTCGTGTGAACTTGCCCTTAAAGAAGCGACAGGAAACCAAAGTACCTAGAACAATCCCACATAGACAGTGACTGAGCTGAAATCAGGACCTGTTACGGTACAGTGCTAACCACCGTGTCACTGTGCTACCCTAGTCAGAGCCTGTCCCTTTATTTTGACTTGCTGTGCCCAGTGCCGCCAGGATAAGTACATTCAAGGCTCTTTGACTCTGAATTGGATTAAGCAGAATTAATAATGGATGGGTGGTTTTTGAATGGCTAGATAATTTTCGATTCACCATCAGATCTCTCTTTATGTGTTGTTTCACTTGGAAAGATGATTTAATTTAATTTCTAAAAGCCTAGTGAAGTTATTATTTTAATTAGACATAGTAGTCAATCCCTATGTTCTGCTTAAATAAAATCCAGCAGACTCTGGCACAATTAGAGCAAGTGTTCCAACCTTTTAATTAAATGTTATTTGATATTCAGTCTGCCCATCTGTTCACACTCACAATATTCCTTCATATAAAAAATAGAATAAGAGGAACCAGTAGAGTAAGACAGAGAGATATGTTAATTCATGTCTTATAAGCAGACCTGTGTGTGTGTAAATGTATAGAATTAAGTTAATGGTCACTTGAGCTCTTTTCTCACTAGCACTCCTTTCATTTCAAGTAATCCCCTTTCTATCAACCCACCTTGATCCCTCGCACACTTCCAAAGTGTATACTAAGGTTGGCATGGACTCACTTCTGAATGTGCATTAACACAATTATGAGAAGCAACATTCACTATATATCTAATTTAAAATCTAAACTTTAGCAACCTTATTTAACCTTTTCCATAATTATATAAAGAACTGAATGAAACAAATCTTTCTAGATTCCAAAACATACGACTAATTATCAAGCAATGTGGCTGACAGTCTTAACAGGAGGATTACATCTCAAAGAGATACTGCTTTAGACATATTAGGTGACCTGACACATTAGGCTGAGCTGAATGACCTGCTCTCATCAAAACATTCTGTTATGACCTTATTAGAGATGAAGCAATTAGAAATTTGCAATGACACTTAGATAAATCAGTATGCATTTCAGTCTTTTCAACACAGTTTGACATGGTAAAAATGTAATACTTCAAGAAATGGCACACTTTTGTACACTAAGAATAGAAGAATGCCTCAAAAGAAATGTCTTCTTGACAGTGCAAAAGCACATATACAGTACCTGTGGCAAACTAAGTTATGAAATTGCTGGTTTCCTGTTCTATAAAAGGTTTGTTAACGTACACTGATCACAGACCAATGGCCAAAAGCCCATGTAATGGTGAAACTCGCTTTACGACATCTCTCTTATTCGGCTAACCTTCTAATAATAAGCTGGCACTACCTCATTTTCACAGTTGTATGTAATTGACCTGACCTGGTGATGCCTATTCTATATTTGTCATACCATACACTTTTCTAAGCCCGCCTAATCCTGAGCAGGGTCGTGGCCTATCCCAGTAATCTAGAGTACAAGGCATGGACCATCCTTGGACAGAATGGCATAAATTTATCATTTTTTGTAATATGTATTTAATCAATGAAGCATTTTAATTATTTGTTTATGTTTTGCATCCCTGCCTCGGTGATGTCATCAGTAATTCAGTTTTCTTCAGTGAGTCACACCATTGCTCGGCAAGCTGCCAGGGTAGCTTTCGGTATGTACACCCATTGGCATGTAACCTTACATCAGTCGTGTTGTATAAGCGTGCTGCCACTTGTGTAACTTGTCTGAACCTGGCTTATGCAAAGGAAAGATGAATTTGACAAAGCAAACAAAAAGAATCCTAGAAGGAAATAATGTCCTTAAGTTATTTTTCATAATCGGGTTATTTCTATTGTTTTATTACTTTATTAAACACCCCTTTAGGACTACATACAGTCTTGTTACTTTTCAGTCAGTCTCTGCCACTCAGTATAGCAACAAGCAGATCTAGCAGCTGTGCTTCATCTGATATATTGATCCGTTCCACCCCAACAGCAATGCTCTGTTCTGTTACGTTTCCTATTATCCTCCGAGTTATTTCAGATTTTGGGCTTACTGATGGCTGAGGCAGTGGTGATTATTCTTTAGTTTTTAGTGCATTACACATGTGCAGAATATTCAATCAGACTACAGAAAGAGCCAGACAGAGAGACAAAGCCAGAGAAGCAAATGCTAGAAGCTTAGGGTAAGTGTAAAACTAAAGTGTAAAAAGTGCTTCCTAAATCAGACTCTACAGATTTGTCAGATGCTTTTCAAAGCTTATTTTTCCTTGTTAAAATGACAATATTCCCATGATTAACAAACATGATTAACATGATTATAAATAGACATCCATTTATAAACTGATCGGACAAGACTGTATAAGTTTGAACCTGTCTTGTCTGTATTCGTTTGTTGTATTTCATTTATGTCTGTTACTGGATGCAACTGTGAAGGTAAATTTCATGTTTTCTTGTGTATACATAAACAACTTGAGCCCAAAACCTTGGGCAATTCCATAAATCTGGTCAATCAATCAATCATTGGATCTGTAATTTTGTTCTTTTATTTTCTTTTTTTGCATTTACAAGAACAGTACTTAACACATGAAAAAACAGAAATGATCTCCCTATGACACGGAAGTATGCTTTGCCAGGTTCATTATTACTATTTAGCTTTTGGGGTCAGATCTCACAATAGCACATTACACTTTTATTATCACTCTTATATTCGCTAAGTACCATTTTTCACAATTCTTAGAATGTCTGGATACAACTGTCCATCAGTCTTTTACAAAACTTTATTATTGTAAGTCACGATAAACTGGGAAATCCTTACACCAATCTATCAATCTGAATGAGTTTCTAATTTACTTTGCCTCCTAACTTGCCCAAGGGAGCTAGCAATCAGATTGTGCAAGAAAATAATGTACCATAACATAACATTGTCAAAACTGCTTCAACCACTTTAGGGTCATGGACGACCACATCCTATCCTGGCACCATCTGCCGCAAGTGATGAAGAGACCATGGATGGGCTCCAATTCAGTGGTTTTACATGAAAATACGACTATTTATTTAATGTGTTGTCTTTCATTATGTATTTAATCCAAGTAACAGTCAGGAAAGAAACTGCCATGGATTGGAATCCACATTCTGACTTTCTCAGAAAATTAACATTGCTGGTGGGCAAATGCGTTCACCAGAGAGAAACCTGCGGCAAGGAAATGTAAAGCAATAAATGTTTATTGGGGGATAAGTGTCTGTGCGCCTTTTGGATCCTGCAGTTTGTATTTTTACATCCATTTCGTGGGGTCAACCTGCTGTCCTAAACAACTTTGTTAAGCAGTCCATCTCACCCTAGGAAAGGGCCTTTACTAAAACAATTATCAGAAAAATATACATAAGCAAGCCCGGCATGGGATGGTGGCAAAAAATATCACCTACATTTATAGTTTTTCCTGTCATTTATTTTGCAGTTTGTCAATTCTATTAATAATAAATGTTTTCTGAGCTTTGAAAGCCTGGCAGGCATATTCACAGCTGGGGTCGAGATTCCTGTTACAAATTTTATCAGTTACTCATAGAAGCAATTTACTTTTTTATAATTTAATTTCATACGTAATTCATAAATATTTATTGTGTGTGTTGGAAACGGTATGCATGCCACAAAAAACAATAAGACTAATGAAAATTGAGACAGAGAGTCAAAAAATCCATGACTTAAGTGTTCAAATGCCCAGCCCTCTCTATGCTGAATATGGCATTGTAGTTTATGAGTCGAGCCTCAGACTTACAGTCTAGTACTTCCCTAAGAACACTTCTTATCTAATCTGAATTGCCTGACTTAATACTATTGTTAGACACGTGTCAAACAAATTCACTGCTTGCCTCCATCACAAACTATAAGAGTAAGTCTACTGATATCTTTCATGCATTTTCTAAGAACGCAAAGTTGGCGGCTTACTCATCATTTAGAACCCGATAGAAAAAAAAAAGAAAAAACTGTTTTTGTATGGCATCAATATAACTCCCAGATGGCAAAGCTGCTTGTCAGCCATAACCACAGTTCACGTTGCATGCCACACTCCAGATTTAGATGCATATTTTGTATGACGGACAATTTGGCAACAAGAGTACATAACTGTTTTAAAGCAGGAGGCCAATGATTTCACACATCCGTATGAATACTGAGAGACAGGCAAACAATTTCACACCTAATCCTGACTGAAAGGATACTCATCACGAAATTCACAGATCAGGCCGACTATGTGAAGACAACGTCAAGGAATTAAAGTATAACACAGCCGAACACACAGACACTGCCATCAACATCTGATCTGAGACAAATGATTACAGGTGTAACAGAGCTCAGTGTGAGTATGTTGCCAGAGGTTCAATAATGTCACAGCCCCCCTACAGTCAACTTCAAGATGGGGTGCTCCATTAGTTCAGCCAGCTTGTTGCTTATAAAGATCTAAAAGCTGAGTGCTACGGGTTCCGCTTCCTGGAGATTACCTACATAAACCCATTATGTGCACATAATGACTATATAAAATCAAATATCATTCCAACCTGAGCAGCATTAGGCATTCATTTACTTAATGGCTACACCACAGGAAAACAAAGTAATGATTTTAGTGGTCACTCTGATTAAGCCATTAATGTCCCATTGCTGATTAGCCAGTAGGAGCACAGATGGATGGCTTAAAAAGGCAGCCAAAATACTGCTAACTCCACATGCTTATTGTTACATTTTTGTTCTATGTTGCTTTGTCAAACTTAGTACTGTATTAAGAACAAAATCTGCCTGGAAAAAAAGCATTTAAATTACTGGTCTGCAGCAGGCCAACTCTGTTCTGTCGTAGTAGCCGTTCTCTGTTTGTAAACTTTCAAATAATGTCAGATTTAGACCCTCAGAACAGAGCAACAAATGTATAAAGTGATTTACAGTATTCACATTGCGTACATTCATTCTGAAGTATAGTGGCTAATCCACTCAGCATTAGAATCTGAATAGGTGTTTTCTGATCATAACAATGGATGCCATTTCTTGCCTCTTAACTTAGTTTTGTTTTTGTGCCTATGGAAGAGTGGATGACTGTGTGTTTTATATGTGTCAATTCAAGCTGTAAACCAATATGTCATGCCATGCTATTTAACAGCATCGAATCCTTCCCTCTGACCCTGTATACATCTAGTGTCACTAACCAAGTCAAAAGGATCACAATGGACTCAACTTACCCACAAAAACTGCCGTCTGATAAACACTTTAGGTCAATTAAAACTAAAACTAATAGATACCTGAACTTTGTCTTTCCCAGAGCCGTAATCCTTGCAAATCATTACTTTAGCAATTCTTCCCTACTTAATAATTTCTTCTCTCATATACTGTACAAAGGTATGTATATGCACAGTATATGGATATTTACATTATGTGTGTGCATGCGCATACAAACTATACACAAATGCTTTAATTTGTCTCCTTTATAATTGCACTATTATGCAACTGTTTATTATATACTAGCAGAATACCCGCGCTTCGCAGCGGAGAAGTAGTGTGTTAAAGAAGTTATGAAAAAGAAAAGGAAATATTTTAAAAATAACGTAACATGATTGTTAATGTAATTGTTTTGTCATTGATATGAGTGTTGTTGTCATCTCTCTCTCTCTCTCTCTCTCT
>JANRMT010062813.1:81876083-81887658 GCA_026402145.1 Polypterus bichir lapradei | reverse complement strand
TATTATTATTATTATTATTATTATTATTATTATTATTATTATTATTATTATTATTATTATAATACAGGGAATCAGTGACAGACAATAACTGCAAATGGCACCTTTTGGACAGTCCAGCCCCAGACGTACACTGCAGCACTGTGACCACGTCTTTGAATTATCCGCTCTAGTGGAACTCAATACTAACAAACATCTGACCTTTTGCATGTGTAATTAAAGGTTACACCAACAGCCTGGAGGGCTGTATGACAGACAGTCCTGGATTACAGCTTAGCAGGCAGTAAAAAAAAAAATCTTTGGTGTAAATAAACAACACTAGTGGGGTCTTGTGTCCTTCACCATCATGACCTGTGGTCTTCTCTAGATATTATGGGAAGTTGTTTTACAGATAGAATGACGAAGCCTGGCTTCAAGTGGAATGTATGGACTGTGTGAAGTGTGAATGTGTGAATGTGTGACTGTGTGAATGACCCTTTTGGATTTACTTTTCAGGAACATCTAGGTGAAATCTTTTCCTCCTAGTGACAAGATAGATACCGTACATTTTACAATTCTTTTCATAACAGTATTCGGGTGGATTCAGCAGATGGTTGTGTGTAAAGCCATGTCTTCCTTAAAAAAAAAAAAAAAAAAAAACAGAAGAATGCTCTTCCCTGAAAACAAGTTCTTCAAATCCATCAGTTTCCTGAAGCCAACTTTTATCATCACACATTTCTGGAGATTCCATACTGGCAGCAACAGGCATAAGATGGATGATATGCCAGCAGCTTCCCAAAACACTTCCCTAACTCCCAATGAGCCATATTTAGCATTTGACCCAAGCCACATTTGTGGAATGCTTCCATAAAAAAACAGAGTAAAGTCATACTCATAACAAGGAGAACATGCAAACTCCTCACAGAAGAGTCCAAATACTGTCCAACAGAAGTAGCAGTAACGCTGCTTTCAGTAGTTGCCTTTGTTCACAGCCAAATGCACAAATTTCCAAAGCTTAGGAGAAGCAGCAGTCCATTGAGAGAGGCATGAAGGTACTGTATACATAATATGTTAGACATAGGGTTGGCCTATTTCCTAGTGATGGTTCCAATATTTGGTGGTGTTATTTGTCACACTGATAAATAAATGGTCAGAACCCTATATACTGTGTTTTTAAATGTAAAACCAACTTTTTTGAGGTTCATTTTGTTTATTGAGGCTCCTAGTGTTTGTTTTTGCATCCAAGCTTCATCCTTTATTGTTTAGTTTTCTTTCCATATACCAAATAAGCATCAGTTAGGTTAACTGGCATCTCTACCCTGAGCCAAGTGCACTCTTAAAAATAAAAGGTGCCAAAGTGGTTCTACAGAGTGATGCCATAGGGGAACCATTTTTGGTTCCTCAAAAACCCATCCACTAGAAGGTTCCAGAAAGAACCTTTATTTACTTAGATCTATAACAGGCTCCATACAGTAAATATCCATGCAGAGGGGTCATGATTTTCAAAGGACAATACCACAGGCTAAGTCTAGGTTTTCATAATCTGTTAGTGCCCTGTCAGATAGCCTACCGTACATTAAAAATTTCAGGTTTCTCCTACACAGTATGAAGATTTTCAAAGCACAAAGAACCAACTTCATATGCAAAGAACCCTTGCCAGAATGAGATGGAGCTTGGTCAACCACAAAACCCAAATACAATTCCATTAAAGAACCAGTATTTTTAAGAGTGTGGGTATGTACACAGGATTTTCTTATGTGGGGTAGGCTCCTGCCAAACTGGATCAAATTGGGCCAAGATGGATAGACGGCTAGATTATTGAAATCGGGATCAGAGAGTTGATGGATGGATTACTGAAAGAAAACCCATTAAATTCTTACAAACATTGCTCATTATCTGCGGTGGGCTGGCGCCCTGCCCAGAGTTTGTTTCCTGCCTTGCGCCCTGTGTTGGCTGGGATTGGCTCCAGCAGACCCCCGTGACTCCGTAGTTAGGATATAGCGGGTTGGATGATGGATGGATGGATGCTCATTATATTTATAAAAACATAATTATGCAAGCATAAGCCAAAATATGTATGCATGAGGTAAAGTGTACATGATAACTCTGAATTGGATTAAATGGCCACAGAAAGTGGACGGATGGTTTATTGAAACAAGAAAGACTATTTAAATTTTCTCACCAATAATACATTTTTAATTGATAGGCTAAAAATCTGTACGCATGCGACTATCTAGTTTTTGGCAAGGACCTGGCCACTTCCAGGAAGGTGGGTGGCGGAGGTGTGGTGGGGAAAGGACTAGCTTGCAAATTTAATATCGCGAAGGATCATTTCAGGAACCCAAAAAAATCTGCATGTTTTGCGCAGCAAAAATAAGATCATTTATCAAAGTGCGATGAAAAAAAAAAAAGAAAAAAAGCGACAACTTGCTATGTACGAAGAGTGACAGGGCGGGGTGAACCGGACAGCAGATGTTGACTTTGCGGTGAATCGCCACCGCCGCAGACTGGCTGCTGTTTACGGCGTTCGTTTCTTGGAAATGAAGGGAACAGAAAAACAGAAGAGGGGATCGCGTAATAATGCAAGAAAACGCGAGAGACTGTGACATCGATCCTCCAACAAGTGCACTACATTCAGCCGGTTCTCACAATAAACTATTTTCTGGTGAATCGTTTTTCTATGTGTGTTGCTCCTAACCGGGGTACTTCCGTGCACGCGTTGAACATATGGGATAATCTCATTATGTGGATTGTGCCTTCTCTTTCTTAAAGATTGTGTGACAGTGGCCATGTAAGCCGATTCACATTCCTACTGCCTTTGGTTCTTATTGAGTTCAAATTAAAGTGTGTGTGTGTGTGTGTGTGAAGTCACTCGCTAGACCGCACGCTCTTTACTCGAGTTGATCGCACGTGTCTTTATTTGTCACGTATACTCCACGTTTCAAAGTCACTGCCATTTGAACACACTTTTGCGATTTTCTGACAATTCTACGATCGTTGCTGTAACGGGCTGACCTGTGCCTTTCTTTTGCTGAATGTGTATTTGTAAACTACAGGGGAATGCGGCTCGTAACGCGTGCTGCTGTCGTTTACATTTCCCTTTCTTTTGGGATGCTAAACTTAAGTGCAGCTACCCCTCCCCCGTTTAAAAGCAAACGGGCCCTCTTTACGACTAAAATGTGGATCCAGCGAGAGATGGTAATCAATCCATCAGGTAGTGTAAACAAATTGCGACCTTTCAGTTGTTTCTGGCGTCAGTTTGTAAGTATGGGACTTGGGGACATGCGAGATGAGAAGCTGCTGTACTTTATGTCAGTGCTCCAAAAAGGGGCATCTCTTTACCTGATACCACCGGAGTAAAGCAACTAAAATGTTCAGTTGCAAATGCATCAGTTCACTGAGTAATCTCGAGGCCAATACATGTCTTTTATTTTGGGGACGCCATGGCAATACACTTTATTATACCAAATACACATATGTAAACAAGTTCATCTGAGGGATTTAGTTGATTCGCGCAAGCTTACAGTTTGTGAATTAGAGGTACAATTTGAAGCCGCAACTTAGTGCTTCATGATTCAAACTTTTAACCACCAGGTCACACTTTATGAAAAAAGGAATGATTGAATCAACATTAAAAACGTAATGAATATATTGTTTATCTCCATCGCACGCGGGTATCGCTTCCTCAGTTTAAATGTTACGCTTTTCATTTTTGCAGGACATCGTTTGGAATTTGAATATGCAGTGAATATATAATGTATTTGTACATTAAATAACACTGACATATTTTAAAAAGAGTTTGTCTATAATTTAAAATTAAATGTCATCGTGGCATTTTGTAAAAATGTTTGTAAACTGTGCTTTCCGATGCGTCCGGAACCCACCGAGCAAGGCGGTCCAGATGCGGAGCCGCTGGCCACACTTACCTCTCCAAGCCGCCAGGTAGCTGAGGACGCACAGCAGCACCGCAGTCCCCTTTTTGCCTTGTAAATCCATGGTTGTTATAAGAGATGATCCGAGGAGATCTGCCAAAGTCGATCAAATGTTTCACACGTGAAGCCGCGCAACTTCCTTCTTTCGAGTTAAAAAACCAAATGAAAACAAGCGAGCGACTGAATGGTTCGCCTCTGTTTATGAGTGCCTTGTCAGTGAGTAAAAAGTGCAGCTCCTGACCAAAAGCTTCTTCGCACTTGGCTTCCTTAAACGGGCGGTGAGTGGGCGTGGTAAAGAGAGAGGAAGCGTAAACAAAGAGAGGGGTCCGCAAGCTAAAAAAGAGTGTTAGAAACGGGCTCTGCTTGGGGTCAAGAGAACTTGAAAACAGAAAGGAGCAAGAAAACAACAAAACAAGAACGAGGATGGCCCTGGAGTAGAAACACCGCGCAAAGACACCTCAGGACTTAACGAGTTCCCAACAGAGGGGATACAAACATGAGACCCCAGTCTGGCTTTAGAGAGTAGGACGTAGGCTGTGACAGTGGAAGAAAAAAATACACGTGAAAAGAAAAAGAGGCAAACATATGAGAAAACGATTGAGAGTGCAAACGTGAAAGGACGGCTAAAGAGAAAAATCAATAAGGAATTTGGCATCATGAAAATAAATAAATGATCTAGAAAGTAAATGAGTTTAGACAAAGTAACAAAAGAACAAAAACAGAAAAGAAAAAACAGAAGCAAAGTAAGATCTCAGATGGACAGTGGATGATCCACTCCACACTGTTCTCCATCCAAGCCCGCTTAATTTAGTTCAGGGTATGGTGGTAAGCATCACTTGCAGAGAAGGAAGGAATGGTGGACGGGGTGTCAGTCCATCACACTCACACTGCAGGGCCATCTTACCAGCATCATAGACTCCCGGACAAGGTAGTGCACTGGGACCCCTGTTTTGATAGCAAAAAAGAAACATATCGTACATAAGCATCAGAAACATTGTGAGCCCCTTTGCTCCTGGGGCCCTCAGCCTATGCCTATTGCGTCCATACGTTAAGCCAGATTTGAGTCATCAGTCGGCCAGGCATGCATGCCTTTGGGCTGTGAACAAAAATGGATAAAACATTCCATGTAGGGGTTCCCCAGACTGGGATTTGAACCCAGTCTCCTGGAGCTGTATGCCAGTAGTGCTAGCAACTGTTTCATTCTTAAAAGTGAAAATGAATGCATCTGATCAGAGTGTTGAAACATAAGAAAGAGGAATATGGGCACATAAAAAAAAAAAAACCACACGGGAAGATGGCAGCATTATAACACCATGCCTATCCACTAACTAAAGAATAAAAATTAATTTATGAAAAAAGACACCAGTATAAATAATATATAGCTCCTATAAATTTGCTATACATTTACAAGATTAGATAACTGCCACTTATTGAGTTAAGTTAGCTACAAAATATGTCGTCCAAGAATCTGAGTCATTTGATTCTTAAATAATGGCAGCACATCTGTGCCAACAACATGGCTCAGTGCTTTTTGCATACTTAACTTTTTCTTCTGCATGAAGAAGTGCATCTGTGTTTCTATCTTAAACGCACAAACATTATCCCCACCTCATCTGCCAGTGTTCTCAAGGGCTTTTTTCACCAGTTCACTGTAATCATCCTTCTATGTTAACTTTGTCAATGTCTTTCAGAATTTTGGAAAATTTGAGACAACTGAGCTTCATTATGGGCGGAACGGTGGCGCAGTACTTCGCTTCCCGGGTCCTCCCTGCATGGAGTTTGCATGTTCTCCCCGTGTCTGCGTGGGTTTCCTCCGGTTACTCCGGTTTCCTCCCACAGTCCAAAGACATGCAGGTCAGGTGCATTGGCCATTCTAATTGTCCCTAGTGTGTGCTTGGTGTGTATGTGTGTGTGTGCCCTTCGGTGGGCTGGCACCCTGCCTGGGATTTGTTTCCTGCCTTGTGCCCTGTGTTGGCTGGGATTGGCTCCAGCAGACCCCCGTGACCCTGTAGTTGGGATATAGTGGGTTGAATAATGGATGGATGGATGGAGCTCCATTATTTAGTATGTAGTTTGCCTGTGGTCAGAGGTACCCATGTCTGCAATATAATTTATCAAGTTTCATAGTAAGTTTATAATACTCACTAACCATGGTTCCAAAAAGTAGCATCTGATGATTAGCACATACATTAATCATTTCCGTGTACTCTGTACTTGTGATAATAATGACCTTATGAATCTACAAACAGCAGGGAGGTTAGTGGTAGTAATATCATGCATCTGTTTCAGTGGCAGCCACACCCACATCCATGAAAGTGCTGCTTTGGTGAAGAAGGTGCATCTCAAGAGTCGAGCAGAATTACTAAACAACACCTCCCACTTAAGTCTTGCCATGCTGTGCCCAGGGACACAGACATGGAAGGAGAAGAGTCGAACTGGTGAGGGGTCTGCAACCCTTGTTATCACAGAGAGGTAGAGCATTGAAAAGCCATTGCAGGTTGTTGGTCCTCAGATTAGCTTTGCAATGAAAATGACTGGAGTGAATTGGAAGGCACATCTGTAGTTTGCACCTTCACAAATTGGCATATTCTGCAATGAGTGAAATTCAAAAAGATGGAAAGCCAATCGCCCAACCACACATGTCTGCAGACACATGCATTTTCAAGCAAAAGTCAGATTGATGAGAAAAATAAAATGTGTTTTGGCATGAAATCTCCAGTGGGGCCATAGCAGAATCTTCTTTTATGTGTGCAAACCTCTCTTACTTAAACTTACTTGCTTAATAATATCTGTAACCCTTATGCAAATGATAAGCAAAACATGCAAATTCGTGCACTTTTCACGTCACTGAAAAAAAATCAGACAATAGGATGCTGGTGTCTGGTTTGTCATGATTAGCATCAAATTGTTATGATACCTTCTGTCATCATCATCATCAGGCACAATACAGCCATACAGATGTAAAAGCTAAGTCATTTGAAAATATCAGAACCACCTGCTGCTCAGGAAAATCTTTTGGCAAGTGAACTGCCTGAATTGAAACAATAATATGTCAAGTTTGGAATCAAACGACTTTGTGGTGGAAAATGACAAGCAACAATAGCATGGTGAAATCATGCAGACCACATGCATTCATGACTTGAATTGCACGCTGTAGATCCAGTAGCAGCACCAGGTGTTTGGTGAGCCTAAGGCCAGTAAACAATTAAAAAAAAACTTTCCACATAAATACACGTTCTTTCCACATCAGGATTCTGTGCTTTTTTGAAACAGGAGCATCACAGTGCTGGTTTCTTTTCCACAAAGTGGAAGGAGCACATGTAAGCTTTCTTAGTGGCTTTTTAAAAATTAGCACAGTCTTCCTCAGCAGTGCAGCCTAATGTCTTCATAACGATGCATTCCTGGTATTAATGTACTTTCTTTTTTTCTGATTACTGTGTCTACCTTTAGGGAGCATTCTTCTTTGGTAGCATGTGAATCGAGACCTTAAATAGTAAAACATCAAACCAGAACTGCAAACTCATGATTAAAAAAAACCAGGCAATTCTCAGTTTAATTTAACATGAAAGTTAAATTAACTTGGTTTGCACATTCAAACAATACCTAAGGGCATAAAGAACACTGCAGGACCAATTGATCCTGCCCCCCAGCTGGAACCTGGCTCGTAGCACCTGCCACAAAGACAATTTCACATTCTACAAGAAGCAGACTAACAATGACTAAACAATGCTGAGTATGTGATGTACAAATTACTAAAAAAAATTGATGAGGGTTGGTATAAACGTAATAATAATGAAACAATAATAAGTGAAACTTCTCAGGGAATTGTATTGCTTATTTTGCACCACAGCTGCTTGGTCTGTGTACCCCTGGGCCTTAATTCAGAAGCACATTATCTTCCATGTTCTACTGAACCTCTTGTCAGTGCTCCGACATAGACATTCTTTCTGGCCATGCCCTCATGCGTACTTAGTTTTCAGTGAACCTTACAGGCACTTAAGCCCATTGTGCTTATGTGTTTGTTGATTTAAATACATTTTTGACATTTGCCATACTCCCAGTCTTTAGTTTCAGTGCTCTTTCTGGTTCTTGTATTATTTTGTGTTTGTTGACTTTTGCTACATTTATCAACAACGCTCTCCCTAAAGATTTCACTTCTTTTTTTTTAAATATGTCATTGCATGTTTTTTAGTTTTTGGTTAACTCCTTTTCTATTTTCTTCATGGCTCCTCATCTTGTCATTCTTACTGAAATGTATCCATCCTGTAATATTGACTCCAGCTCCTCATGATCTCTGAAGAACAATCAAGTCTTCAACATCCTTACCTCTCTATCGAACAGGGTTGCTACAGAGGAGGTGAAGATGCATATAAGGCAGCACTCTTTGTTTGGCCAAATGACTGAGCCACACCACACAAATTGCTGTGATTGTAGGCTGCTTCTTGCAAGCCTGAAGTAGATAGATAGATAGATAGATAGATAGATAGATAGATAGATAGATAGATAGATAGATAGATTTATTTACAGTTAATATTTACAATTATAAGTGCACCACAAACCCCCAAGACTCCCCAAAGTCCAGGCCTCACCTTCCACAGTGCCTCACTTCTTCAGGCTGCCTCCATTCCTCTCCACCAAGCTTTGTCCTTCTCCCCACCCGACTCCAGCCTTGAATGAAGGGAGGCGGCCCCTTTTATAGTCACCTGGATGTGCTCCAGGTGCTTCCCGCCAATCTTCCACCGGCACTCCCCAGTGTGGCAGAAGTGCCGGCTGCGTACCCGGAAGCACTCTGGGTGTCCCCGATCCTCTTCCCCCCAGCACTTCCGGGTGTGGCAGAAGTGCTGAGGTCCAGGGCTCTGTAGGCATTGGGGCACCCCTGGCAGTGACCACGGGCTCCTACAGGGCTGAGCTTCAATGCTCTCTACCCGTGGTCCCCAAAGCAACCAGGGCAGTCGCCCCCTCATGGTCTGGAGGAGGTGCACGCCCTCCTCCGGTCCTCCTGGGTGTCCCGGCTGGGTACCATCCCCAGTCGCGTGTCACAATAGATAGATAGATCTTTTAATTGTCCCCTGAGGGAAATTTGGCTTTTTACAAACGATCTTTAAATACTTAAATACATAGATAAATAAATATATTTATATAGTACAAACACACTATGGTCTGAACACACACCAGAATGAGTAAAAAGGGAGAAGATTAAAATAAAAAGAAGACTTCATACTTGGCAATCACAGTCATAGTGAGTCATTATGCAGGAATATTGCTGCTGGTATAAAGGAGGCCTAGTTGTATTTCATTGTTATTGTTTCACGGAGAAAATGTGAAGCATTGTTCATAATGGCACTTTTGTTTTCATTCTCTCCTTTTCTACTACCTCCAAGATGTCCAGAGTGTTTCGAATAATTGAGCTTGGCCTTTTAATTAGCTTTTGATTCGATGGGCCTCTCCTAAAGTGATGTTGCTCTAGAATTGTTGCTCAAGAATAGCCCCTAGAACTGTACTTGAGAGTCATTGTTTTACTCAATTTCCTGCCAGCTAAGCCCCTGGGTATTTTCATAACACATTATCATGCCTCTATTCCTAGCACACTGCAGCATAGCCAATCACACTGGCCATCACAGAGTTCTAGAAAATGTGAAGAATGTCACTGACCACATTAAAGGATTGCATTGTCCGAAGGAAGAAGAGCATGTTCTGTCCTTTATTATATAGTTCTTATGTGTTCAGAGAGCAGTCCAACCTGTCATTAATGTGGACCCCCAAATACTTGTAGGAGTGGACCACCCCTACATCCACTCCCTAAATAGTGATCAGGCATAGATGCTCTTAAGTGTGGTGAAAGTCAATAACAAGGTCTTTAGTTTAGCTGATGTGAAGTTGTAGACAATATTCTTTGCACCAATAAACAAACTTCTCTACCTGACCCTTCTTCTCTGTCTCATCTCCCTTATCAATACATCCCATAAGCGAATTGAGTAAATGTATCTGAGAATTTCTGCAAGTGACATGACATTGGTGTTATATTTATAGTCAGCAGTGTACAGAGTGAAGAGAAAAGGAGACAGGACTGTTCTTTGTGGTTCTCCAGTGTTGCTCACATGATATCAGAAACACAGTCTTTGAGTCTCACAAACTGAGGTCTGCCCAACCCGCATGTATCTGAGCTTACTTCGTAAAAGGAAAGGCTGGATGGTATTGAAGAAACTGGAGAAATTAAAAAAAAACATAATCTTCACAGTGCTGTCAGCTTTGTCCAGATGAGAAAAAGCTTTGTGGAGCAGAAGGGTAATTGCATCCTTCACACCTATCTTAGCTTTTTTTAGTGATCTGGAGTTATTTAAGCAAGTAGAGTCAATCCTCAGATCATGGGAGAGTCCAACTCACTAGAGCACCCTTCCTCCTGCTGACTTTAACGGTTCTCAAGTTCAGTCAAATTGGCCCCCTGTGGCTGCAGGTTTTTGCTCCACCCAGTTTCACAAACAGTGAGTCCTTTAATTGATCTCAATATTTCATTAGCTGGTCTTTTTTGCATTCTAGATTTAGAAAAGAGTGATTGTGTGAGATTTATATTTATGAGAAATGTATCAATATTCATTTTTTTAATCGTTTTAGGCTCTTACCTGTTTTCTTTTTCATCTTCCTATTGATTTGCCTTTTTATGTAGACCTTTCTTCCTTCATTGTATCCTCATAATGATAATTAGCAATGAGTGGTGTAGACACCAACTCCATCAGCATCAGATCCACTAGTGTAATCGTTAGAAAATCATGGTGTAAATAATTAGTACACCTGGAAAAGTAGAATGAAAATCATAATGGTGGAAATCTTAGAAAACCAAGTGAAAGAACTGTAAATTACACATGTAAATATTTAACACACGATCAAAGTTAAATTCCAGTTTTAAAATTTATGGATTCACACTAAAACACAGAAACTGGAAAATCATAGCTTGCTTCTTTAACATTGGAGCTCAATGAAAACTCGAAGCTGGTGGAGATGAAAACAGGCATCCATAGTGGGCCCCTCGGACTGAACTTGTGAGTCACTGTCTTACTCGATTTCTTGCCAGCAAGAAAATAAGCCCCTAGATATTTTCACTACACATTATCATGTCTCTATTCCCAATTTATATTGGGAGGAAATGCTTTGTTCTAAATTCCCTTTAGAGCTGCCTCAATTTTTATTTAGAAGACATAGTTTATTTTTATGGCTTTTTTTCTGAATTGGGATGATTCTATTTCCATTTCGTATTGTTTAAGAATTATTTTAATAAATACCTATTCGCCATGAGTATTTTCAGGTTTGGCTAATTGTAACTCTTAGCTCTGAATTTAATCCTGTTCATCACTTGTATTCTTCAGGAATGCTCTTGTCCTATTTAGCTTCCTATTAGAGGCATTCCTCTGCACCTTGTGTATACTGGTGGCTAAGAAATGGTTAGGCATTTTTGAACAACAGATATTTCAAGCCAGCATATTAAGCTGAAATTTTATTTTGGACTTTGAGTCTATTTGTGCTGTTTTGGAATTTCTTTCTGTTTATTAGCAAGGGTACCCAACATACAGGTCAGATCTATACCAAAATGGGTTCAACAGTATGGATTTAAATACAAACACCAACTCAGCATTATATATATATATATATATATATATATATATATATATATA
>JANRMT010062813.1:81838363-81875332 GCA_026402145.1 Polypterus bichir lapradei | reverse complement strand
TTTAAATCACCTGTAGCCGTTTCAGCCGTTTGACCCATTGACCTGAAATTTGGTACACATATACTACATGATGTATACTATCTGCTTTCGGGTGATGATTGACCTCCAAGGTTATTCCACTTCTTATTTTTATTTTATTTTATTTTATTGTAGAATCAGCTCTCGGCAGTGGCCAGCAGGGTGGCCTTGAGGCGCATGCATACGGGCGCTGTTCTCATTCCCTACCACCTAAGCGCATCAACCTACAAGCAAACAAATGCTAAACATACAGAGAAAGAGTATGAAAACTATAAGTCAAGTGCATTCACTGCATGTTATTGTGCAGTGTGCCGTTACTGGTATATATATATATATATTAGCTGCATAAGCCTGTACTGTAAAAAGCCCGGGGTCCTAGAAACTATTGAAATCGTCAGAAAAAAATTAAAATGTAGAGATGTCAGGTAATTGAAAGGAACTACTCTGGGCATCTCTCTCCTAGGAGGATTTGTTTTGTTGACGTGCATGCTTCGCTTGTGCATTAGCAGCGGCAGGAAAAGTAAAAGGGATACCGTTTTGCCAATGTTAGCAGCTAAGTGACTTTGTCTTTCTTCTGAGGTTTCGTTTTGCTGATGTGCTTGCCCCGCTTGTGTTATTAGCGGCTAAGCGAGTTTTCTGTTTCCTAGGAGGTGGAGCCCTTACCCTGACTCCACCTCTCACTTCCAAGCTAGACAGACACACACACTTCCACGCGTAGACGTTTATATATAAGATTTGTTTTTTTTAATTATTGATGTATTGCTTCCCGCCCATCAACAATGGCTGTGTACAGTTTTTGATAGTCTAGTATTTGATCCTTTGTAAAAACAAACTTGTGACAGAAGTATTTAGAGGAAAGAAGCTCAGGATTGCTGGGGCCACAGCATTTAAACCTATCTTTTTGTTTTTTGGCCTCTATTGTATTAATTTAGTTTTGTTTGGAGGTCTCCTCAATTCTTTAATGCTGCCCGCCATCTCCTGCTTTTCTCTACATTCAATAAATATTTTTGAATACCTGCACCTTTCCAGATGTCCATGTATTCACAATATCTATTCAGATTTTCATCTGATGTCGACAGGGTTCATCCCATATTGAGATGTTTTTTGTTTTTTCTTTTCTCCTATATTGTACTTTGCCCACATATTTTTCCAAAGTGGGAATTTTTGTCATGTCTGGATGTGACATCTTAGAGGGGTGACATTATGCCACCCACTTATATATTTGGCTCTGTCTTTGAGTTGTTCATTTCTTTAGTGATAGGCCATTGTCAAGCCACCATATTTGTATTTTGTTCTTTTCCTTTGCCACTATTTTTCAACTGACCTGTGCCAAGTACATTTTCTTACTTTTAGCTTGTTTTGCCATTACATTTTGACATGGATGTCCGCCCTTTTGAATTTATCCCTGCCACCTGCTCCTTAACAATTGATATTTTTCCTAATTGGCTTCTGATCATTTTTTGCTTTGTCTGTGTCTGCTTGTGTTCATGCTGTCTCATTATTCAATAAGAGTGCAACCTTTCATAGTTTCATCAGCCTTTCTAGCTCCTTAAAGCATAATTCAATTCTGCATTTTTATAAATGTCCCTGCTCTCAAAAGGTTACTCATACCTATTGAAGAGAAGTGGAAGGTCCAGTATGAGCAGAGCTTGGTGCGGGTATCACAAGGGTCATGCAGATAAGTAACATTTCTACACCATTACAGCTATTTAATCTTCATAGGTTTGTTGGGAAGAAGACAGCCATTTTATATTTCTTAAGTTAACTTGTGATTCTAATGTGGGTCTGAATATGGGTAGGCATCTGTGATGGACTAGCAGCCTGTCTTATGCCAAGTTGTCGATCCTTTCATGACTTTTAATTGGATTAAGCAGGTTTGAGAAACTGTATATTGTAAAAGCACAACAATTTCATAATTCATCCATAAAATATTAGCACCTGTAAAATGGGGTCCATAGTGATGTCACACTTGAAACACAATAAACACTTATATTCTCTTCTCATGCATTCATAATAGACACAAGTCTTGGGCTAAAGGCTATATATTGACACATCAATTTTGTGCAATGCAGGAAAATTTCACTGAGGGGAAAGCAATTGCACAAAAGGGTATCAGCATCATTCATGAGCGTCAGTTATTTCTTCATAGCGTGAGAACAACAAGAAAGATCAAAAAGTGAAGTTTAAAACAGGATGATGTGTAAATTGGTAAAAATAGCCACTTGTAGGCAACTTCATGTCTGGCTTTGCGAACATGCTATGTATAATGTGTATTAAATAAATGCAATGTCTCAATGAAATTATTATTATAAACCTTTAACATATTTAACTAATTCTAAATCATATTTTAATACATTGTGTGAGCCACTAGGGAGCATTGTAGCACCCCAAATCCCAAACACAGCAGCACAGAAACAATTCCAGGCGCCAATTAAGAGTTGTATTACCACAAATACAATAATACACTCCAGAGATCAAGCAATATGACTCTCCCATTCTCCTTTCCAACCAGACAAGCTTCCTCTGAGTACTGTCCCGAGTCTAACACCCCAAGTGAAGCAGAACAGCTTGCGTTATACTTGGACGCAAGAGTACTTCCAGTATTACTACATTGCATCCAGGAAGCACTTCCAGGTCAGGTGGAACCTCCCCATGATAGGAGAGTCTGCCTCCTAGCAGCACCCAAGGACACCAACAGGTTTGCCCACCAAAACTACAACTCCCATGCCGCCATGCAGACATCCAAACAGGATGCACACCAGAAGGATGTTGCCACCCAGTGTACTGGGAAGCACATGGCCCTTCAAAGCAATCTACACTTGTCCATCCATTATAACAGTCTCCCAACCAGGAAAGGTACTGCTAACCAACTTGGTCTGGATTCCCGTCCACCCACATCCTTTCAATAAAAAGGTCTCTCAGCCAGGTAAGGAGCCATACACCCCAGCCATACATCTATAGTGCATCCAGAAAGTATTCACAGCGCATAACTTTTTCCACATTTTGTTATGTTACAGCCTTATTCCAAAATAGATTAAATTCATTTTTTTCTCAGAATTCTATACACAACATCTCATAATGACAACATGAAAAAAGTTTACTTGAGATTTTTGCAAATTTATTAAAAATAAAAAAAATTGAGAACATGTACATAAGTATTCACAGCCTTTGCCATGAAGCTCAAAATTGAGCTCAGGTGCATCCCGTTTCCCCTGATCATCTTTGAGATGTTTCTGCAGCTTAATTGGAGTCCACCTGTGGTAAATTCAGTTGATTGGACATGATTTGGAAAGGCACACACCTGTCTATATAAGGTCCCACAGTTGAAAGTTCATGCCGGAGCACAAACCAAGCACAAAGTCAAAGGAATTGTCTGTAGACCTCTGAGACAGGATTGTCTCGAGGCACAAATCTGGGGATGGTTACAGAAAAATTTCTGCTGCTTTGAAGGTCCCAATGAGCACAGTGGCCTCCATCATCCGTAAGTGGAAGAAGTTCGAAACCACCAGGACTCTTCCTAGAGCTGGCCGGCCATCTAAACTGAGCAATCGGGGGAGAAGGGCCTTAGTCAGGGAGGTGACCAAGAACCCGATGGTCACTCTGTCAGAGCTCCAGAAATCCTCTGTGGAGAGAGGAGAACCTTCCAGAAGGACAACCATCTCTGCAGCAATCCACCAATCAGGCCTGTACGGTAGAGTGGCCAGACGGAAGCCACTCCTTAGTAAAAGGCACATGGCAGCCCGCCTGGAGTTTGCCACAAGGCACCTGAAGGACTCTCAGACCATTAAAAACAAAATTCTTTGGTCTGATGAGACAAAGATTGAACTCTTTGGTGTGAATGCCAGGCGTCACATTTGGAGGAAACCAGGCACCACTCATCACCAGGCTAATACCATCCCTACAGTGAAGCATGGTGGTGGCAGCATCATGCTGTTGGGATGTTTTTCAGCGACAGGAACTGGGAGACTAGTCAGGATAAAGGGAAAGATGACTGCAGCAATGTACAGAGACATCCTGGATGAAAACCTGCTCCAGTGCACTCTTGACCTCAGAATGGGGTGACAGTTCATCTTTCAGCAGGACAACGACCCTAAGCACACAGCCAAGATATCAAAGGAGCGGCTTCAGGACAACTCTGTGAATGTCCTTGAGTGGCCCAGCCAGAGCCCAGACTTGAATCCGATTGAACATCTCTGGAGAGATCTTAAAATGGCTGTGCACCGACGCTTCCCATCCAACCTGATGGAACTTGAGAGGTGCTGCAAAGAGGAATGGGCGAACCTGGCCAAGGATAGGTGTGCCAAGCTTGTGGCATCATATTCAGAAAGACTTGAGGCTGTAATTGCTGCCAAAGGTGCATCGACAAAGTGTTGAGCAAAGGCTGTGAATACTTATGTACATGTGATTTCTCAGTTTTTTTTATTTTTAATAAATTTGCAAAAACCTCAATTAAACTTTTTTCACGTTGTCATTATGGGGTGTTGTGTGTAGAATTCTGAGGAAAAAAATGAATTTAATCCATTTTGGAATAAGGCTGTAACATCACAAAATGTGGAAAAAGTGATGCGCTGTGAATACTTTCCAGATGCACTGTATCTATCTACTGTACTACATACACAAGAAAAAATTTTTAAAATTGAATTTGTATTCAATATTCTAATCCAAATACAGTTTTCCGGAAATGTATATCAGCTTATTGAATTCTGCCAACAAGTTTCATTATAATAATGGTGCCTGAGTGGAAATGCATTTCCTATAGTGTGTGATGTGTGAATTGATGGACAAGAGCTTTGCAAGCAGGAAAAAGAAGCATGGGAATAATTCTGCAAGGTATTAAGAGAGAGTGGGAAGGAAAGTCTGGCAGTAATAGTGCTTATTTCAGTGCAGAGTGAAGGACAGACACCAGTATGGGGTAGTACATCCTGTATACATATTAGGATGGAGGTACAGTATCGAGTGAGATACAGCCTGACAAAAAGTGTGTAATATTTCCCCATGAAGGAAAAGGGCAAGCAGTGCAGGAGTCGCCATAAATGCTCTTCCTCTTTTAAAAGAAAGGGTAGGTCTTGGAGGACTGAAAAGAGTGAATAATAGATCTTAGAGCTGATTGGGGTTGACATACAGTAACTGGCAAGAAAAGCAGAGACCATTGTTAAAAAGACATATAGAGAGAGACATGGATCTTTTAAGGTAACTGAAGCTTTAGTAGTTCAGGGACATTAGGGCTGCTAAAGGTAAGTCTAACCAAGTATCTCTGTAGTGAAAATAATGCCATCCATGACCAAGGAAGTGATTCTTGGGCCTGGTCAGAAGAGTCCTCAGTAAAGTGTTTAAAGACAGAAGCCCCTGAGCAAGCAGAGTCAGGAAGTGTACTGAGGTAAACAAACACAGGTAAGCGGAAGAGAGGTCAAAATATACAGAGAGATATGGGAGGTGTAATAAGGGAATGCTTAACAGTGCTTTGTCATGAGAAACTGGGCAAGTCAACTCATTTGATAGGTGGTCATCGGTCCCTATGTGTTCATGGTCCAATAAGGCTACATGGTGCTTTTTTCTTAATTTGATATTCTCATGTTGTCCATTAGTTCATGCCTCTCTGGTAAACAAATGACCTTTTAATAATTTTGCCATCTTGGTGCCATTTTGAGTAGTGGGATTACTATTGGACCACCCCTCTAGTTTGCATTAGACATAATACCAGATAATGTAGAAGTAGGGAAAAATCATAACAGGTAACTATCATGATTATTTTGTTTTCTTTATATACTAGGGGGCTCCGCCCCCTGCTGGCTTCGCTCGCCCAACCCTGGGTCTGGTTTACTGGATATACAATTTAAAGAGATTGTTATTTTCATGAGAATTGTTACATATGCATTATTTTCACTTTTGCTTTAAAACTTCTGTAAAAACAATATTTGGAATGAACTTTTCTTCAAGATCACATTGAATTTTGATTCCGTGTTTAGACTTATATCGTGACAATACCACATATATCTGCCTGTGAGTTTCTTTCTCTAATAAATAAAATGACTTTCTTGAATGTCTGTCCATGCTCTTTCTTCTTCGCATTGTCGTTAATATGTCATCTAGAACATTTAAAATTATTGTCCTGATAAAATTTATATGAGCTGAGAGCGCAGGAAGTGTGTCTGACAAAAGCATTCACACGACTGAGGTTAGATGACCGTGGTCTTGTTTGAAAATAGTTGTAAGTAGGGTGTGGCTTGCAAGAATCTCATGTTAAAAGTCTCCGTCTCACAGGACTTCATACCGCTACAACATTTTTGGAATCTTTTAATTTTCGCTGGCAACATGATTTAGACGATCTACAAGTCTCCAACTTAAAATTTAAATACTAACAATATATTCAATCTCTTTTTGCTGTTCCGTTATTTCACTGAGTAATAATTTCCATTTGTTTGCACCTTTTTTTGAGATTTTTGAATTTTTGTACTTCCATTATCTCTAACCTGTTGTGTATGTGTACCGCGCCAACATTTTTGAATTCTTTACGACGTTCTACTTTGTCATCTACTCTTTATCCTTTATTTCCGGCCCAGGGCGTAGTTAAATCTCATTCTTGCGGGTCGTATAACGCTACTCACGTTATGAAGCGGGGGGGGGGTGGTGGCCTGAACGCACGCTAAAGAGATGCGGTCAGATCATCTGCTGTCTTGCTACTGCTGCTGGCGAGCTGCGTAATCTGCTTGTTACGCTGCATGTCGATCATTTAAAAACCTGTACAGCAGCTGTCCTTTTGTCTCACTGCCTTGTCTTACGTGACGTCAAAGTGTCTTCCAAGAAGATCACTTCTAGTCTCACTCGTCTCCCTCCCAAGATTTTTTTTTATAATAGAGAGATATTTATTTTTATTACTAGAATTATTTTTCTTGTGATTGCACATATTTCAAATTTTGTTTGTTTTCTGTCTGTTTGTTTTGTTTTACTGTAATCATCTAGAAATATGTAGCAGTTTTATTATCCTCCACTTAGAGCTCAGTGGTTCCGAATCTTTGCTTTGCCCTGCACCCCTAGATAATTTTTGATTAATGTTTGCACTCCCTACAAAAGTAGGTGAAGAAGTCAAAGTTCTAATTTTTGGACCACAAATTGATCCACATACAGTAGTGTGGGTGAACAAATTGAACCAAAAAAATAAACGTTTAACTCTGCATAAAATATAAACGTAAACGCCACAATTTACCTTTATAAATCTCAATAATCTTGTAAATGTGTCTCTTGTGAAGCTTAGACACTCGACTGATGATTTGGAGGTTGTGGTATCTTAAGGGTTCTGGGGGATGGGATACCCCTGTGGAACAATGGGTGCCAGTGTACCGCTAAGCAATGAAGCATAGTCAACTTGCTTTGTCACCCAATAACACCTGCACTGTAGTTCACAAAACAGATGCATTCTACAGTTAAAATTGCTGCACTATTGCAAGGACCGCTAGCAGGTGAGAGGGGGTGAGTCTAAGCAGCAGGTGCTGCATCCAATTCAGTCCCCCTTGGGGGCAAAAATGTCAATCTGTACTAGACCTCACCCTTCTCTACGGATCATTGTAAAGTCCAAATTCCATTATCTTAAAAAAGATTGTTCACCTTTACATACTCTGCCTGCAGCAAAGAACCTGCGAGACTGTGTATTTCTGTGGCTTATTCACAGGTGACAATGGCGTGCACGATGCTTAATTTTTGTCATATCATAGAACAGGAGCACTAACTAATAAATGACCTACAAATGACGGCACACTGGAAAACACCAATTACACCATGTTAAAGTCAGACAACATGCCTGTTTTTCTATTTGTAATTCAGACTATTTGATATAGAATTCATTAAAGCAGACACTCAGATAAATAGATAGATAATAAATATCTAATATAATAACCGTAACATAAATATGTATATTGTTGTCCGAATTTTTTTTTTTTATTTTATTGATTATATTGTAATCATTCCATACAGATAGATCAATTTTTACAAAAAATAGGATTGAAAACAAATCACCCCTGAGAAAGAGAGCATGGCCCAAAAAATGGGAAGATAATCTATTTCCTCTAACTATTTTACTTTAAGAGCTTATTCTAAAATATTATTGATTAGATCCTGCCAGGTTTTGAAAAAGTTCTGCACAGATCCTCTAACTGAGAATTAATTTTTTTCCAATTTCAAATAGTATAAAACATCAGCTACCCACTGACTTAAAAGAGAAGAGTTAGGATTCTTCCAGTTTAGCAAAATAAGTCTGCGTGCCAATAGTGTAATGAAGGCAGTCACAGTTTGTTTGTCCTTCTCCACTTTAAGCCCATTTGGAAGAACACCAAACACAGCTGTTAATGGGTTAGGAGGGATTGTGACACCAAGGCTGTCTGAAAGGCACTTAAAATTTTTTGTCCAGAATGGTTTTAATTTGTTGCAGGCTCAAAACATGTGACCCAGTGAGGCTGGGACTTGATTGCAGCGTTTGCAGGTTGGATCTTGCCCTGGAAACATTTTGGACAGTTTTAAGCGAGACAGATGTGCTCGATATATAATTTTAAGTTGAATAATTATCTGCTTTGCGCATATGGAGCGCGGGTGAATTCTCTGCATTGCTACCTTCCACTCCTTTTCTGATATGTTGAGTGATAGATCTTTTTCCCATTGTCCTCTTGGATCTTTCCAAGATCCAGGGAGCTCAGCGGAATGGTGAAGATACAGGGAGTAGAGTTGGCAAAGGTGGAGGAGTTAAAATAATTGGGGTCAACAGTACAGAGTAACGGGGAGTGTGGAAGAGAGGTGAAGAAGAAAGTGCAGGCAGAGTGGAGTGCATGGAGAAGAGTGTCGGAAGTGATTTGTGACAGACAGATACCAGGAAGAGTGAAAGGGAAGGTCTACAGGACGGTAGTGAGACCAGCTTATGTTATATGGTTTGGAGACAGTGTCACTGATAAAAACAAAAACAGGAGACACAGCTGGAGGTGGCAGAGTTAAAGATGTTAAGATTTGTATTGGGTGTTATGAGGATGGACAGGATTAGAAATGAGTACTTTAGAAGATCGGCTCAGGTTGGACACCTGGGAGACAAAGTCAGAAAGGTGACATTGTGTTGATTTGGACATGTGCAGAGGAGAGATGCTGGGTATATTGGGAGAAGGATGTTAAGGATGCAAGATGTAGAGGACAGGAAGATATGTAAAAAGATGATATGCTGTGGTGACCCCTAATGGGAGAAGGGGAAGAATATACATATGTATATACTGTATATGTGTGTAAATGTAACATATACAGTATATAATATATATGTTTATGCATACAGTATATATGTGTATAAATCTATATAGTACATAATTTATATTTATATAATTAGATTATATTATAATTGATTTATATATAGTATATAACTATATATTATATTACATATAACTTATGTGATATGTGATAATCATTTGTATTTTGTTTGATGACAGTACACTCTTCAGAGTTAATGCTTTAACACTGATGCTGTGGCAGCAATATGTGATGTTTGTACAATTAATACATTATTATGTGTAAAATGTTTGGTTCATTGAGAGTGAACAGGTTTTATCAAATGCCCTTTGTCCTACAGTATGTGTAATGTATATGTGAAATAGAATACTTCTGCATTGGTGTAGTTTATTTTACTTTAGCACTGTGGACATGTTTAGCAAAACGCAACTGTTTGGTCTTTTAGTGTTTGTAGTTTTTCCTAATCTTTATGTTTAGTTATTCCTTTTATGTAGTTTCTTCTCATCTATATGTTTATTCCATTTTTAGGATGATTTATAGGAGCTGTAACAGAATAGACAACAAAGTCAGGAGGTCACTTCTCACTTCCAAACAATGGCTGAGCTAACTAACTGCAAATTACATCACTCTCACTCATATAGTTATAACAGGCAATTAAAATCAGTTTCAAAACTATGGATGCTTTTTCATCAGACATTATCAAATATACACCCCCCTCACACACACACACACACACACACACACACACATTAAGACAGTTTGACATGAGCAGATTCTTATCTACAGTAAATCATTGCAGTTTGTGTTTTGAGAGGCAATGTATTCTAACTGTTGAGGCTCAGATATACAGTACATTAATTTAGCCTGATAGTGAATATACTCTGTGATGTACTTGTGTCTGCCCAGGGTTGGCTTTTGCTGTGTATGTGAAGGTAGTGTGTTAGGCTCCTTCCCCTGCATCCCTGAACTGGTTTAACTGGGTTTGATAAAGAATGATTGGATGTGTAAATTTGAAGCTTTTTTGATATGGCTGGATTTGAATACTAAAGTTCTGTCAAATTACACAAACAATATTGAGTGCTTCCAAACTGATACTTTTTCATAAACCAATAGTATGGACATGCAAACCAATAGTTTATAGCAATATTGTATGAGTTTTGGCCTGTTTGGCCCTTAATAAATTTTTTGTTAATTTGTTGATAGCGTACTTGTATTTCAGGTTCCTGTATCACTGTTGTCTTTGCACAGCTGGCTGAAGTCTTATTTACACTTTATAGATTGGTCGTCCATGAGTAGTGCGCAATTTACAATGAAACAAGATGGTTCTCATGTGCCATAGTACTTGAAAGGTCTCAGGCCTCCTCCAAAAAATACAAGTACGCTTGTTTCTTTGTTGCAAGGAATAAGAAAACCCAGGGTGGGTTATTAGAATTACTTTTTTTTTGACTGACATCAGATGCTGCTTGAAGATGCTGAATCTTACACTTACAACCTGGTATCATGCTGTGTGTGATGCAATCATTTCAGAATATTATAGGCTGATAAAAAGCATTTTCACATTCTA
This sequence comes from Polypterus bichir lapradei, assembly GCA_026402145.1. Taxonomy (NCBI): domain Eukaryota; kingdom Metazoa; phylum Chordata; class Cladistia; order Polypteriformes; family Polypteridae; genus Polypterus; species Polypterus bichir. The sequence continues at coordinate 81,864,498 of JANRMT010062813.1, read as the reverse complement.
AAATTTAAAGCAGCGATTACACATCATTATGTATATCATGTATTTTTGGAACTGGTGGAGTAGCTGAGGATTCAGTTCAAATTTAGAAAAATTTCTCAGTTTTATTGTACTAGGGTGTTGTACCGTGTTAGCCATTGTGAATGTACATACACCATACATACGGGGTATTGATGCGAACACCATACAAACTGGGTATTGACGCGAACACCATACATACGGGGTATTGACGTGAACACCATACATACGGATAGTATCAAATTATATATAAGGATATCGTAGAACATTTTATTCAAACTCACATGTGCTGATAAAAAGACACCATCTTTTGCACATGCCATTTCATGTTAAGGAGTTTGTCTCAAGGATTATGCCCAGGAAATCACCAGGACCCATCCCGGGTTTATTTTTCAGGTTGTCATTCATCACTTTCCCATGAAGCACAGTCTGCAGAGTTGAGTGATAACTAGGGGTAAGGGAGGACATAGTCACATGAAAGGGGTTACCAATAAAACTGAATGTAGTGAGAAGTCAAGCAAAATGACACCTTTTATTGGCTAACTAAAAAGATTACAGTATGCCTGAAGAAGGGGCCTGAGTTGCCTCGAAAGCTTGCATATTTTAATCTTTTTAGTTAGCCAATAAAAGGTGTTTTTGCTTGACGTGAGTTTGAATAAAATGTTCTACGATATCCTTATATATAATTTGATACTATCCGTATGCATGGTGTTCACGTCAATACCCTGTATGTATGGTGTTCGCATCAATACCCAGTATGTATGGTGTTCGCATCAATACCCCGTATGTATGGTGTTCTCGTCAATTACTCGACTCAATACAAGTTAGAACCATGCAATGGGACTTTGCCTCTGTAGTTAGAACATAACGTGGCAAACACAGATGTAGTATTGCATGATTGGCTAAGAATGTTCAAATACTTCAGTGACGCTGCTGGACGGCCGAGTATAGTAAGTCAGTGTTGGTTCGAGTAGATAACAGTAAGTTCGGTTAGTTTTGGGAATGTTGGTTTGGTGGGGCATACTTTCCAGGACTAACTTTGTCGACTGACTTAAACCCTTCGACAGCTCCGGAACCATAAGTAATTTAGAATGTATCGCCATTTGCTTGGTACTTCGAAATCTATCTTTGGGCAGTTCGGTTTTGCATCCGTCCTTCTCACATCTATTGGCAAACTGAGTAATAACGGCTGGGTATTAACAACGGTCATTGTTTAAATTTTAGCCAATCTCAGATCTAAAATGACCACACCAACATAATTATTACTCCGACTCTGATTAGAGTCGTAAAATATGGTTTGTTTTGAAAATTTGTTTTCCAGAAAAAATCAAATGAGGTGCGCAGAAGAGCTGGGTTTACGTCTCGCAGCCCCATTTAAACAGGAAGTTCTTCATTACATTGGCCAAAAAGGTCTATTTTAAGCACAAATCAGTGCCATGATAACAAAATCATTTCAAGGACTTAAAAAAACAAATAATTATTTGCGGAGAAAGTATGGATTTCACAAACGTAGAATTTGTAGCCCGATTCGATCGGGCTCCCAGTCTCTAGTTCATGATAAAGTCAAAAGGAACAAGCTACCCAATGTACTTCTGGACTGATTAAAAAGAATTATCACGTAGACTCAAAAAAAGGCATTCAAGCAGATGGACAGTTTTGCTCATATCACCATTAAGTTAGGTCTATGTCAGTTTTAACTGATGCTGGAGTGAGAGAATAATTTATACTTAACAGTAGTTAAGTATGTTGGTTTGCAGTGCATATCTAAAAATATAAAACATGTTTTAAAATGTCATGAAGGGAGCTACTGAGAGGGTTAGTAGGTTGTAATACACAAAATGTACCAAAGGATGATTAAGAAATCATCAGCTGTCCATACACATACACAGAAATCTCAAGGGTGACAGCTAAGCCCAAAGAATATGAGAAGAACAAGAATATAATGTTGTTTTATATAAGTTGTTTGGGTGTAGACCAATCAGAGTAAATGTTAACATTGATTGACACTGTTATGTAAATTCAGATGTTTGAGAAACAGACCTCTGTCCTTTCATTTTTGATCATTCTGTAACAGACTGCTGTGAAGGTTGCTCCCTGTTCAGTTTTCTCTTAGACAAGCTTTTCTCCTGCCTGCTTACTGACTCACTGACTTACTGAAAGTTTTTATCAGACTTGTCCTGGTTGAGGATAAGTTTCTTTCTTTAATTAATATGTTTGATTTCTATCACACTGGCTGCTACATGAATACATTAAATTTCACTGGAGTTGGCACGTTTAAACCAAATATGTTGTCTGGGAAAACAGATGTTGACATGGTTGCTTAATGGAGTTAATTTTAGTTGTGCAATGTGGCTGTCTACTTTATTACTGAACACCAATGTGCCTCCTTTTAAATAAATTATGACAGCTATTAACGTAATTATTCTCAAAAAAACTTAAATATTTCCCAGCAGATTGTACATTAAAGGGACAACTGGCAAAATACAAATTGGTGTTCAATAGGAGTGAAAAGTGTACCAAGGTCTAAACTGGGGTGAGCAACAATGGTCCTGAAGGGCAGCAGTGGCTGCAGGTTTTAGTTTCAAACCAAGTTCTTAATGAGAAGTCAATTATTACCGTTGAAGCACTTCTAGCTAAAGCTAAGCTAAAATCTCACATATTGATGAGAGAAGGCATTGAATTTAGTAACACCAGAGGGATATTACAACCCCAATAAAATCATCTGCACGCATTGCTTGTTTTATTAGCTTACATCATAATGTTGTTCCCTTGTTTAACGTCTGTCTTCTAAATTCTACTGTATTTTAAATATAGACTTACTAGTATGGTAATATATTACGTTGCCATAATAAGAGAAACCAGCCAAATGTAAGGGATTCCCAAACTGACCGTGCTAATTTTCAGATTCATTTTTCATGCCCATGTACAGTGTGGTTAGTTAGGAATTAAATGAGAAGCAATGATTCAGGTTGCCTCCCGTGTTAAAGTATGCACTTTAAATAATGGCACTGTCATGGGAAATTGAAAATCGGAATTCCTAGTAATTTAGAAGTGGTCTTGCTAGTGATCTACATAATTGCATCTGGAAGTTACTTTTTCTGTGAAAGTGCAATATGTACAGTAAAAGCAGCTCTTTGCATGAAAAAAAATTGATGTTAACAAAAATGTTGAATTTTATATAAACAACGTAAAATCAGTATGCTATAAGGATGTCCATTGCCCATTATGGGCCACACCAACTTTTTTTTAATTCTTCAGCCTGTTTTGTAGTTTATTATTGTGTTTCTATGACATTTTTCAAATGTATCATTATCAGAAGATCTTAGATTTACTTTAAAAGGGGCATAAAAGGATGATGTAGAGGTGTGCTTCATAACTCTTACCGTAGCAATTTATGATACACCAGAACCTTGCAGCAATTTTCTAACTCACGTATTCGGTTTAGGGTTGTGGAGGGCCTAAAAGTATCTCTGGCAGAATTGGATGAATGGTGGGAGTTAACCCTGGACGGAAGCCAAGGTGTCAGTCTATCATGGGCCTGCCCCACCCCATTAAATGCCATCTTACCTCAATAATACACCCTGCAGCAGCTCCTATCTACGTATGGCTGTCTAGTCTTGTACACGGAGTCTTCCTCATATATTATTTTAATAGCTTAAATATTTAATTTTCTGTTGGAAATATTAAGGTGTTGTACTATGTTAGCCATTATGGATGTAGTGAGAAGTTAAGCTATTGGCTAAGTTGAAAGATTACAATATGCAGGCTTTCAAGGCAACTCAGACCCCTTCTTCTTGTTTACATCTTGCCTGAAGAAGGGGACTGAGTTGCCTTGAAAGCTTGCTTATTGTAATCTTTCTAGTTAGCCAATAAAAGGTAAATCAAAAAGTTGAGGCAATTTGAAAATTAAACTATAAATGCAATGGACAGAAGCTAACACAATACAACAGGTTCAGTGTGGTGTATGGTTAGCTCTGCCGTTAGTCTAGTTGATACCAAGGTCAAATGAACATGGACGCTGCACTGCAGGATTACATCATTGTTGACCAACACACCATAGTGAGATTTCTTTGGGCAGAGGAAGTGAAACCTGTTCAAATATATTGAAGGATGTTGGCTTGTACAGATCAGTAAGCTGTATGGGTACCCAACTTGCGCAAACAACATAATTCATAATTCATCAGTCTTCTCTGATAAAGTCATTTGCCACGTCGACATGGGCTTGTATGAGCAGTGTTGATGGTCGACCAGATTAAGCTTATTCAGTCTTTCCTCTTTAAATCTTTCTACACATTCATAAGCTTTTTGTTGAGTCATGCTGTTTTCACTTCTGTTCTGAGCCAGCATCGTTCTGTGAATTTCATCAGATTATACACTCCCTCTGACTAAAGAAATCTCATTTCAATACATTATTGCATCTCCATGCATGTTAGGTTAGTTGATGAATCTAAATGGCACTGTGTGAGGAATTATGGATGTTATCTTAAGTATACTCTGCAATGGACCGGTGTGTGTGTCAATGGTTAGTTGCCTCCGAGCAGTGTCACTGGAATAGGAACCAACCCCGTATAACCCTGAACAGAAAAGAGCGCTAGAAAATGGATGGATGAAAAAGCACAGATGTAACCAATTTGGTGACATACTGAATAGCATGTTTGCTTCTTCGCTCCTGGGAACCACGGTTTAATTCTCAGAGTAGTGGACCTTAGGTAAAGTGATTATTCTGAATTGACTTGAACTAAATAAGATATGGCGTATGCATGAGGATATGCCCAGTGATAGAATGGTTGTCCCATCAAGTTTTAGTTCCTGTCTTTTTAGAACTAGCAGTCCCCACATCTCTGTGATAGTAATAATGGGTTTACAAAATGGATGGATGGGTCATTGAATGTGCTGCTGAAGTACTCTTAAAACAATGTTTATTTACCAATTGAAATTCACCAGCAAAATTACCTTCAACTGTTATAATGGATACAAATGGTACAAAGGAAATAGAGGAAAGAATAGGCACCATATTTTCTTAAAAAAAATAGCCCAGAAGTCTCTCAGTTGGGGCACCAATAACATAAGGGCAATCTGGTGGACAAGTCAAGAGTAATTACTACTCCTGCAAATTTGTTGTCCTGGGGCAGGCAACTCATCTTGGTGGTGCACCTGACCTTCAGACTCATAACAAACTGTAAATAGTGTCAAAAAAGCCACACTGAGCCATAGCAAGGTTTGAGGCAGCCACCGGTATACAGTATTTGGTTTTCTGGTTGCAAATTGTAGTTTTAAATTATGGCACTGCTGTGCACAAAACCGAGTCCAAAACAGAACTGAGGAAATAGGGAAAAGGTGGAGGAGGCTTTTAAAGGGGAAGACAGGAAGTGAGATCAAAGGGGTCCAGCTCATGAAGATCTTCAGCCATATGTTCGAGCCCGGACGTGACATCACAGGGGCTGGAGCCGGCAAGGTCTTCTTCCATAGGCCTGGTCCCGGAAGTGCTGTCAAGAGGGACAGGTGGGATCTCCCGTGAATGGTCTGCAGGAAAGGGAGAAAAAGAGTCAGTGCACTCTGCTACATCCTGGTATGACTCGGAACTGCCCCTACTCAAGCCCTTTAGCTGCCTCCCATGCGCACGTGTTTGACAATAGGTAGTACACATTGAAAATACTAACATCTCCTTGCCAAAGTGGGGATATCATCTGTTCTTTGGACAGGATAGAATGAGTTTTCCAATAACCTCTGACTTTTTATGACTTCTGAATAGACTTGGAGACAGAGACAGCAGGAGACACTAAAGAAAAATCTGGTGTAATGTGCATGTTACAGATATATACAGTATTTGCCCCAGCCCCAGAAATGATCCGAGGACATGACCAAAAGAGAGCCTTGGATGTGGTATAAAGCTAAATCTTCCTCAAAATCACACTGAGAGTAAAGTCAGGAGTTAAAGAGAAGCTCTGTGAATGTCCTTTAGTGGCCAAGTCAGAGCCCAGACTTAACCTTAAGTGAATATTTATGGAGAGGCCTGAAATTAGCCATTTATCGTTGCTCTCCATCCAACCTGACAGAGCTTTAGGGGATATGCAGGGTAACGGGTCTGAGTACCTGCGTCAGAGGGGTATTCAATTTTTTTTTACATTTTTAATAAATTTTACAAATATCTAATATCTTGTTTTCGCTTTTTCATTCCAGGATATTGAGTGTTGCTTGATGAGGGAAAAAAATGACAATTTTATCATATGGCTGCAAAATAGTAAAAAGTGAAAAAAGTGAACGGTTTTGAATACTTTTAGAGTGCATTTTATATATATAATGCAATTGGGGTAGGTCTTAGGTGCTCTTGACCTGTCCAGCCCGGACATATAATTGTATATATATAATTTCAGGTCAAGAGCACCTAAGACCTACCCCAATTGCATTGTACTCGAAGCACAAATTAACCCCATGAGGAACATCTCAGTGACTGTGTACTGGCAAAGCAAGTTCACAGGTTTTAAAGAATGGATAGATAATGGATAGAATGGATGAATGAGAACAGCTTTTGTCAGATTAGCAAAAGAACAAAAATGCTGTCCTATGTGCCATTACACAAAACAAATGGAATCGCAATGATAGAACAGTATAAGTACAGTCTATAGATCCAGTGTATACCTTTGCTCCAAGTATTCACCCAGGATGCTCCAGTGTCAGCAATGATGGACTTGTGTTTATTGTTTTACATGGTAGACATGTTTATTGATTTTACTCTTCAGCTTCTAAAAAGATACCACATGAATTGACATATGCCATTATGTGTTTTGTTCAAAGAATCTGAACTCTCCAGTATTTAATAACTGAAGGACAACCTTTCTGCTTTTGCTTTTTATTTATTTATTTTTTTGTTTATGTTGCCCTTTTTGACCCCTCTCTATTTGTCATTTTTTTACAGGCCACCACAACTGTCTTTGTTACAATTGTGGATGAGAATGACAATGCCCCAGTCTTTGGACAATCCATGTACGAGGTGACATTCAGCGAGGGACCCAATACCACCGGCATCACGATGGTGGCTGTCAGTGCTATTGACAGGGACCAGGGGCCCAACGGCACAGTCTTCTACGGCATTAAGGAGGGAAATGTGGGCGGCACATTTGGTGTGAACAGAACCACGGTCTGTAATTCAAACAAACCATATCCGCTTCTGCCTGCGCCCAGTGCATTGTTTTACATTTCCTTTTAAACACAATTGCAATTGTTTCAATATTTTTCCTACTGTGTTTTTAATTAACTGTAGTGTTACTGTCAATGTTATGTCCAGACAGGCAACTAATTAAAACAGGACTCACACGCTGGCTGCCAGGTTTGTGATGTGAATAATGAAGTACTTGGTATGAACCTAGTTTGAAATAAGATTTTTTTTTAATTCAACTCTCAGGTGAATTCTGAAAGATCCTTAGTACAATAATTAAAGTGGACTGCACTGGTGGTAAATTGGGTTTGCCAGGCTGAGAAAAATGAAAAGATGTGCAGTTACCATGGCATTGCTGAGAATACAATCATTCTTTATCCATTTTAAGAGTAGGCTGTACAGAAAATGTTCAGACAGCCTGAGGTCAAGATCCTGTGCATGGTGCATATGGATAAATGTATACATTGACCGTGACTATCAACCTGCCATATATCTGGTCAAGCAGAATGTTTGAGTAGTTATCCCTTGGTCTGTAAGGCCTTGTTTATTACTTGAATCAACAAACTAAATATGCCTCTGCAATGTCAAAGAATTCAGTTTAATGGAAAATATAAACACCTTAAGAACCACAACAGCATTGGAAGATTTATGACCACATACAAAGAGGAAAGAGATTTTTAAAAAAGGGCAAGAAGACACCAGGGCTGAACTACCAGACTGCAGAGCTCAGTTACTTATTGTTACTCTTCATGCCAGTTGAGCTTGTCCCTTTTGAAGTGCCTTTATTTCATGGGTGTAGTTTAAGGGGTGGCTGGGGATTGTAGCCCCCAAAACGAATGCACCATGCTACTAAAATTAGTCTCAGATAAAGGGTATTCTTTCCTCATTGTTTTAAGGCCACAGTTAATGTAAATATGTTAATAATCAACATATATGCCACAAGGAGATGCAGTGTTTGCACTGCTGCCTCAAAGTAAGGAGTCCGGGGGTCACATCCCAGGTGCTTCCAGCATGGAGTTTGTCACTCTCCGTTGCTTTGCTCTGGTTTCCTCCCTTAGTCTAAAGACATATAGTTTAGGTGAATTAGCAATGCAAAATCATCCTCTGATGTGAGTTTGTGTGCATGTTCACTCTGCAGTTCAACTGGTTTCCTGTCCAGGTATTGTCCTTCTGTGTGCCCATCGCTTGCTGGGCATCAGCAGCACCCTTCCCTGGATAAGTGGGTTTAGAGGGTGGAAGGATGGATCAACAAATATTTTAATCCATCCTACCCAAAGCAACTCTCTCTTGTGTGTCACATATCCTTAAAACAGACAGAGAAATGTTCTGTACAATTTCATTTACAGATTAGTTCACTGTTTCATATTTAGCTTGAAGGAAGTCACTTTAGCTTGCAGATTTTGGCTACAGTGATTTCCTCTTTTACACATCTGATGGCTGCTCCTGTAAAACAGAGTGATTCAGCACAAGCGATTGAAATGGCAGTGTGTGTGTGCCTGACGCTTATGCCAGCAGTATGGTGATCAGATCAATCTCTAACACACATCATACTCACACCTGCAACAAAATATTTAAAAAACAAAAAAATTATATCTGTCTCTTTAATGAAGCAAATAAAAGCCAGAAAATGCTTCAGCTTTCAAATCAGATAAGTAAGTCACGTCCAAATGTTATGTTATGTGTATATTTTCTGTCTTATTAAAATAAGAATGTGCTTATTTTGTGAGAATTAAAATATGTTGAAAGAGAACAGACCAGACCGCAATAAAGAACTGGAGCACTACCCTGGTTGCCCCGTATAACTAAAGTGAAATAATCACAAAAGAAACAGGTAAAAATTGAGGAAACATCTTTCCAGACATGAGTTCCCAATTGAACAATCTCAAGATGGTGAATCTTCCAGTCTTAAGTCCTTCCAACAGGAACAAGCGAGTTCAGTTGGACAGACACCGGAAGATGGCACAGCTGTCAATCTTCCAGTCTGCAGAAGGAGGAAGAGAAAAATCATTAGGACATTAGCACCAATCCCTGGAGCGACAGGGATTTACGGTCTCCAAGGTGTCCCCTATACGCACGCATACGACAATGTGGACAAATTTAAAGAAGCAACATTTTCTGTCACCTAAATATCATTAACAAGATTTGGGTATTGTTTCATAATGTCAACATTTTAAATGTGTTAATGTACAGTAAGTAAGACTTTCTTCATATTGTATATTTATATTACAAACAATTTACCATAATTGACGTAGGATGTGATGTAAATATGTACCAGTACATTTGAGGCTAAAAAATGCCGTTATTTTTAAGGTTCATCTGGGCCTCCCAAACCTATATATAAAATTGTGCCCATACCTTATGTTCAGTTCAATATAGCTTTCAAACAACGTAAAATCAATATGCTATAAGGATATCCATTGCCCATTACGGGTCATACCAACTTTTTTTTAATTCTTCAGCCTGTTTTCTAGTTTTTTATTGTGTTTCTGTGACATTTTTCAAATGTATCATTCTCAGAAGATCTTAGATTTATTTTAAAAGAGCCATGAAAGGGTGTTGTAGTAGAGGTGTGCTTTATAACATTTGCCAGAGCAATTTATGATACACCAGAATCTTGCAGCAATTTTCTAGCTCATTTATTCGGTTCAGGGTCATGGAGGGCTTAAAAGTATTATCTGGCTGAATTGGGTTAATGGTGGGAGTTAACCCTGGCCAGGGTGCCAGCCCACCATGGGCCTGCCCCACCCCATTAAAAGCCATTGTACCTCAATAGTACACCCTGCACCTGCTCCTATCTATGGCTGTCTAGTCTTGTATACTGAGTCTTCCTCATACGTTATTTTAATAGCTTAAAATTAAATAACATTTCTGAGTGTATGGCATGACAAAGAATTATGCTTCTTGCAATGTGCATGAATGTATACTGTAGTGCAAGATTACTTAAACTATGAGTCAGGGGTTGCCATTTTCGGTTGCTGGTTGCCACCTTTAGGTCTCAAGTTACTGTTCTATTTAATGGTAATTGGTTGTGAATGGTTTGGGATATGTGTCATGGTGGGTTGTTTGACTAAGCAATTGATATTGCTCTAATGATTCTCCTCGATTCTTTCGTTCTGATGAGTACCCACAATTCTCCAAGGGGGACATTCTTCTGCACTGATGATTGTCCAGGCATTCAACAAGTAATGTGTCTCAAAGAGAGACACTAAAAAGGGCAAGACTGGATCGTGATTAAAAAAAATTAAGAAAACCTGCACTAGTGACCTACTAAAAATTTCTTGTCTTGAAGCCAAAAGCAAAAGGTGCTGTTTTACTCTGCCTACTGTGAATATTTAAGTAAAAAGTTAAAGATGATGAGAATTAAATCTGCTTTGTAACACAAAATAATGCCAATGTTCGATACACTGTAGCATATTTTTGACACACATCACCAAATATTTAAAGAAATGATTTGAAGTATCATCAGCCTGTATGCTAGTAAAGGTGACCTATCCCATTTACTAAACCCACAATAAGACCAGTGAAGTTTACGTTGTTTTTTTTTTTTTTAATAAAGAATACAAAAGTATAAGGACAAGTTTTAACAGAAAGATTTAATAATAAAGGATATCCAACAAAATAATAAAAAAATATGCCACTCTGGGACTCCCTATACTACAGTAATATCCTCTCATGCCCCATATGGTGACTAGACTGCCGTCGTCTCGGAATAAGCCAAAGATAAAACTCCTTCCTACCTACCTCATCTTCAGAATTATACTAGCCTCCTCTTCCTCTTTGCCAGTTAAGCCCTTGTCATCACACTGCTTTTCTTTGACCTTTTCCTTTAAGGTTCTTGTAAGTTTATGAAGGACTTCTAAGTTAGCAGTATGAAGCTAACTTCTAAGTTTATGAAGCACAGAACCCATACGGAACCCGTCTTGTTGAAACCCCCCTTGATTGGCCTCTGGATTCTCTGCTGACTGGCCTGCCTGCTTAAACAACAGCTCTAAGTAAGGCCTACTGGACTCTGCAATATGCTGACAAAGTAGCTGTTGCCACTTTGTACTAAGGATGACTGCCTTTAGCATGTCCTTCTGCAGTTATTTATTGAAGCCGTAACCCACCCTAGAAATGTGCCAGCTGATATCTTGGACAGGGGCCTTTGCATCTTGACAAGGTAATGTACCATCTGACATCCTGTGTATGAGATGTAATGCACTGCCAATTGGTTGGAGTGCAACAATACTCTCATTTTTACATGTGAATAATGGTGATGGAAGCAGCATGGCTTCACAAATTTTAATGCTGTTTCCTCAGGGGTTCACTAGCTGAGTGGAGTTTGTACATTCTCCCCAAGCCTGCATGGTTCTCCACTCACACCCCAAAGCTGTGGGCGTTAGGTTAACTGGCATCTTTCAAGTGGCACTGCATGGGTGTGTGTATAGACTGGCATCCCTTATATGCTCTACCCGGAGTTGGATAAGTGGGTTAGAAAATGGTAGAATAATAACCAAAATATACGAGAACAGTTTAGTGCCAGCAATGCTAATTTAGACATTTACAAACCATTGAATTTTCAATGATGCTTACTGACACCAAAAAGGGTAAATGTTCCTTTATATAACATCTAAATAATACTGTACCAAGTAATTCTTCAAACAGTAAGCTGCCAATTATGCTACTTAAAAACTAGGTAGATATTGAAAAAGGTTTATAAAGTAAAAACTGGAGATTTTCAGTCTTCAGCATTCCTTAAGCTGGCATTTCATTTTTATATTTGTTTCTATTTCCACACAGGGTGCTGTTGGAACTCTGAAAGCCCTGGACTTTGAGATTAGCAGTGGCCGATATACTCTCATCATCACAGCCACTGACCAGTGTCCCATCGTGTTGCAGAGGCTCACGTCTAGTGCCACAGTAAGTGTATTCATGTTCATAGTAGAGTTGGGCATGGAAAACTGAATAATACCTGTTTGTAAAAAGTACTTCAGTTGAATAATAGAATTCAATTACTTGTGTGTGGCAGCTAGGAGGTAAATATATGAATGGCAAAATTAATCCATACATAATTTTGTAGGAAAATTGCAGAGATTTTTAAAAACACAGCCAATAAACCATACAGCAATGGCCAGGGGTGTTCTTAGGATGGAGGGGGTGCCAGGGCTTGAACCGTTGTTTGGGTCCCACCAAGGTGTTGTGAAGGAAAAACCATGACAAAAACGAATATGTAATGTCAAAACTTAGAAGTCACCCAAACTTAAACAGGCACTAATATAAGAACAGCAAATAGTGTAAAAATATGCAGTGGGTGGATGGAAAGTAATAAAAAATGCAGAGAAAGAGGGAAAGATTCTTCAATGCCAAAGTTTAGAATTATATTGATAGCCATGAAAGCACAGTAAGTCATGTTAAATAATAAAAAGAAGGAGACTGGGATCCATTTCAGCTATCTGTTTTGAAAAGAGAGACAAGGAGAGGGGGAGGAACCAGTATTTAAAATTCTGGCAGTTATTTTCACAATATTACGTATTTTATATTATGGTAAAACTAAGATAAAATGAAAACAAAAATAAAAATACATAAAAATAAACAAGTTTAGTTTGTCACCAGTTTAGACTCTGGGCACTTTTGCCCAGCTATACCAATAAACGTTACCTGTTTTCAATATACGTCCAGTTCTGTAATTGTAGGAGGTCCGGATCGCTTCATAGTCAAATGACCTTTCCTAACCTTCTGATTGGTCCACCTCAACATTCTTCTTGGGTATTCAAATTGTACAGACAATTTTATTTTTTAAAAGGAACTCTTACTGCTGTACAAAGTGACAAGTAATTCCTTGGAAGTTTACTGACACATTTTTCACTGTTAATACATACCCAAGATGATCCATAAAGTGTTTCAGATAAAGGTATTGTTGGTCAATACATTTCAACATCACTTTTTAGAATTTATTACCTATTATAAGGGCAAAGAAAACCAGCAAATCATCATAGCTGAAATGAGCACCCCGTCATTAGATTTCAGTGCATGGTGATGAGTTGATGTACTTGTTGGTTGTTCTCATTCACAATTACGTCTAATGTGCCATCACTTATTAACAGATGGAAATTTTGCAAGAGATTAATCTGTAAATGAAAAACTTGCCTTGAGCCCTGAAGATCTGTGAATGGCAGCTTTAAAAGTTACCCAACGCTCTTGTTACACAATATGCACAGTCAGAAATGGCATCAGAGTTTCTACAAAGCTGTCACCTTCATGTGTTTCACCACTAGAACTAGGATCAATCAACCCACCACTGACCATTGCTGAAGACCTGTCACTATCCTAACATGACAAATCACTTCCTTCCTCATATACTTTACACTCCGAGAGCCCATTTTCAGCTCTCCTGCTGCCACAATTGCTGTCCAACAGCCATCCTCAGTTACTCCCTGTAGTTCACTGGAGACGTGTAAACATGGAGATAACAGTGTGCGTGTGCAACTAACAGTAAAGGAATTAAAGAGGACTGGATCTGCCAGGGGCGGCACGGTGGCGCAGTGGGTAGCGCTGCTGCCTCGCAGTTAGGAGACCCGGGTTCGCTTCCTGGGTACTCCCTGCATGGAGTTTGCATGTTCTCCCTGTGTCTGCGTGAGTTTCCTCCCACACTCCAAAGACATGCAGATTAGGTGTATTGGTGATCCTAAATTGTCCCTAGTTTGTATGGGCTGGGGTTTGTTGCCTGCCTTGTGCCCTTTGTTGGCTGGGATTGGCTCCAGCAGACCCCTGCATTTAGGATATAGTGGGTTGGAAAATGGATGGATGATTCATTTTAGGGCCCTGGTCTACAGCCCAGGTTAGCCCATGGAGAAATCCAGCTGTGGTCAATGCTCAAAATGTTTCTGTTGCTGGATCCAGTTGATCACTTGACTTCAAAAGGCATACTTTACATTTGAAAAGTAAAATATGTTCAAAACAAAGATTTATTTTATCATAGATGAAATATAATGTGATTCATGACAGTATTGAGTTGAAAGCCCTTGGGAGTGAATGGACATTTGCAGTATGGAATTAGGCTCTATCAGAAACAGAGCATGACTCCCCTTCTTCCTGACCACAAACTAATGGGCAGAGGTTCTTCAGCCAATTGAAGAATCTCCACAGAATTTTATAGAAATGTTATACAAAACATTTTACCAGTTTATTGCAGCTATCCAATAAGAGACTGTATAATTCACACTTGCTTCAAATCCAATAAACCTGTTGTAGTAACAACCTTATTTTTAGTACACTTTTTCACATGTTGCAGTGTATTTTTTTTTCCACTGGTGCATGTCTTTGAAGAAATGTGGGTCCATTTCAGATTTCTGTTTTAACAGAATGAACAAAAACCTTTAAACTGCTAGCCAAAGCAGAGATAATATTATGCATTTTCTGAACTGGTGCGCACAGTATAAACATACTCCTCAGCTAATTCTGAGTAGCTTAATATATGCAAATATTTCATGTTGCATCTGTTGTGTTTATAGTTTATGCTGTTATTTAATTCTGGGTAGCTTTTCCAATACCAGGAAGCATCAGGCACAAGGCAGGAACCAGAACTGGGAAAAGTGCCAGGCCATTGCAGGGCATACCCTCAAAGATATATGCAGATACTGTTTCATATGGTGCCAATAGCACAAGTTAAGAATATAATAAAGATTGTATCTTAAACAAATCAAACATGCACAGTATGATCAGTGTGTGAAATACCCAGTGGTAATAAAGGGATCCTGTTATTGTTGGCTGAACACTGAAATTATGTGCATTCTTGTAAGTAAATGTAAGGTATTGCACATAGGAAGTACAAATGATAGTTTTGAATACACAGTGGAAAGTACACACTGGTGAGGCCTCATCTGGAGCACTGTGTGAAGATTTGGTCTCCAGGCTATGCAAAAAGACATAGAAGCACTAGAAAAAGTCCTAAGAGTATTGACTAGGCTGATTCCAGGACTTACAGGGCAAGACTTATGAGGAAAGGCCTAAGTAGTTGAACTTTTTCTGTTTAAGCAAGCTGGAATTAAGAGGAGACATGTTTAAGTGTTATGAAGTGTCTGAAGTGTTTAAAGTTAAGAAGGGAATTAGTACAGTGGATTGAGACTTCTTATTACTTTAAAATGAGGTCATCAAGAAAAGTTGGACACAGTTGGAAACTGGTTAAGGGTAGAATTCGCAAAAACAGTAGGAAGTTATTCTTTGCACAGAGAACCAACGACACACGGAATAAGCTATCAAGTAATGTGGTAGACAGTAAAATTTTAGGAACCTTCAAAACTTGACTTGATGCTATTTTGGTGGAATTGGGTGAATAGGATTGGCAAGCTTTGTTGGGTTGAATGGCATGTTCTCATCAACACTTTTTCTAATGTTCTCCTGGTCTTACTCATGTACTGTAAAATACACAGTTGGCTAAATAGAAGGCTTATACTTCTGTCTCTGCAGATGAAAGTCAAGCCACCTTGTACTGTTCACCAGCATCACACAGAACAGTCACTTTTCATGACACATGAATATTCTTGTGTAGGAAAGGAAAAGGTGCCAACGTATTAGCTGTAGCAGAACTGTTGAAATGTCTTTGTTCGAAGCATTTCCTTAGTTCCTTTTGACTTTTTACAAGCCAATCCAGAGGACTTTGTTTTCCTAATTTTGGAAAGAAATTAGGCTAAAAAAATGTTATTAGTACTACTTCCTGCGGTAGGCTGGTGCCCTGCCCGGGGTTTGTTTCCTGCATTGCGCCCTGTGTTGGCTGGGATTGGCTCCAACAGACCCCGTGACCCTGTAGTTAGGATATAGTGGGTTGGATAATGGATGGATAGTACTACTTTGCAATAGACCAGCACTGCAGCTTTAGTTAAGAGCATGGATGGCAGAGACACACCATTTCAAACGTAAAGTAGGCTAAAAAGAAGGAAAGCAACTTAACAATGACCTTGTTCTAAATTTGCATAAAAATCTTGAGTCTTGTTAACCCAGTAATTGTTACTGAGTGATTTGTGACACCATAACACATTTTAAAAACTTTTTTCACGGACTCCAAAATTTTTAATTTTGACACTTTTAAGGGCTCCAATGGGTTAATTTTTTTTAATGAATTGGGCCTCAATCACCCTAACCTTGTTATGAACTCAATACCATTGAAGAATCAAAAGTAACATTAGGGCTTGCTTATTGAGAATATTGGATATTTTCAAATGCTCTGCAGAGACATAGTCAAATAACAGGTAGGGTGTGGGCTCTTGAATATTTGAATTGATTTTTGAAAATACAGAGACAATGAAATCTTGGACAGAAGGGCTCCAAGTCAAATTTAACAGATTAAATCCCTCAGAAACTGATTTCCACACTAAGTCATTCCATTTTACAAAGTTCAGACAAACTCCATACGTCAAGCTTACCCTTTTAATAAAACTGATGTGGTCACATCACATGCCGACGTCCTGGGAACAACCACATCTTAGGCAACCACTATGACAGAAAGAAGTTGAATGTTGGCATAGAACGTATGGAGCAGTGCATTAAGAGCTGACCTTCTCAGCAGAAGGTTACTGCTTTGGACCTTACATCCGATTCATTGCACAGTATGACCTGTAGCAAGCTTGAATGAACTCCATCTTTAAGAAATATATGTAAACAGTTGCACTACATTTCTGTAATTCTAAAGTGCATTTTTAATGCAGTTCATTTCAGAAAGGAACTATGAAAAATAAGGGTTATTTATAATATATACTAGACAGAACATAATGTTAAAACTTACAGAACCTGACACCAATGGACAGACCAGAGCCTGTTTACTTCAGACAACTGTAAGCACTAATACATTTGGCTAATAGATCCATTGTCTCTTCCTCCATCTTCTTATATAATACACTACCTTGGCTGTCCATTTGTCTGTCCAGGATTTTAAATCACCTGTAGCTCGTAAACCGTTTCACCTATTGACCTGAAATTTGGTACATGTATACTACATGACGTCTACTATCCACTTGATGATTGGCCTTCAAGGTTATTCCTCTTTTTATTTTTATTTTATTTTATTGTAGAATCAACTCTCAGCAGCGGCCAGCAGGGCAGCCTTGCGGTACATGCGTACAGGCACTGTTCTCTCCCCAACCACATTCGCCGTCACTTCCCCTACCTCTTCATATCTTAAATCATTCTTGAGGAAGATTAAAAACTTAAGTGCCAGCTTAAGTGAAAAATGAAAGAAAATGTACTAAGTAATTGCAACACAAACACTGACTTAATCAGTTTTAACGCGAAAAGATGCCAAAGAAAGAAGAGAAGAAGCGGGCCGCTAGGGTAGAGAAAAGAAGAGCTGCTCAGAAAGTAGCAAGCATATCAACCTGTGAGCAAACAAATGCTAAACGTACAGAGAAAGAGGATGAAAACTAGGAATGCTCAAGTCAAGTGTATTCACTGCTCGTTATCGTGCAGTGCGCCGTTACTGGTAACATATATTCCTGATAAAGCAGTATGTATGCAATGGAAATTAAGTAGCTACATGACAATTACAACATTTATGAAATGAGTATATGGCAATTATTATTTGAACATGTAAAAAAGATGCATAAAAACAAAATTCACATCCATTCATTTATCTATCATCCAGGAAATTTGATAATTTAAAGATATTATGAAGCCAGAACCTATACTGATAGAATCACAATCATGACAGGAAACAACCCGGCTTGTCCATCACAACTCAACACTAAATCGGAAGTATTTTATTCAGTGTTGCATCCAATAAAGCAGTTCTGCTATAGATGCACACTGGATTATTCAGTGCTAATGTGATGGATGTCATTATAAGACAAATTTATTAATGAAGCTTTATATACTGTGTGACTGCTGCCACCTTTGATCAACAAGGTGTTATAGTAACTGAAAGCCAAGCTATTTATTATTATTCCTAAGTGAAGTCATTCATTTCCACCAAAATAAATATAGCTTGCTAAAAATAAATGAATGTACTGAAAATTAAACAATTTTAACAAAATGTCAATGAGTGCCAATGATTTTATGTTCTAGTGTGGCACCATCCATCAATTTTCTGGTCCATATAATCTAATTTTGGTTCATTGGAGTGCTGGGGCCTGTGCTGGGCAGCACCACGCTTTGAACAAGCTCCAACTGAGGAGAATTCATCAGCCTCTCATAGGGTACTTGTCTTATCATGGAAGGGTCCTAGGGTGACACTATTCTCACTTTCAGACTCTTCATTACTTAAACTGAAACAGTGTCCTAAATCCCTGCTACAGCTGTTTTATATTTACACTTACCAACCTACACAGACCACAACAAACAGGAAAGAAGGTTCACACTTTTTTCAATCATTATAGATAACTTAAGATTCCTAATAATGTACCCAAAACAAAAGCAAAACAATGATTGTGCCAGATTATGTCAATGTAACCTTGATGAATAGCAGTTTGTCTTCTTAGGAGTCTAGACATCCAATATGCTTAGATAATGAGTTGGATCTTTGCCTTATTGATATCTGATCAAGCGTGGTCTCTGGATGATAGCCTGATAGAGACACTGACTTTCTCTGTTAGCCTAAATGTATGCTGGTCTTGTGTTGTCTTGATGCACCCAGTGGGTCAATGGGACATCGTAGTATTGTCCTGGCTTCCCTGCCATATTCATACACTTTGTTTGTCCAGTCCTCTTTAGGCATGACTTATGCCCTTAAAATTGACATCAGCTCAGGTATTCACTGTAGACTTAGGGCTATAGCAAATTTACTTACTGGCTTTAATCTGGTATTCCTTGAATACTTAACAAGATCTTAACTATACTAGTTCTGATCAGGTATATGGTAAGTACAAGAATTTGTACAAGAAAAAATTCTGAAAGTTTTTTGCAAGGTACATACTTTTATCATAGCATTGTGTGTAAAATAAAAGAGCAAATCACACAATCCCCATGCCAGGTACACTCAGCCAACATCAGGCAAATGTCAGAGAATATGTTTGGAATTGGAAATAAACTTTTCTGAAGGAAAAAACATATAGTCACAGGGACAACATACAGACTCAACAGTTAGTGACTGGACCTGAATTTGAAAACAAGAATGTGTTGCAGGAGCTGATCACAACACCTCAGTGCCACCCAAATCAAAAGCTACAGCTACAACAGCAAAGTAAACCATAGTTGATGTGTCATATAAATTATGCACATTGCACTTGTACAAAAAGCATTAAGCACCTGCTCCAAACACAGCCAGTCTTCCGTGAGTGTCGTCTCTCTTTTACTCCTATGCCAATCTTCAGTTCAGTTTACATTTGCACTGGGCCCTTCTCAAAAGGCTAGACCAGAGCACTAGACTGATTATGAAAATGGAACATTGCTGCAATTTTATTATGGTGTTACCTGGAAATGGTAAAACTCTGGTTGACTTACGCCACATGGTCACTCAGCCTTACCTTATGGAAATAATAATATGCTATCTAAAGTTGTCCAGTTGAGTGTCCAAGGCTGAAGTGTTAGGTGTGAAGGGAGTCATTTATCACTTAGATTCAACGCAGAAACAGTCCAGTGGTTATATTAAACAAAGCACGTGAATTGACGAGCAAGATAAATAAAGCATTTCCTGCTTCAGAGTACATCACTAAAGGCTTTGGTTTAGGCTTTTGCAGCGCTATGGCCAAGCCAAAAAGCCACATTAAAATATTTCACATCAGTTCTAATTGATTATGCAAGACTGAAGCTGAGATGGTGAAGACTCACTGACAATTATATAAAGAGGTTAAAACCACAGGTTAATAAAAAGCTTTCCATTTTTCTGTCTTTAGAGTGATCTATAAAAATAGATCATAATGCAGTTCAGCTTTGTGAGGACTGGAGCCTATGCTGGCAGCATAAGGCTCAGTGTAGAGCAACAGCTCATTGGCGGTACATACAGTTACACTGGAGTCAATTTTAAGTCAGCTCATAACTGAATCATGCTGTTTGTGATGTAGGAGAAAAACTCTTACAGACATGTTAAGAACATGCAAACGTCACACACACATTGAAGTGAGGAAGCATTGCTAACCAGTATACCAGTGTGCTGCCTCACAGGCTGTTCTCAACAAGGATAACAAGTATTGACCTTAACTGAGGGTATCAGAGAAATGGAAAGAGTACTTTGAAGAATTCGAACCCCAATGGAGAAATTCTCACCAAAGGAGACATTGCCAGAAGCATTGCTTGCAGTTGGGCCATCAGTGTAATGAAGTCACTGCAACAGTTTGTAAATCTCAGTAATGCTAAGTATGCTAGAATGGATTAGATTCAACTTGAAATCCTGAAATACTTGGTTATTGTCAGGATGTTTTGGATACAATTTGACATGGAAGGCAAGGATAGTGCCTCAGGAATGGCAGATAGTGGAATGGTCCCCATTTTAAAAAAGGGGGCAAGTATTGTGATTACAGAGAAATCCCGCTCTTCATTCTGTAGGCGAAAGTATATGCCAGGGTACTGGATTGGAGATTCTGTTGAATAGTTGAACTTTAGTTTCTTTCTGCAAGTGTTTTGTAGACCTGGATAAAGCTTAATCTGTGGTGTCTTATGTAAGGTACTACAAAAGCATGGGGTCTTAGGCCTACTGCTGCATTCCATTTGGTCCTTATATTCGCAGAACAAGAGTTGTATTTTCATACTTAGTATTATGTTGTGCCCATCAAATGTTGAAGAAGAAGAAGACATTGTATTTATATAGTATTTTTCAAGATGCTCAAAGCACATTACATAGAGGGGAGAGCCACTTCAGCCACCACCAATGTGCAGCATTCACCTGGGTGATGTAACAGCAGACATTTTGTGCCAGTACACTCACCACACATTAGTAATTAAGTGATAACGTGGTGAGCGAGATAGTTAGCTGATTAGATATGGGGGACAAATAGCGGGCCAGAATGACCAGACTGCGATGGGCAATTTAGCAAGGACACCAGGAAACACCCTACTCTTTAAGAAAGATGCCCAGGGACCTTTTATGATCACAGAGAGTCAGGACCTTGGTTTAACATCTCATCTCAAGGATGGCACCATTTTTGCTGCACAGTGTCCCCATCCCTGCAAGGTGGCATTTGGATTCACATGCAGACCACAGGGTAAGTGCCCCATGATAGTCTAACCAACACCTCTTTTAGCAGCACCAAGCTTTTCCTAGATTCATCCCAAGAGTGCATCTTGTCTTCTGTCCTGTACATTAATCCCATTGTTAGTATATCAAGGCACAGCTAAATTTTGAAGGATATAAAGTTTTGCAAAGGTTTTTCCCTGTACTCACAAGAAGGCAGAACAAACTCTGGTAATAACCTCACATATCTTCATGTTACACTAATTAATTTATGGTTAAAGAAAAAAGGGTGAACTACCAGTTTACATAAGATACTTAAAAGACTAAATAACATTAATTTTACTTGTTCACGCACAAATAAGAGTAACACAATTTGTGAATGAGAGAAACTGTATCAGACATATGATTTCTGTATGCACTTTTAAAATAATTAATCAGCACTGATACTGCAACATTAATTTTCAGCTTAATTTCCACCATGGCTGTGGGTTTTTATTCCAACCAAATTCACAATGAGTGTGTCATACTCAGATTTAACCGATCAATGAAATTTATAAATATTTGTATTACAAGGAACATTCAAAAACTTTCTGCACTTTTTTCTTCACTCTATTTATTAAGAATTGCAAAAACAAATTACATCATTTTTCTACATAGTCACCTTCATTTGGGATGCAATTTTCCCAGCATCATACCAACTTTTTAATGCCCAATTGCTACCCGTCCCGCTTTCACTGTTTCCAATGAAAATATACAGTAAAATTGCGGGTCCCTTGTATTTGTATTATTTGTGATAGCTTTATGTGCATATATTTCTTTTGGCATTTTTAATTTTACTTTTTCTGTAGAGTTTACTCAGTGAATTGTACCCAAATATTAATGATTAGCAAGGAGGAGTGCAAACACAAGTGCAAACAAGTTTGAATGTCAATTTCAGTCCTCCATTCATTAAGAAACGTTTCTTATAAATAAGTAGACAAGTGAATATGACACTAAGACTTCTGTTCAGTATTCAGTATTGTCAGAATTTGGATACAATTAGGAAGCAAAAACTTTTTAAAAGAGTGAATACATCAGTACTAGACAGGGGCCACCATATCTTCTTAGTCATTTGTCAAAACACTCATTTCAAAGTGAAACACTAAACACAAACACTAATTTCAAAATGAATTTCAGTTATTTTTATATAATACGCTACTTTGGCTGTCTGTTTGTCTGTCCGGGATTTCAAATCACCTGTAGCTCACAAACTGTTTGACCTATTGACCTGAAATTTGGTGTGACCAAATTACGTGACCTCTACTGTCCACTTTCGGGGTGATGATTTTTATTACTTTTTATTTTTATTTTATTTTCTTGTAGAATCAATTCTCAGCAGCATGCAGCACGGTGGCCATGCGGTGCATGCATATGGGCGCCATACACCCTACCACCTTCGCTGCCACTTCCCCTACTTCTTCCTTTCTTAAATCATTCTTGAGGCAGATTGAACACTTAAGTGACAGCTTAAGTGAAAAATTAAGAAAAGCATACTAAGTAATTGCAATACAAAATCTGACTTAATCAGTTTTAATGCAAAAAGATGCTGACGAAAGAACAGAAGAAGTGGGCCGTTAGGGTGGAGGAAAGAAGAGCTGCTCACGAAGCAGCAAGCGTATCAACCTCTGAGTAAACGAATGCTAAACATATATAGAAAGAGGATGAAAACTTTATCAAGTGTATTTACTGCACGTTATTGTGCAGTACGCCATTACTGGTTACAAAACATTAACTACACAGCTCAAGAATCAAATCTGCGTTCACCTTGATTGGGGTCTTTTGTAATGTTGAGGTAAAAAGAACTTAGATAGATAGATAAATATTTTATTGATCAAGAGGGAAATTTAAGTACCTGTAGCCAAGAATTATACCAAGTTAAGCAGAACTTTATTTGTCCCCAGGGGGAAAATTGGCTTTTTACAGAGGCTCTTCAAATGAATAAATGCATAAATAGGTAGATAAGTAAATAAGTAAATGGATAAATATACACACACACACTTTGGTCTGAACAAAGAAGAGAATTAAAAAGCAAGAAAACCTCTGTCTTGGCAGTCACAGTCACACTGAGGCATTATGCAGAAGTATTGCTGTTGGTATAATGGAGCCCCAGTAAAGTCTCTGCTGAATAATTCGCTGGCTGAAAGTCCTCAGTGTAAGTGTGTCAGATAGAGGATGTGCAGCATTGTTCATAATGGCACTCAGCTTTGTTTTTTTTAATTCTTTCCTTTTCTACTACCTCCAGGCAGTCCAGAGTAAATCCCATAACTGAGCTTGACATTTTAATTAACTTTCTGATTCAGTGGGCCTTTCTTGAAGTGATGTTACAGGTCCAGCACACCATACACTGGCCATCATGGAGTTGGAGAAGATATAAAGGATGTCACTTCCAACATTAAAGGAACACAGTCTCCTAAGGAAGAAGAGCCTGCTCTGCACTTTGTTATATAGTTCCCCTGTGTTCCAAAAGCAGACCAACCTGTCATTAATGTGGACCCCCAAATATTAACCCATATGTCAGAGTTTAGTTGCAAAGAATTTCAATTATGTTTGTTTAAAATGAAGAAGAGCACAAAATATCATAAATGCCAAATGCTTCTGGCATCTACTGCAGCTGATAATGAAAATAACTTTACCAAAAGTCAAAAATAAAAAGACCAGTGGTCCACATAGAATAATTTCCTCTAACTCACAATAAGTTAGATGATGCTAATAAGTGCACTTCTTCTTTTCAGTTTCATCAGTACATTTATTTGTGTAGCAGGAAGACACTGTAAAATTATGTACATTCACTAGTCTTTAAGTGCTTCATCTGACCAAATAAAGTCATTTGATTCTGTGCTATTGTAGTCTTAGGTCCTTACTGGGAAATGGAGTTAAATGGCTTTCCTAAGTGTCATTTGGCGAAAAGCATGAAAAATCACTTGTAATGTTTTAAAAGTATCCACACAAAATGCAAAGAATTAAGCCAGACATAGTCATATATGAGTGTTCTAACTTATAATCGTACTCATATCCCCTTTCAGCATCAAAGGAGAGACAGTAACAAGAAATTTCTTAGTAATGGTTGAATGGTGACAGGCTTACAACTGTTCAGCTCATTCAGTGGTAACTTTGAGAACAGCATTAATGAAAGTCTGCCCTATACTGAAAGATTTATTACTCTTAATTTAAATGTTAAGTTTTTCCTCAGATTTGTAGTAACATACAAGACATAATTTTGCCATTTCACTGCAGTAGGCAGATTAGGCAAGTAGTGTAGTGTAAGCTATCACAGTAGACACTTCATTATGCAATGGTGACCTATCTCCTGTTACTCTGACTATATCCTGTACCTGTAAAGGTTGATGGTGATCCCAAAAACTAATAAAGAGGTAGAAAGCTAAAGCATGTGCAGGGGAGAGCATGTCTCACAGGCATGGTGTGGTCTTGAGCAGTGGAATGTAAAGGTGTTTTAAAGATGGGGTGCTACTGCATAAAGTAAATTTGTGATGTCATGTGTGCAGAAATTCATGGGTATCCACCTTACATAATTTACATGAATCATGAACTTGTACAGTAGGTGATTTATACACACTTTGTAGAAAAAGAATTCACAAAAACTCCACTATAAGATTATGTAGAAATAAATTCTTCTATATTTGAGTTAAATTTTTCTCCACAGAACAGAAAACCAAAACAAACAGGCTAACAGTTGCTTTGAAGGGGCCAGTTATATACAGTACATAGATTAAAGAGGGAAACAACAGTTGCAGACCATTTCAGGGAGCACATTCAAACCGTTAAAATCAAACACCTTACAGAGTTTATTTTAAAACACTTCACATCCCTTGATCTCCTTTATACTAATTTCTCTGTTTGTGCTCTTTCACAGTTCTCCAAAGACACTTTACAAACAACAACAGATGAAGCTAAAGTCGTAAAGCATGGGATCACATATTTCTCCAACTTTCAATGACCAACTAACATTGTAGTCTCTCTCTTTCTTCGGCTTCTCTAATGTCAGCTTTTTCTCATCTACTCTCACTGTTTCTTCTTTCACTTGCCCTGGCTTTGTCCTCTGCTTCCCCTTTGTATATTTGTTACCAGCTCTTTCCTCTTCAGTTACACACCTTATAAAGGTCACACAGTCAAAATATTCTTTTACCTTCTTTTCTTCTCAACATGGAAATAACCTTTAAGTTTTATATATATAAAACTATATATATATATATATCTATACTAATAAACGGCAAAGCCCTCACTGACTCACTCACTCACTGACTGACTGACTGACTCATCACTAATTCTCCAACTTCCCGTGTAGGTAGAAGGCTGAAATTTGGCAGGCTTATTCCTTACAGCTTCCTTACAAAAGTTGGGCAGATTTCATTTCGAAATTCTACGCGTAATGGTCATAACTGGAAGCTGTTTTTCTCCATTTACTGTAATGGAGATGAGCTTGAAAACCGTGGGGGCGGAGTTTTGTGTGACATCATCACGCCTCCCACGTAATCACGCAGTACGTAGAAAACCAGGAAGAGGCCCAAAAAGCGCTGAAGAAAACATGCATTATATAATTGAGAAGGCAATAAGAAGCGAGCGAGTGACATATACAACCATATTCATGAGTTCTGCTACTTCGGAAACAAAGCACGATGTAAACCTAAACTTTAAATTAAGTTCATAGACAGGCTGCCGCTGGCGTTTGTAATTTAGTGCCTGCCCATATAAGGCCGTCCGTCAGCGGCAATCCAATAGCAAACTGCCACGGGTAAATATTCACGGGTGAAGGACTGTGCTTATGCAGAGGAAGATGAGATGGTCAGGGTGGTGTTTGGCACAAACTCAGCGAAACTGCGAGAGAAAGTTTTAAGT
>JANRMT010062813.1:81764036-81822098 GCA_026402145.1 Polypterus bichir lapradei | reverse complement strand
TGTGTGTGTGTGTGTGTGTGTGTGTGTGTGTCTGCATCCGGAAAGTATTCACAGCGCATCGCTTTTTCCACATTTTACAGCCTTATTCCAAAATGGATTAAATTCATTTTTTTCCTCAGAATTCTACACACAACACCCCATAATGACGTGAAAAAAGTTTACTTGAGATTTTTGCAAATTTATTAAAAATAAAAAAATTGAGAAAGCACATGTACATATGTATTCACAGCCTTTGCCATGAAGCTCAAAATTGAGCTCAGGTACATCCTGTTTCCCCTGATCATCCTTGAGATGTTTCTGCAGCTTAATTGCAGTCCACCTGTGGTAAATTCAGTTGATTGGACATGATTTGGAAAGGCACACACCTGTCTATATAAGGTCCCACAGTTTACAGTTCATGTCAGAGCACAAACCAAGCATGAAGTCAAAGGAATTGTCTGTAGACCTCCGAGACAGGATTGTCTCGAGGCACAAATCTGGGGAAGGTTCCAGAAAAATTTCTGCTGCTTTGAAGGTCCCAATGAGCACAGTGGCCTCCATCATCCGTTAAGTGGAAGAAGTTCGAAACCACCAGGACTCTTCCTGGAGCTGGCCAGCCATCTAAACTGAGCGATCGGGGGAGAAAGGCCTTAGTCAGGGAGGTGACCAAGAACCCAATGGTCACTCTGTCAGAGCTCCAGAAGTCCTCTGTGGAGAGAGGAGAACCTTCCAGAAGGACAACCATCTCTGCAGCAATCCACCAATCAGGCCTGTATGGTAGAGTGGCCAAACGGAAGCCACTCCTTAGTAAAAGGCACATGGCAGCCCGCCTGGAGTTTGCCACAAGTCACCTGAAGGACTCTCAGACCATGAGAAACAAAATTCTCAAGTAAAGTAAAGTATTCTCATCTGGTCTGATGAGACAAAGATTGAACTCTTTGGTGTGAATGCCAGGCGTCACATTTGGAGGAAACCAGGCACCGCTCATCACCAGGCTAATACCATCCCTACAGTGAAGCATGGTGGTGGCAGCATCATGCTGTGGGGATGTTTTTCAGCGGCAGGACTAGTCAGGATAAAGGGAAAGATGACTGCAGCAATGTACAGAGACATCCTGGATGAAAACCTGCTCCAGAGTGCTCTTGACTTCAGACTGGGGCGACAGTTCATCTTTCAGCAGGACAACGACCCTAAGCACACAGCCAAGATATCAAAGGAGTGGCTTCAGGACAACTCTGTGAATGTCCTTGAGTGGCCCAGCCAGAGCCCAGACTTGAATCCGATTAAACATCTCTGGAGAGATCTTAAAATGGCTGTGCACCGACGCTTCCCATCCAACCTGATGGAGCTTAAGAGGTGCTGCAAAGAGGAATGGGCAAAACTGGCCAAGGATAGGTGTGCCAAGCTTGTGGCATCATATTCAAAAAGACTTGAGGCTGTAATTGCTGCCAAAGGTCCATCGACAAAGTATTGAGCAAAGGCTGTGAATACTTATGTACATGTGATTTCTCAGTTTTTTTATTTTTAATAAATTTACAAAAACCTCAAGTAAACTTTTTTCACATTGTCATTATGGGGTGTTGTGTGTAGAATTCTGAGGAAAAAAATGAATTTAATCCATTTTGGAATAAGGCTGTAACATAACAAAATGTGGAAAAAGTGATGCGCTGTAAATACTTTCTGGATGCACTGTGTGTGAGGTAACTGCAATGGATACAAGCTAACGCAATACAATATGTTCACACACAGTGCAGCATTCTATCATTAGTCTAGTTGAAGCAGAGGTCAAATAAACATAGACACTTCACTGTAGGATCGCACCATTGTTGAACTGTTTGCCCAAAATGAGATTTCTTTGGGCAGAGGGAGTGAACCTTGTTGAAATTTGCCAAGGGATGTTAGCTTGTGCACATCAGTAAGCTGTTTGAGTACCTATCTTGCACAAACTTTATGGTACCTCAAGTCATCGTGCACAATGGCATGTGCAGATCCATAATTGATATCTGTATGTACAGCAACATTGAACAAAATTATCCATTGGTCTTCTCTGATGAAGGCATTTGCCATGTGGGTGTTGGCTTGTGTGCTCGATGTTGATGGCCAACCTTTGTCGGTTACACTTGTTCTTCCCGCTTTAAACCTTTTTACCCATTCATAAACTTTTTGTTGAGTCATGCTGTTTTCACTTCCATACTAAGCCAAAATTCTTCTATGAATTTCAGCATGTTGCCCAAAGAAATCTAACTCTTAACTTAACTGCCTCGTAGCTTGACTGCCAGCAAGCCAGTTATCTGGCCTCCTCCCTCTAACTTTCTTACCTTCCATTCATACCTCAACTGTGCTAGTGACACAGATGTCCATCCATGTGTATGTTTATATCTTCCATGACTTTGGGGTATAAGTTAAAATGTTTTCATTGAAGCAAACAGAGTTTAAGAAGTGACATGATATATTTAAAATTATGAAAGGAGTCTGTTGCGTAGATGCCAACTGTTACTTTGAAATTAGTTCTTTAAAAAGAATTTGAGAGTACAGATGGAAGCTGGTTTAGAATACATTTTGTACTATTACTTGAAAGTATTCTTTCACGTAGAAAACATCAGGTACATACGTTTTTTGAGCACCTTTGAATCTCAACGATATTCTACAAATTTGTAGAAACAGATATTGACCAAGCTGTGCTTGGCTGAATGATTTCATCGTTCTTATCTGATCCATATGTGTATGGGATAGAAATTAGGTCTGTATGGGTTACGTTTGCCAGCATAACATCTAATTTCATAATTAACTAAGGCCTTATTTGCCTTTCTTTCATTACTCTTTTTTTCTTATTTCCCAGGTACTCATTGGAGTTCGTGTTTTGGATATCAATGACAATGATCCAGTAATACAGAATTTGCCTTTGGAGAAAAGTGTTAGCGAGGGAGCATTTGTTTCCACAGAAATATGTCGGGTGCTGGCAAGTGACACAGACAGTGGCAGGAATGCCTTGCTTACCTATAACATAACTGGAGGAAACACAGACAATGCCTTCTACATCAATGAAACGGTAAGCCATGTTTTCTGCACAGGCTAGAAATATGTTTCCTTTAGTCACCTATGCTGAATGACAATTTGGAACCTGGTATCCTTTCCTGATTTTTTAATGAGTATAATAACATCAAAAACGACAGAGCTAGCCCAGTCAATATGTCAACTTAGGCATTATACTTGGTGTTATATTGAAAGGAACAGAACCAATATTACAGTTCAGATCACAACTGCTAACCTGCTGCTTAGAAATCTCTTAGAGATAACTTGTTAATTTGTTTAAGATAACCACTGATGTCTGAGATTTGCATAGCCATGATCTGTTTATCATTGGTCATTGATTTCTCTAGCTACATTTACTGTGCTTTAAAGAAAAAAAGAAATCCGGTTTCTGTTTCTGATTTTGTTAAAGTCAAAGCTTAATTGGACGTGTTACAAAACAAAATGGGTAGACACAGATAAAGTTCTTGGGTCCATGGCGGAGTGCTAATTAATAGTGAGCTCACTTAAGTAAAAAATATACTTAAAAAGTCTATGTGGTCTAAATAGTGACTTCCTCAGCCTGGGTGTAGGGCTTTCAACAGATGCAGCTCCATCTTTCTTGGATAATGGTTCAATAATGAACCCCGACTTCCAGTCTGCATCTCTCTTAAAAAATGGAAGAAGAAGAAGTGGCAGGCTTCTGGTGTCGCAGTGGAAAAAATGTCATGTTTCCTCCATTTATACTTTCTCATTTAGGGAAAGTATTGTAATATTTTGTAATATTGTACAAAAAATCGACCTCAAGATTTTGATTAATCTCAGTGTTTTAGACCTCCCTGAGTCCAATTTACTTTCTCTTAGGGAAAGTATTGTAATCATCCAAAAATTTAATTTCGAGATTTTGATGAATCTCAATGTTTTAGACCTCCCTGAGTCCAATTTACTTTCTCTTAGGGAAAGTATTGTAATCATCCAAAAATGTAATTTCGAGATTTTGATGAATCTCGATGTTTTAGACCTCCCGGAGTCCGAAAATACCATTTTTGGAATTATGTCTATGTGTCTGTCTGTTTAAGTGTGTATATGTAAACATGATAACTTGAGTACGTTTTCACTTAGGTCAACGGAGTTTTACATACAAATATTAGGTACAAAATGTAGATTTCTATCAACCTTTGAGCTATTTCCGCTAACCAGAAGTGGTACTTTTTTATTCATGCAGCTCGAATTATTCAACCTTCCTTTAATAATAATTGTTCAATATACAGTGGAACCTCGGTTTACGAGTAACTTGGTTTACGAGTGTTTTGCAAGACAAGCAAAAATTTTTAATAAATTTTGACTTGATAAACGAGCGATGTCTTGCAATACGAGTAGTATGGATACACTTTGTCTGCTGAGCGTCATGTGATCACAACTGAGCTGATGGTTCTTCTCTCTCTCTCTCCTTATCTCGCTCGCTCGCCCAGCGCGTCTCTCTCTCTCTCTCCTTATCTCGCTCACACAGCGTCTCTCTCTCTCCTTATCTCGCTCGCTCGCCCAGCGTGTCTCTCTCTCTCTCTCCTTATCTCGCTCGCTCGCTCGCCCAGTGCATCTCTCTCTCTCCTTATCTCGCTCGCGCGCCCAGCATGTCTCTCTCTCTCTCTCTCCTTATCTCGCTCGCTCGCCCAGTGCATCTCTCTCTCTCCTTATCTCGCTCGCGCGCCCAGCATGTCTCTCTCTCTCTCCTTATCTCGCTCGCTCGCTGGCCCAGCGCATCTCTCTCTCTCCTTATCTCGCTCGCTCGCTCACCCAGTGCATTTCTCTCTCTCTGGCTATCGTCTCCTGTCTGAGTCTGTGTGCCTCACTCATATAGTCAACATCTGTTTACTACAGCATTGTGACTGTGTGTGTGTGTGCGCTGTGAAGTGCGAGTCCCCATCTTGCTTCCCAAAACACGAAGCTGAGTCTCAGTACTTTAACACCAGCTTTATTCAGCTTGAAACAGCAACAGCGCTGTTATTTATTGTACCAAGATCTTTATAATGTTCCTTGTATGACCCATTGACGACAGGCGCTTATAGCATGTCTGCGATCTTTTTGGATGCGCTTATACGGCGAACTGCTACAGCGCTGGGAGACTGCGATTGCTTTGGGACGCTCTTCCGCGTGTTGTCCCGTTGGGTGGAATCCCACATGAGTTTAGAAACTCACACCAGCCATGATTCTTTTTAAAGGTAAAGTGCAGGTTAATTTGTATTATGTATTTTACTTTATATTTTGTATTAATCATTTTTATATGAATAGTTTTGGGTTGTGGAACGAATCATCTGAGTTTCCATTATTTCTTATGGGGAAATTCGCTTTGATATACAAGTGCTTTGGATTGCAAGCACGCTTCCGGAACGAATTATGCTCGCAAACCGAGGTTCCACTGTATTATTAATTTGATTTGATTTGTTGTTGATGGTTCTTCAATGCGCATAATATAAAAAGATATTAATTGTCTTGCAGTTTACTCCTCAAATATCCATCCCCATATCTGAGTATACGAGAAAGTCTAGGGGAGACCACTCCTGATTTTTTTCTTCCTCTGTTCCAAAGGTTCAAAGAGAAAGGCTGTTAACACTGCTCTCCCACCACTCTTAACTGCCTCAGTCCCTACCTCATTAGGACCCTCAAGATGTACCCTAGGTGCACGTGCCTGACAATGTTCATTTTTTTAAAACGGTCAACTGATGATTTTTGGGAGAAATCCTGTTGAAGAGACTTGCCTGAAACAAACTTTCTTCATTCTCATTTAATGTTGATTGTTCTTTTGTTTTGATGGATAATGTTAACATCTCTAATTATAGGCTTTGTTTGAAGATCTATTCAGAGAACGTTATGAAAAAAAACTGCATGCTCACCTGATGTAGTAAACAAGTGAAACACTCTAAAAAGAGTTTTTTCACAGTTTTAATGTTCTTTACAGTAGAAAATAAGAAATATTGCTCCTTATATCCTTATTCACACCACCATAATTTTCCTGTGTTCTTTTTGACAGCTGTTTAAAGTGGGTTTCATCTGCACACCAGTAACATTTATTTTATTTATGCCTCTTGTTCACAACGATGTGTTTTTAAAAGATGTAACATGCTACATTTTTTCCACACAAAAACACAAATCAATGCACCATCTTGCACATTACTGCATTTTAGTCACAGAAAAACTAACTACGTGATAGGTTGCTTGCCCCCTTTCCCAGCCAACTGTTACTTAGTAACCACACTTCCTGTCTTCTTGATTCTTGTAGATGAGCTTGAGGGTATACTTACTCCATGTGCAATGGAACTTTGAGTTTCTTTTCTGTCTCTTATGCATCTTTAGGATTGTAATCGCCAAGCTTGTACCAGTAGAACAATCACAACACATAGCTGATTATGCATAACAGGAAATTAGATCTTTATTTAAAAACTAAATGATAGAAAGAACCATTCTGAATTATTGCATGTAAAGGTTTCCCAGACAGAACTAAACACTATTCTTCTTGGGTCCATGGCACTAATTTCACTGGAAATGAAGTGCAATTTGATTTTTTTGTGAATAGAGACACTGAGTTTTGCTGAGAATTCAGTTTTATATGTATCATTTCACTCATCACTACATTTTTGTTACTTGCATAAAAAATTAATCCAACTAAAGTGTGTAAAAGAGGACACAGAGCGCCAGTGCTTGAATGCAGTCTTGTCATCAGCATAATGCCACATGCTGACACCAGTTGGTGGCTACAATGTCATCCTAGTCAACCTGAAGTGTTCCCAGGTCAGAGCAAATCCTTTAATGTAGACAAGAACTAACAGCTGATTCCACCTGCCTACTTTATGGAAAAAATGTAATTGAGATACAACGGGAATCAGGCTAAGCTAATTCTGGTTCTACCTGGACTTTAGTGCTACAGGAAAAGCAGCATTTGAATACCTTCCTTATTGGGAAGCTTTCTTGATCACTGTTATATGATAACATTTGCCTCATAAACCACAGTACTATTTCTTTTATAAACTCCTCAATTAGCAAAGGTGTACCAGTCCAAGATACTTTACATAATGCTAAACAATGGCAGACTAAAGTAGAGTGTTCATACATACTGCATTAACATTAGAACCTCTACTGAGCAAAGGGGATACTTTCCAAAGACATGGATCATAATCCTATAGAAGACAGATGTCTTCATTTCAATTATGCGTCATATGACAACCACTTGGAGATCACCACCTCTGCACTGGCAAGTATATTCTAGCGCTAGTTAAAATTCAACAGCTTAATGTGATGGTGTGCCAGCCTTATTTTTAGGGCCAAAATTTTTCTCAGCTCTAAACAGTATCTAGTTATAATCCTATCATCATTATATTGTTCAGCAGAGAGGAAGAGAGAGGTAATCTTTATGGGAAAGTGGAATAACAGTTAGAGGTACCTCAAAATGCACTTTAAGGTGTATTAAAGTGAATTATACATATTGTATCTAATAATGCATCTCTTTAAAGAAATTTCAGATGAAATTTTAGATAACAAAAATACACTACATTTCCAAATACAGTATCTTAAAATGACATACAGGTTTGTTTGATATATCTGAAATACATTGTAAAATGTTTCAAATATATTTGAAGGTTTCTTAAAATAACTTCAATGCAATTCAAGACATCTATAAATGACTTCCTGTTAACCTTCCTATACTTTTAATAGGACTTCCTGTCATGTTAAGATAACTTGAAATGCATTTGGGAAATTTTGCAATGGAGGGGAAGTTATTTTAACATTTCGGGAAATGCATGTCATCTCATCTCATTATCTGAAACTGCTTCTCCTGGTGAGAGTCGGGGCAGCAGCCAAGTGGGTCAACCTGTACTTCAGAAGAGCTACTGATTCTAGCTCTTACTGGAGAATTCCCAGGTGTCCCCAGCTCTGAGTCTCCCTCATATGCAATTTTGTCTTTATCTACTTGTTGATCTTGTGTTCCTTTCTTCCATTACTAGTGAATAAGATCCCAAGATACTTGAACTACTTGAACTCCTCCACTAAGGGCAGTTCCCCACATCACCTGGAGAGAGCAATTTACTCTTTTCCAAGGGAGAACTATGACCTCAGACTTGGAGATACTGAGCCTTGTCTCTGCCCCTTCACACTTGGCAGGTAACAGTTAGACTGTGTGCCAAAGGTCACAGTTAGATGAGACAAAGAGAACAACATCATCTGCCTAAAGCAACAGTGCTACCCCTAGCCTCCCTGACTAGACACCCTCACGATCTCAGTTACGCCTTTATATGCTGTCCATGAAAACCACAAACAGGAGCATTGACAAGACACTGCCCTGGCAATTGCAAAAGAATCCAACTAAAAAAGATTTCCAGTCGGAAATTGAAAAGGAATCATGGGATTTCCAGCAAGAAGACAACTTTTGCTGTCAATGTCCTTAAAGCAACAGACAAATGAAGTGAGGAAAAATCTAGCAGTATGAAAATGTGTGGAAGCAAGGGAATGTTACTAGAGAGACTGGATGTAAGAAAAGGGAGGACAGTCTGAAAACCTATGCATAAATGTACCTGGGGTGTTCATAAAACAAAAGCAACAGCTAAGGTGAGAGGATGATCCCCTCTCATATTGTTTACTAGCAAAATACCCGCGCTTCGCAGCGGTGAAGTACTGCCTTAAAATTTTTATTAAGAAGAAAATTAAACCTTTTTAAACTGAGGGAAAATATACCAATAATTATTTGTTAAAGATCTCTTTGTATGCCACGTTGTCAGTTCGGCCCTCCAGTTGCAATATGACCAAGCTGTAGCTGTGCGCTGAGCTTACTCTTGAGCATGCAACGTACAGTTGGCCATGTGAACAGTAATCTTGTTTCAAATCTCACAGCTTGGATTGCTGTTGTCATAATCGGTTTGAGTTTCATGGTTTGTTTCAGTTACAACAGTATTTGTAGGACTTGTGTTGAAGAGACATTCGGCATCTGTCAAGCGTTGTAAGTATACAACCAGTTTCATTGATAACTTCACATCCAGCTTTTGAGAGTTTAAACATTTCTAAACATCAAAGTGTCCACTACTGAAATCGTCACCTGTGAAGCTAAGATGTTTAAGAGGCATTGGCGGTTGTCCAAAGGTGTAAAATATTTGGCCATTTCGGTACACTTAAGCATTTCACTCTTCTAGTGCTCCTGTGTAGTATAATTATCTCCTGTACCGTCATCAGTCCACACCTTGAACCTGTCCCAGTCATTCAATACATAAGACACAATGTTCCTCCGGATATCAATAGTGAGCCTGATATGGCTGTGCAATATGTAACAAAGAGAATGGAAAGGCAGGTGCCATCTCCGGGCATGGAAACCACTTGGTAAGTGACAGTTCTTTGATCGATGGTGATTACCTCGATAGACATGTTAATGGGGGTACGGTTGGAATGTTAAAGGAAATGGGTACCTGAACAATGTAAAGTAAGTCTAAAATACCTATACAATAACTATAATCGTAATAAATGAACAATAAAACAGCGGAGAAGCCGTGGATTAAATAAAAAGGCTGTAGTTATCAGCAGGGAGACGTGAATACCGTGGCGAAGCAAGGAAGGGAATGTAGAGACTGGAGCGACAGACGGCCTTATATAGGCAGGCAGCCAACAACGTGGGTGACCGAGCTGCAGGCTATGGACGTATATATGTACGTAAGTAGGATTCAGTTAGCGTTGGGAACCTGCGTACCAAATTTCTTGAAGATGGGCCCATAAGTAACAAAGACCGTTGAAAAGTTCAATATGGCAGCCAACAGTGGCATCATATCACCGAAATAAGTACCAAATTTCAGCCTTCTACCTATGAATAAGAAAGTTCAACATGGTGGACATTGTTGACCGTTACGCGTAGAATTTTGAAATGAAACCTGCTTGACTTTTGTAAGTAAGCTGTAAAGAATGAGCCTGCCAAATTTCAGCCTTCTACCTACACGGGAAGTTGGAGAATTAGTGACGTTGGAAACTTCAATATGGCGGCCGACAGTGGCATCATACCACTGAAATAAGTACGTACATCAGTTTTGGTTAGCGCAGGGAAGCCACCTACCAAATTTCGTGAAGATGGGGCCATAAATAAGAAAGTTCAACATGGCGGACATTGTGAAAATTAGTGACATTGGAAAGTTCAATATGGCGGCCGACAGTGGCGTCATACCATCGAAATAAGTACATACATCGGTTTCGGTTAGCGCAGGGAATCCGCCTACCAAATTTCGTGAAGATGGGGCCATAAATAAGAAAATTCAACATGGCGGACGTTGTCGACCGTTATGACCGTTACGTGTAGAATTTCGAAATGAAACCTGTTTAACTTTTGTAAGTAAGCTGTAAGGAATGAGCCTTCCAAATTTCAGCCTTCTACCTACACGGGAAGTTGGAGAATTAGTGACGTTGGAAAGTTCAATATGGCGGCTGACAGTGGTGTCATACCACCGAAATAAGTATGTACATTGGTTTCGGTTAGCGCAGGGAAGCCGCCTACCAAATTTCGTGAAGTTGGGGCCATGAATAAGAAAGTTCAACATGGCGGACATTGTTGACCGTTATGACCGTTACGCGTAGAATTTCGAAATGAAACCTGCTTAACTTTTGTAAGTAAGGTGTAAGGAATGAGCCTGCCAAATTTCAGCCTTCTACCTACACGGGAAGTTGGAGAATTAGTGATGTTTGGAAAATTCAATATGGCGGCCGACAGTGGCGTCATACCACCGAAATAAGTACGTACATCGATTTTGGTTAGCGCAGGGAAGCCACCTACCAAATTTCGTGAAGATGGGGTCAGCCTTCTACCTACACAGGAAGTTGGAAAATTAATGACGTTGGAAAGTTCAAAATGGCGGCCGACAATGGCGTCATACCATCGAAATAAGTACATACATCGGTTTTGGTTAGCGCAGGGAAGCCGCCTACCAAATTTCGTGAAGATGGTGCCATAAATAAGAAAGTTCAACATGGCGGACGTTGTCGACCGTTATCGACCGTTATGACCGTTACGTGTAGAATTTCGAAATGAAACCTGCTTAACTTTTGTAAGTGAGCTGTAAGGAATAAGCCTGCCAAATTTCAGCCTTCTACCTACACGGGAAGTTGGAGAATTAGTGATGAGTCAGTCAGTCAGTCAGTCAGTCAGTGAGTGAGTGAGTGAGTGAGTGAGTGAGTGAGTGAGTGAGTGAGGGCTTTGCCTTTTATTAGTATAGATAGGGAGAGGAATATCATCAGTGAACTAATTAAAAATTGGGTTTAATGATAGTTAGAATCCCCCTTTTCTTTTTTTCTTAAAAATAGTGTCCACTGGGTTTGACTCTTCCATAATCAATTATGATGATTGCTTGCTGTTCGATAATCTTTTTCTAGCTATTTATAATGGAAACATCACCCAGACTTTGTTACTGAGGTATTGCTGAAATCCTGTCAGTCACAGGTCATGTCCAGCTAAACTAATTCAATATACCACAAAAGTAGTTTTCATTATTTATTCTATTTTATTTATTGATTTAAGTATTTAATTGTAAATCACAATCATTTACTTGGGTTCTAAATCATATGCTTGTGTGCATTTAAAGAACCCAGAGATGCATAAATAGCATTTTGTTTGATGTTATTTCACTGACCTGTACGGTAAGAGGGTTTGATGAAGGTACTCAGCATAGGTACTTCTTGACAGCCACCCTTTTACCCTTCTTAGACTCCATTTTGGCTAGCAGACAACAGATGTAGTGGGAGGAGAGGTGCAGAACAGTGAAAAGATGTCCAGCTGTGGCCACAAGCTTGAGTGCTGTTTGGATGTTTTTGAGACAGAGGTCTACTGTGCCAGGGATGGGGAATTTGCTACCCTAAACAATTGTTTATATACCCAATTCCAGGAACTGTGTCTGATTTAGGGATATCGCAAATCTTTTAAATATAATTTGTTATCTTTAAAAAGACAAAAGCTATTTCAAGATATCTGAATATTATTTTGAGATGTCTCAAATACAATTAAAGGTATCTCAGATGCATTTCAGGGTA
Organism: Polypterus bichir lapradei; assembly: GCA_026402145.1. NCBI lineage: Eukaryota > Metazoa > Chordata > Cladistia > Polypteriformes > Polypteridae > Polypterus > Polypterus bichir. The sequence continues at coordinate 81,810,068 of JANRMT010062813.1, read as the reverse complement.
TCTGAAAATGACTGCCTTGTTATTTTATGATTCTTAAATACATTTTAAGATATCTTAATCTGGACACAACATTCCATTAAAAAAGGAAACAAACAAACATTATATAAGAAGTGATTCTGAGATAGTTAATACTTAATGGCAGACATAATAGACTGCCAGTCAGAGACACCACAAAATGTATTTGAATTTCTGACATACACATGAAGTTTTTTAATACATCTAATAATTTATTTGAGTTGTCTTAATATGTATTTGAGGTATCTCAGAATGTATGGTAGACATCTTTGAATACATGGGTACTTATTTTGAGATATCTTTTAATGTTACTTTGACTTACCAGAAGTCTGGAACAAGGGGAAAACTGAAACTTCAAGGTATTTTTTTGCATTGACAGGCCAGCTCAGAGTTTGGATTGTTCATGTTTAAGTGTAAAACTAAATGTCTTTCTGATGTCAGACATGGCACCAACTAATTTCTGAAACAATAATAACCTTCAGAGGACATATTGAACTCAGCCTGCTTGATGTTTCATTCCATGGCAAGAAGTACCACATTGGTCAAGGTAGCAGTGGCACTAACTGCCATGTCAGGATAGGCCCTTCCAAACATGATTAAGGTAGTGAGAATTTAATTAGATTAATTATGAATAGATTGCTCATACACGGTGCCTACCTGCTGTAAAAGAAAGACAAAATACATGAAACAAGAGTTGGGGCTCCAACTGGTAAGCCTTGTTACCAGTTCGTATTTAAAAAAATACACAGTAGACGGGTGGGAACAATACGTTATGGTCGTCACCACTTTGGATTATCTCAAGTACCAGGACCGTTGTCTTCTTTCTGCAGGAACTTCTGCTCAAGTGGCAACTTCCTGCTGATGATGTGGACTTTTATCATTCTTGCCTTTAAGGAATTTAGCCAGAGGCAGAGGAAAATTTTGCCAGTCCTTTTCTAAGTGGCATTCTTCCATTTTAGAGAGAAGCGAAATGGAAACAGTATGACTGACTGTTCAATCCCCATAGTCCAGTGCACCCTTAAAATGGTCCCTGTAAGAGGCTCACCATGCATATGTGATTGACATTTGAGTTATGGTTTTATCTATCTATCTAGAAGGATGCTGTGACTTCCACCCCTAACACCAGTGTTAGCATATTCCCTATTGGTGGTCGCCAAGAGTCCATTCAGTGTCGTATACAATCACAACAGAAGTGCTAGCATGCTGTTCAACATACGTCTCTTGCTCTACTCATTTCCCACATCCTATGCTAAGGAATCTTTTCATTAAATTACAGAGACAATCAATAGTACATTTTCTGTAGCTTGTTCGTCAACCTTACTCATTATCTGATGTAACATTTTGCATTTGATCTTTTTTGCAGACTGGAGTTGTGCTGGTGAACAGGCCACTGGACCGGGAAAGGGTGCCCCAGTATCGATTAACCATAACTGTGAAGGACAATCCAGAAAATCCACGTATTGCACGAAGGGTAGGCAAGCATGCACATGTTAAAATGGACAATTAATAAAAACAACCTTTTTGTTCTTCATGTGCATTGTGCGTATCTGTTGCAAGAATATTTAACTGTGTTGTTTGAAGAGATGAGAACATCTTGTGTTTTACCACTACTGATTTGTCCTGAAGCAAACGTTTATTGTCTTCCAGCCAAGGTAATGCCCATATCTGTTCCACTGATAAATATTAAAATTAAGAAATCATCAATTTAAAAGTCTACTATAGGCTAAAATAAACAATTAGCATTTACATGACTTCCATGATTTGCCTTTTTCCAAAGCAGAACCCTTGTTTCCTAAAAGAAAGGTACTCAGTAAATTTCTAATTTCTTGGTTATCTTTCTGCATTTGCTGCTCGGAAATGCTCATAAAGGAAGGAACACACATAGATAAGGATCAACATTGTACAAAGCCTAAACAAAGAAAAAATTTAAATGCCACTGGGGCATGCCTGCTTTCTTCCTCCCGATAACTCCCTTGCTCTTGGCTCAGTAAACAGTCTCGTGACGGATCCTATTCTACCTGATGTGGTGGTCCGGTATATGAGGTTAGGCCTATGACAACCACTGTCATTTTTATACCTCATACCAGATAACCTGCCACAGAAAAGCAGATCCCTCATACATTAAAAGCTTCCACAAATTCTTCATAACATATTCCTTTAAGTCAGGCCCCTTCAGCTGAAGCATACATATCAAGCTTTTCCAAATTTGGGTCTTATTGGTCTGGGATTGCATTAAAGAGTGCAAGGGACACCACACAGAATAAGCAGTTCAGCCCTTAAATGAGCAGTTATAAATATTGTTATACTAAACAAAGCTAATCTCATAAATATTTTTAATGTTAAGAGCCAAGGAAAACATCTCCACAATAACAAATACAAGACAACAAGGAGAGCTGCAGTTCACCTTTCCTTGTCCCAACAAATTCTCAAGCTCTTTCCCCACAACTGCAATTATGTAGCCAACTCCTCACATTACCTCCTCCAGAGTGTGCTGTTTTCTCCTTTGTTGCTCCAAACTCCTGACCCTTTCTTTAGTACAGTACACAGTATCCCCTTGGCCCCCCATGATTACTGGTACCCCAAGCATGCAGACTCTCCTCGATCTTCACTTTAGCACACTGACATTCCTCCAACATCTGGACACCTCCTCATGGAAGCTCTTACAGATTCCTTCTTCTGTCGAACAGCCTTGGTAGTTGCAGTGCTTCTAATGAAATCCATTATGGTGTAAAAGAGGGTTTTTTTTCTAAAAAGTTTACTGTCACCCATTGGTAGCTGAACCGACCCAGTCTGTAAATGATCAGTTGGCCAGCTGCTACAATATTTTGACTCTGTAATGAGAAATATGTATACAGATTAATATTGTATCACTGCCTTATGGAGTAATTTGTGATTCATGGTTAATTGCTTTTTATTTCATAGACAGAAACAATACGAAAACTTAAAAATCTTGACAAGCAAATTAATTAAGCAAACATAGTAGACAATTAAGAGAACATAGTCATGGCTAAGAAGAAAGAGAAGAGAAGTAAAAGCCATATTATTATCTTCTAAGATATGAAAAAGAGAGCTTAAGTAAGCCATCTAATTGAGTTCAGCTAGCAACAAGATTGACTTTAAATCTGAACACATTTGTTCAAAACAATAGCCTGTAGCCATTGTGGCCTTGCCAGACATTAACTGGCCACCCCTGCTCTGCAGCCTCCTGGCTTCTGATTAATTATGGTACAGCAAAATGCATGAATCCTAACTTATCAGTTTGTTGTAGTATAGTAGCTGGGCCTCATTTAGGTAGGGATTATGTAATTTGTACATATTTCAAATTTGCATGTGTGAACTTTACATAATAAATAAAACATTATTATTATTATTATTATTATTATTATTATTATTATTATTATTATTATTATAAAGAGTATGCAATAAGCACAATAAAATAGGCTGGCATGCACAATAATGCATAATTTACAACTATCTGCCTTCGTACAGTATGTGAATGGATTAAGTATATCTCATTTTCATCTAAGATTAATTTCTGATCTTTCCTTGGCCATTCCAGACTGCAAAGTGTTGATTCACCTTATCTGGCTAGATGGATGGCTCCCTGTTCCCTCAATGCCCTATACTCTTCTCTTTCAAAGTGTTGGGCTCAGTGAATGAGAAAATCCCATTTGATTTCCCTAAAAGAACCTCATTTTTAATATATTTAAACACTCTAATAATGCAGTTTCATACTGCTTCACATTATGTCACACAGTAGGCATATATCCACGACACAGCTACTACAACTGAGATATTATGAGTCAGTTCTGTAGCAGAGTAGCAAATGTGAAGTCTGGAGTTTAGTCATATTAAAATCTGAACATGATTTTGATTATCTGCATGAGGCTATGTGAGAGAAGGCAAGCTGTGGGACTCTGGGTAAGCTGTTCACTGTTTTACATTATTACGCTGCATGTTAATATCATCAAAATGCAATTTTCTGAGTTTACCCAGGTTGGCCAGTTGCTTCCTTATTTTTTTTCCTCTACCCCCTATGGTGTTGAGTATCCTTTGGGGTGAGACTTCAAGAGCATTATGGTTGTTCTAAGTTGTGCATTAGCTATGTGGCTACATTAAATAAAATATTTGCATAACTTTGATAGTAACTATCTATTTATCTATACACACTGTGATGGTGCTGGTTGGCTCCATGTTACCAGGTTCTTCTTGGAGCCTCTTGAGCCCACCACCACCTGTAATGTAACCATGGGATGAGCTTAGCAGGTAAGGACACACACATCCAGCCAATGGGTAGGTGCAAAGTAAATTGTGCTTTAATTAAGATTAAATAGCAAACAAACAGTGTTCAAAAAGTACACTGCACCACAGGAAATACAAGTGACTGCGGAGGTTAAAAACCAATAAATATGCTTACAAATGAGGTTGAAACATAGCATTTCTTCCCTTTAAAACTGACACCTCTCCAGCCTATCCTATCCAGACCTCGCAGCATGGAGAGATGTCAACCAACAGGTGCAGACAGCCGTCTGATTTTCTCGCGTGCACTCGCGTCCACTCCCTTGACTCCTACTGCCCTCACCGGCCTTGTGGGTGAGTCCTCTGGAGTAATTAATGCATTGCTCCTACTCCCATGTTCAACAGGAGCAAACCTCAGCCCACTTGAGCGCCAGCCATACACTCCTTTCCCAGGGCTCACGTTGAAATCCGCCTGCTTCCATTCGTCTTGCACCAGCTCTGTCACTCCTGCCCTTCTCTCTCCATCCATTAACAACGACTCTCCCTTTCATTTTCATTTTGTTCTCTCTTCTGTCCCATGCAGGGTCCATTTAACCCTGCTACCTAATTGGGTGCAGGTGCAAGGAGCCATTTTCTCTGCATCCCAACTGAGGTACCTGACTGATCTGCCCTCCAATGCACGTGTGTGTGACGAGATGAGTCTGCACCTCAATTAACCATGGATTGAAATGCACTCACGCACACCCAATTGAAGTCCTGCGCCTTTACAGAGACACAATTTATTTAAAAAGCCACCCTGCACCATGGACCACTCATTATACACACACACGAAATATACAATACATACCTGCATATATTTAACCAGTAAATGTTTTCTGTATTTAATAACCTGGTTCAGAAAGGTAAGACAGAGTACCTCAAGGAAAACATATGTAAGCAATAGGAGAACCTATAAGTTCCACACAGGACTGGAGTTATAAACTGCAGTCTAAATTTGACCTTCAGAAAGGTTTCTTCCACTTCTAAGACAAGACAGAAAACCTTGTCTGAACACCAAATAGTTAAAACTTCTGGTTTCTCAAATACAAGGAGACAATCTAATTAAGGCAACTGAGACGACTCTAATTGATAGTATTGAGCAATGCATCACAGCCCTGCTTGAGTCACTGTGGAAACATAAGATGAACGCTTTCATTAACCTGTTACTGTCTAGTGCTGCTCTTTGTCTCTAATGAGCGTCCACTTTCTTTCATCTTAGGCCAGATGATGAATAAGAAGGTCTTAAGATTGTTTTCCTTTGTAATCTTTGCTTCTTCTCCTCTTTACTCAGGATTCAGATGTTTTGGTAATCAGTATTTTAGACATAAATGACAACCGTCCCATCTTCACTCAATCCAGCTATCAGGCAGAAATTCCAGAGAATTCCCTCTCAGGTGGGTGGTACACAGAGAAAAGGAACATTTTTGTGTTTTTTTTAACTATAGTATAATTAGTCATTCCTTTTTTGTCATACTAATAGATCAACAAATTTGTCTGTTTCCTGTTGAGTCTGTAGTGAGCTTTCGCAGTGGGTTTTTCTACATTCTGATTTTTTGTAGTTTATCATTATTTATATTCTTTGTCTGATCAGGTTCATCAGTGGCAGTCCTGAATGGGCCAATCCTGGCTGTAGACAATGATGTGGGTCCCAATGCAGTGGTCACCTACAGGCTTTTGGGGTCTAGAGTGGATCTCTTTACAGTGGATAACCAGACAGGTAGGCCTCAATAAATAGCCGATCCTCTAAATATCAATACCTGATGTGGCTACTCTAAATACAGTAGTTATAAATCAATCTGGCAAATCACTCACAGTAAACTGCATTTTTTTTCCTCCCCGTAGGTGTGGTTTCAGTACGTTCAAGAGCAATCCTGGACCGTGAGGCACTGTCTAACCCACGACTTGAGATGATTCTGGTTGCAGAAGATGTAGGACTTTTGAACAGTAGTGTCCCGCTGACTATAGTGGTTCTAGATGAGAATGACAACAGACCAATATTCAGTCCAGCTGTGCTGACCGTCTCCCTGAGGGAAAACAGTCCAGCAGGTAAAGTGCAAAATATAAGAAGATGCTTAAACTTTGTCATTCTCCAATATCCAGTTGTACGTTTGCACTGTTGGGCAATAAAAATAACAGGTGCAAACATTAAAATCTAAGGAGTTCCACTCACAAGAGCTAACACCTAAGCTGTCAAAAATAACCGCAAACTGTGTGCATGGCTGTTGGCTCACAGAACTGGGGGATAGGGCAGCATGCGGGTTGCCTTTGACTGCAGTTGAGCAGATTGAGGTGGAGCTGGTGAGCCGCATGTGTGTGGGGGCCAAAAAAATGAAGCTGCTGGAAACAAGTGCTGATGCAGAAGACCTGAGTCCTCATGTATAAACAGTGCATATACACAAAAATGTTGCGCACGCCCATTTCCACGCTCCAATCATGATGTATAAAACCTAAACTTGCCGTAAAGCCACGCACATTTTCATGCTAGCTCAAACCCTGGCATACACAAGTTCTCTGCTCGGTTTTGCAAACTGGCGGCAGCCAGTGTCAAAGCAGTGCTTTTGTTCCAGTGTGGTTTCCCTTTCTTTTTTAGATCCACATCCCTGACGCGGCTTTATCATATACACTGGTATTAACTGCATATTGTTTATTAGTTTAAGGGATTTGATTGTAATTAACCTGTAACAATATAATGGTCCATAGAATGGCCAAACTATTCCAAATACCATAGCTGCTTTAGCGTTGTTACTCTCACTGCACCTTCTTCTTCTTCTTTCAGCTGCTCCCATTAAGGGTTGCCACAGAGGATCATCTTTTTCAATATTACTCTCACTGCACCACTCAGAGAATTTATATCACTGTATCTGTGTGTGGAATCACAGCTCTACAGCAGCTGATCAAAAAGAGAATTATCGGTATACAGCATCAAGCACACGCTGTCTCAGCCATGTTGCCTATTTGAACTGCACTCATACGGCAAACGTTTCAGAACCTTTCCTCGCGGTTCAGAAACAGTTTCATCCCAAGAACTATAAACGCACTCAATCAGTCCATCAAATGCTCCTTGTAGAACTGTTTGTACTTATAAGTACAATTACCTCACTGTAAACTTGCGATACAGTTGTAATATTGCACAACCTGAGCCACTTTATAAAGTGCGTATTTACATATGATGACAATATCATTTTAAGATGAAATGCAGCAAAATATGTTTATTACATTATACAGATAAAATGTTAACATCATTTAAATAATCTATATTGTTAATAATTAAACATGTGAGGACACGGTGTCGCAGCGCTAGCAAGGAGCTGGCGCCCAGTTCAGGGATTGTTTCTGCCTTCCACTGTATTCTTGCTGGGGCTGGCGCGACACTGGAAGGATAGATGGATAGAATAATTAAACATGTATTACAAAGATATCTCAATGTTCCTTAAAAGTTTTGAAGAATTAGAGTTCTAAGCTTACAGATGGCTTAATGTCTATTAATGAGCTGATTGTGTGGTGATTGGGTACTTAGAGAAAGAAAAGGAAGGACTGGAATTGGGGGTTAGTACGTTTGAAAGAGACAGTAATGCTGCAATAAATTATTTCATCAAAGTGCAGCAAGCATCTTGCAGGAGGCAAGAAAAACAGTCTCTGGACGGGGAACCAGCTCATCACTATCACTGCTCCACCATCACTGCGCCACCACCACTGTGCGTTCCCATGTTTAATACATGCTTCAGTTTCTAGCATCATGAAAATAATATCAAGTATACATCTCAGTATTCAGAGAGCTGTAATATCATGAATGTAATGGATTCTGTGTCCTGTCGGAGGAATAGAAAGCCTGTTTAAGAAGCACGTAGTGATTTACACACATAGAGCACATAGAAGGATATATACAAAACAAAGTATTTAATGTGCTACTTTAATTACGATGGTGTTTGAAAAACTATTAAATAATTTTAAGATGAAGTTTATGATGTTCTACTTTAATGACAAAATAAACTAAGTGATTAAAGTGGAAATTTCGAGATTAAAGTTGACATTTCGAGCTTTTTTCCCCACTGTGTCCCTATTTTTTTCTTTTATCTGTACCCTAATAAGCTTACATATGACACTCAGATGGTGGGCTATTACTCATCTTTTCACAGCGACTTTGATATCTGACAACTTCTTTTTTATTTTGGGCACTGTGCAACCTTGTGAACTTAAGCTTTCGAGTTTCTCAGACACTCTATGTCACTTGATTAACTTCCTTTTGTTGTTTATACCACTGTTTAAACCAACAAATAGTACGTTTTTCCTTACCTCCACTTGGTATTCGCTGAAATTCTTCTATTTTCCCCCGTGCTTTTGCCATTGCCTTTTCACAGAACGCTGAGCTAAGGGGCTATTTATATTCCATCCATCCATTAACCAACCCGCTATATCCTAACTACAGGATCACAGGGGTATGCTGGAGCCAATCCCAGCCAGCACAGGGTGCAAGGCAGGAAACAAACCCCGGCAGGGCGCCAGCTCACCGCAGGCTATTTATATTGATTTGCATATTCAAAGAGGCGTAATTCTGGGGGGAGTTGGGGAGTGGCAGCAGGTGCATGCAAGTGCGTTACTTTGTATCCTGTCCGGGATTTCTGTAGCGGAATAACGTGGAATTTGATGAACGCACAGATTTATGCATCTGGATTTTTTTGTGTGTACGCACATTTCCGCTTTTGTCTGTACGCCATGTTTTAGTGTGAATTCTATGCAAGGCGTTATGCATGATGCTCCTGGTGGTATGGCAGAGGTGTCTTTTTTAGAGACACACTAGCACTCTGACATGAGGTGGAAATGTAGTTTAGGTAAATTAGCAAATACAAATTCACAGAGTCTGCGGTGGGCTGGCACCCTGTCTGGGGTTTGTTTCCTGCCTTGCGCCCTGTGTTGGCTGGGATTGGCTCCAGCCGACCCCAGTGACCCTGTAGTTAGGATATAGCAGGTTGGATAATGAATGGATGGATGGAAATTCACAGGGTCATGTGACTGGAGCCAATCACAGCGGGGTCTGCCACTGAAGATCTGCAGCCAGACTCATTTGGATAGGTTTGTAGTTTTTGCCCATTCCAAAAAACTACAGCACCCTTAACCCAGGACTGCATATAAATGTTTTTTTAATAAACAGATGTTCATGCTGTGTTATACCTTGACCACTGTTTATTTGGCATCAAGCATAGTACTGCATACCACTGTGTGACCTGTCCAGTATACTCAGGAAATGTGTCACAAGTGAAATGTGATTAAAAATGGAGCATTCGGTTACATACTACTTATTATTAATATTGAACTACATTTGCATTCCTAGTGATTACTCTGCTCCACTGACATAATGCCGCTAACTTCATAGAAATTTTGGGTGATGCTCGTACAAGTTAAACATTCAAACAAACAACATAAGGATAACATTAACTACTTCCCAACAGACCACAAAAAATTAATTTAACGAAAACACTCACTAAACTAGTGTGGAAGTCTCTAAGGCCGAGATGTTGTGGTTGAGGATTAGCACTGTTATGAAATCTGGTAATCCTGGTCTTGATTGAAGCCTAATACTAGACATAAGGAGAGTGAGCAGGAAATGGGTGGGGTGCAAGATCTCATATAAGATATTAAAAGGTTCATATTTAGGTCTAGAAGAGTAGAGAAAAATCAGTAAGTAGACGTTGGCATAGAATTATTTTAGAAGATAAGGGCGCCACCATATGGATGCTTACAAGGCAAGACCTCACCTATCATACTGTATATATAATACTACTGAGGTCAGCCTATCATACTTCAGTTTAATTTTTTAGAGACCTAGAGTGTAATACCTGCATGTATTTTATGGGAACAATGCAGCAGGATTATGTGTATTTTATAAGATATCTTTGCAAAATTTACATGAATATAATAATTAGTGAATATCATTCAGTCTGTCTTACTTGGTTAGCGAAAATACTTTGATCACCTTTATCAGTGTTCTGTCCAAAGTTACTTTTTCTAGTTTTTTATATCAATGTCTCTTTGTCTTATGACTGCATATCGTAGCTCCCTTCTTTCTTTCTTTACTGGATGTTAACAATGTCCTTGCTTCTGCACATATCTTTGGGATTGCGGTATAGTTGATAACAAAAACAAAGCATTGGAGTGTTGCTCTCTTTAGTAAACTTAGACTGGTCAGGAAGAGTGGTTTAGAGGTTAAGGAACCACTCTCTACATCACCAGAACTTGAGCCCTTGACTAAAGGGAATGTCCCTCTAATGATCTAAGGACACTAAACGTCTTTACTCTTGAGTAGAGAAGGCTGTATGTGGACCTAATTTATGTCTTCAAAATTCTCAGAGTCATTCAAAAATTATCCCATTAAAATTTGTTCATTTGTGAATCTAAGATGTTTAAGAGGCATTGGCGGTTGTCCAAAGGTGTAAAATATTTGGCCATTTCGGTACACTTGAACGCGACAACCGAACAATTTAACGGCAGCCATCAACTCACATGCAGAACCATAGGTGAAGGGCTTAAGCATTTCACTCTTATAGTGCTCCTGTGTAGTATAATTATCTCCTGTACCGTCATCAGTCCACACCTTGAACCTGTCCCAGTCATTCAATACATAAGTCACAATGTTCCTCCGGATATCAAGAGTGAGCCTGATATGGCTGTGCAATATGTAACAAAGAGAATAGAAAAGGCAGGTGCCATCTCCGGGCATGGAAACCACTCGGTAAGTGACAGTTCTTTGATTAATAGTGATCACCTCGATAGACATGTTAATGGGGGTACGGTTGGAATGATAAAGGAAATGGGTACCTGAACAATGTAAAGCAAGTCTAAAATACCTACACAATAACTACAATCATAATAAACGAACAATAAAACAGTGGAGAAGCCGTGGATTAAATAAAAAGGCTATAGTTATCAGCAGGGAGACGTGAATCCTGTGGCGAAGCAAGGAAGGGAATGTAGAGACCGGAGTGATGGACAGCCTTATACAGGCAGGCAGCCAACAACGTGGGAGGCATTGGGATGGGGGACCCAACGCCACCTCACACGGTGACCGAGCTGCAGGCTATGGACTTATATATGTACGTAAGTAGGATTCAGTTAGCGTTGGGAACCCGCGTTCCAAATTTCTTGAAGATGGGCCCATAAGTAACAAAGACCGTTGGAAAGTTCAATATGGCGGCCGACAGTGATGTCATACTGCCGAAATAAGTATGTATATTGGTTTCGGTCAGCGCAGGGAAGCTGCCTACCAAATTTCGTGAAGATGGGGCCATAAATAAGAAAGTTCAACATGGTGGACGTTGTCGACCGTTATGACCGTTATGCGTAGAATTTCGAAATGAAACCTGCTTAACTTTTGTAAGCAAGCTGTAAGGAATGAGCCTGCCAAATTTCAGCCTTCTACCTACACGGGAAGTTGGAGAATTAGTGACGTTAGAAAGTTCAATATGGCAGCCGACAGTGGCGTCATACCACTGAAATAAGTACATACATCAGTTTCGGTTAGCGCAGGGAAGCCGCCTACCAAATTTCATGAAGATGGAGCCATAAATAAGAAAGTTCAACATGGCGGACGTTGTCAACCTTTATGACCATTACGCATAAAATTTTGAAATGAAACCTGCTTAACTTTTGTAAGTAAGCTGTAAGGAATGAGCCTGCCAAATTTCAGCCTTCTACCTACATGGGAGTTGGAGAATTAGTGACGTTGGAAAGTTCAATATGGCAGCCGACAGTGGCGTCATACCACCGAAATAAGTACGTACATTGGTTTCGGTTAGCGCAGGGAAGCCGCCTACCAAATTTCGTGAAGATGGGTTCATCCTTCTACATACACGGGAAGTTGGAGAATTAGTGATGTTGGAAAGTTCAATATGGTGGCCGACAGTGGCATCATACCACCGAAATAAGTACGTACATCGGTTTCGGTTAGCGCAGGGAAGCCACCTACCAAATTTCGTGAAGATGGGGCCATAAATAAGAAAGTTCAACATGGCGGACGTTGTCGACCATTATGACCGTTACGTGTAGAATTTCGAAATGAAACCTGCTTAACTTTTGTAAGTAAGCTGTAAGGAATAAGCCTGCCAAATTTCAGCCTTCTACCTACACGGGACGTTGGAGAATTAGTGAGTGAGTCAGTCAGTCAGTCAGTCAGTGAGGGCTTTGCCTTTTATTAGTATAGATAGCAGCTTACAATTCAATAGAAAAAAAAAAAAATATATATATATACACTAAGTATACTTTATACATAAAATATATGTTGTCATACGTTGCATAACTGAATAACCTTTATGGCACAATAACAATTCAATACATTTATGGACACTACAGTATTTGGATTTAGTAATCTTCATGTAGGAAAAGGCTGACTCGCATAAATAAGTAGAGCCGAATAATACAGTCAAGGAGCTTTTGAATTCAGCCGAGTGAAAAATGACGGCTGTCCGATTAACTGTGATTTTTAGTTCCCTCTCCTTTCTTTTTCTCAGATCGCTTTTCGGAAGGAAGTCAGTTTTGTAGTTTTTATGAACAGTTCGAAAGTGCCTTTCCACATTTTCCTTCTTTGGAATAGCAATGATAGATTGACAGATCAGACAAACGCACTTCAATTGTGACATTGTGAGAAAAAAATCCTCTTCCAATTCCACATCCAGCCCATACCCTCCCCAAACAATTTTTTTTTAAATCCGTTCTTTAGTCGATATAAATTGGAAGGCTAACTAGATCACTTAGATAGCTGGAGTTTTGCAGTAGCTTGCGCGTTTGATCGTGCGTGCGGGATGACCAGTGTGTTAGAAGAGAAGAGATCTCAGACTGGCCGTCCTGTATGTCAATCAAGTGGCAAATGCCATAGGGAGGATATATGATAGACTAACGTTTAAAAAAATTTTTTTTTGAATGCAACGCAATCTACCTGCACTACCTTTGTGATCTACTGGTCGATCGCAATCAACGCATTGGGCGCCCCTGTATTAGATCATATATCATGATGTATGGACTATAAGTCAAGAGAGGTTGAGCTTAAGTTATATAATACACTAGTGAGGGCTCATCTCGAGTACTGCATGTGGTTTTAGTCACAGCCGTGCTAGACAAAGTCCGGAGAAGAGAAACTAGGCTGATTCTGGTACTGCACTGGTACTGGTGTGAACTATGAGGAAAGATTGAAGGAGTTGAACCTTTCAAGTTTAAGCAAACAGACTTCACATGATTGAAGTGTTTACAATTATGAAAGGGAATTAATACACTAGATACTGGCTGTTACTTTAAAATGGGTTCTTCAGCAAGAATGTGGGGACACAGGTCAAAACTTTTTCATTCATCTTAATAAAAGGATAAGCTGTAACAACTGTACTCACACTCAGAAGCAGTAAGTTACACACTCCAGCTGTACTGGAGCAAAGTCCAGACTCGGCCATGTCAAACCGTACTTACCCATTCATTCCTTACCTGCCCTCCATTCAGTCTCTGCCGTGAATAACCGGATAAGCAGTGATGATCTGTCGATGCCTTCGATGAAAGAATAGTAGTGCTTGTTATGGTTGATCACCATTGTCCTATGCTTCCTCCTTTCTTCCTCCTTGCTCCTCTTTTGAAAATGTGCAGTAGCAACCCTGAAAGTAATCAGAAAATCCCACCTCCTAGAGGGTCAAGTGCAGTGCTTGGTGACATCCTTACTGAAGCAGCAAGGAAGCTCTTTTTCAAGTATATATATACATTTTATATGCAAAAAAAGGTCACACAAACGGAACACTAACAAACATCAAACAAACACAATTAACATTTTATATAGCCCCAAAGTATCCGTCTGGATGCTGTGTCTTTGCTTTCCAATAGATGGCACATCACACACATTAGCACCAAATAGTAAGTAACGGAGACAAAGCAAACTGTCAGACACCCTGCACTGCAAACTTTAATGCTGAAGTCTTTGTTGATTACCTAGATTTCAACCCATCTTAGATGGGTAGTAAAGCTAGAGATAAATTATTTCCTGCAAATTTTAGAATGTTTTTCTTGACACAGAGAACTATAAACACATGGAATAAATTATCATGAAGTGCGGAAGATAGTTGCATTTTCAAAATTTGACTTGGTATTATTTTGAAGAAGTTAGCTGTCTGAATGGCCTGTTCTAACTCAACTTTAAATGTTTCATGTTACGCACATTTATTGGCCAATCAAAAAATGCTATATAAATAAAATGTATTATTATTATTATCTATCATCCATCCATCCATCCTCTTCCGCTTATCCGGGGTCGAGGTCGCGGGGGCAGCGGCTTGAGCAGGGATGCCCAGACTTCCCTCTCCCCGGCCACTTCTTCTAGCTCTTCCAGGGGAATCCAGCGTATCCTGGATCTTCCCCCGGCACTCCTCCCGGTTGGACGTCCCGGTTGGAACACCTCACCAGGGAGACGTCCAGGAGGCATCCTGATCAGGTGCCCGAGCCACCTCATCTGACTCCTCTCGATGCGAAGGAGCAGCGGCTCTACTCTGAGCCCCTCCCGGATGACTGAGCTTCCCACCCTATCTTTAAGGGAAAGCCCAGACACCCTGTGGAGGAAATTGTATTGTATTCGCTTGTATTCGCAATCTCGTTCTTTCGGTCACTACCCATAGCTCATGATCATAGGGGAGGGTAGGAACGTAGATTGACTGGTAAATTGAGAGCTTAGCCATACGGCTCAGCTCTTTTTCCACCACGACAGACCGATGCAGAGCCCACATCACTGTGGACGCCGCACCAAACCGCCTTTCAATCTCACGCTCCATTCTTCCCTCACTCGTGAACAAGACCCTGAGATACTTGAACTCCTCCTCTTGGGGCATGATCTCGCTCCCAATCCTGAGAGGGCACGCCACCCTTTTTCGGCTGAGGACCATGGTCTCGGATTTGGAGGTGCTGATTCCCATCCCAGCCGCTTCACACTCAGCTGCGAACCGATTCAGAGAGAGCTGAAGATCACGGCCTGATGAAGCAAACAGGACAACATCATCTGCAAAAAGCAGTGACCCAATCCTGAGTCCACCAAAATGGACCCCTTCAACACCCTGGCTGCGCCTAGAAATTCTGTTCATAAAAGTTATGAACAGAATCCGTGACAAAGTGCAGCCCTGGCGGAGTCCAACTCTCACTGGAAACGGGTTCGACTTACTGCCAGCAATGCGGACCAAGCTCTGACACCAGTTGTACAAGGACCGAACAGCCCTTAGCAGGGGGTCCGGTACCCCATACTCCCGGAGCACCCCCCCCACAGGATTCCCCGAGAGACACGGTCGAACTCCTTTTCCAAGTCCACAAAACACATGTAGACTGGTTGGGCAAACTCCCATGCACCCTCCAGAACCCTGCTAAGGGTGTAGAGCTGGTCCACTGTTCTGCAACCAGGACGAAAACCACACTGTTCCTCCTGAATCCGAGGTTCGACTATCCGACGGACCCTCCTCTCCAGAACCCCTGAATAGACTTTTCCAGGGAGGTTGAGGAGTGTGATCCCTCTGTAGTTGGAACACACCCTCCGGTTCCCCTTCTTAAAGAGGGGGACCACCACCCCAGTCTGCCAATCCAGAGGCACTGTTCTCGATGTCCATGCAATGTTGCAGAGACGTGTCAACCAAGACAGTTCTACAACATCCAGAGCCTTTAGGAACTCCAGGCGTATCTCATCCACCCCCGGGGCCCTGCCACCAAGGAGTTTTTTGACCACCTCGGTGACCTCAGTCCCAGAGATGGGGGAGCCCACCTCCGAGTCCCCAGGCTCTGCTTCCTCAGTGGAAGGCATGTTAGTGGGATTAAGGAGGTCGTTGAAGTACTCCCCCCACTGACCCACAATGTCCAGAGTCGAGGTCAGCAGCGCACCATCCCCACCATATACAGTGTTGACACTGCACTGCTTCCCCCTCCTGACATGCCAGACGGTGGACCAGAATCTCCTCGAAGCCGTACGAAAGTCGTTCTCCATGGCCTCCCCAAACTCCTCCCATGCCCGAGTTTTTGCCTCAGCAACCACCGAAGCTGCATTCCACTTGGCCTGCCGGTACCTATTAGCTAGAGTCCCACAGGATAAAACGGTCCGGTAGGACTCCTTCTTCAGCTTGACGGCATCCCTCACCACCAGTGTCCACCAGCGGGTTCGGGGATTGCCGCCACGACAGGCACCGACCACCTTATGGCCACAGCTCCGGTAAGCCGCCTCAACAATAGAGGCATGGAACATGGCCCATTCGGACTTGATGTCCCCCACCTCCCTCGGGACGTGGTCGAAGTTCTGCTGGATGTGTGAGCTGAAGCTACTTCTGACAGGGGACTCTGCCAGACGTTCCCAGCAGACCCTCACAACACGTTTGGGCCTACAAGGCCTGACCGCCATCCTCCCCCACCATCGAAGCCTACTCACCACCAGGTGGTGATCAGTTGACAGCTCCGCCCCTCTCTTCACCTGAGTGTTCAAGACATGTGGCCGCAGGTCCGACAACACGACCACAAAGTCGATCATCGAACTGAGGCCTAGGGTGTCCTGGTGCTAAGTGCACATATGAACACCCCTATGCTTGAACATGGTGTTCGATATGGACAATCTGTGATGCGCACAGAAGTCCAATAACAAAACAACGCTCAGGTTGAGATAGGGGGTTCCATTCCTCCCAATCACGCCCTTCCAGGTTTCACTGTCATTGCCCACGTGAGCATTGAAGTCTCCCAGTATTATGAGGGAGTCCCCAGAAGGTATGCCCTCTAGCACCCCCTCCAGGGACTCCAAAAAGGGTGGGTACTCCAAACTGCTGTTCGGCGCATATGCACAAACAGCAGTCAGGACCCGTCCCCCCACCCGAAGGTGGAGGGAGGCCACCCTCTCGTCTACTGGGGTAAACCCCAATGAACAGGCTCCAAATCGGGGGGCAATAAGTATGCCCACACCCGCTCGGCGCCTTTCACCAGGGGAAATTCCAGAGTGACAGAGAGTCCAGCCCCTCTCAAGGAGATTGGTTCCAGAATCCAAGCTGTGCGTCGAGGTGAGCCTGACTATATCTAGTCGGAACCTCTCGACCTTGCGCACTAGCTCAGGCTCCTTCCCCTTCAGAGAGGTGACATTCAACGTCCCAAGAGCCAGCTTATGTAGCCGAGGATCAGACCGCCAAGGTCCCCGCCTTCGGCCACCACCCAACTCACACTGCACCCGACCTCCTTGGCCCCTCCTACAGGCATTGAGCCCATGAGAAGGGGGACCCACGTTGCCTCTTCGGTCTGTGCCCGGCCGAGCCCCATGGGTGCAGGCCCAGCCACCAGGTGCTTGCCATCGAGCCCCAACTCCAGGCCTGGCTCCAGAGGGGGGCCCCAGTGACCCACTCCTGGGCGAGTTAAAACATCGTCCAAGGTTTTTGTTCTTCATAGGAGGTTCGGTTGAACTGCTCTTTGTCTCATCCCTCACCTAGGACCAGTTTGCCTTGGGAGACCCTACCAGGGGCATAAATCCCCAGACAACAGAGCTCCTAGGATCATTGGGACACGCAAACCCCTCCACCACAATAAGGTAGCGGTTCGAGGAGGAGTATTATCTATTATTTCATCCATTAGTAAACCCACATAAAAGGGAAGCCAGTGCCTGGCCTGGTATGGCTGGCCCAACACTGAATGGAGATCTAACTAGCCTAACATGCATGCATTTAGGATGTGGGGGGAAAACTGGAGTACCTGGAGATAAATCATGCAGACATAGAGAAAATATGCAAACTCCACATCAGCAAAAGAATGGGTCAGTATTCATACTGAGGAATCTGGTATGACGCAACATAATATAACTTTCTCAAGCCCACTTAGCTCAGGGATATGCCTCTTGTAAAGGCCAACCTATGTAATGTTAATTGTTCATTCTAAAATTATAAAATATTCAAACCTGCTTACTTTGTTTCACTGTCATGAAGGGTTAGAGCCCATTGTAGTAGAATTGGGCACAATACAGGAACCAACCCTGAACAGGGCTCAAATTCTTCTCAGGGCACACAACAGCGAGAGACCACGAAAAAGTCACCAGTTAACCTAGTTATGAATTATTTTTTTTTATTGTTTTGATGTCAGTATATTCATTGTCTTTTCATTTGTAACATGGTCATGCTCGTTCAGGGGCAACTGGGTGACAGACAACTCAGCGAAAGACAATTCAGCGAAAAGACAACTCACCGACATCCTTTACCAGTTATGTAATAGTTAAGTTCACGGAGATTTTTTAATGATATTTAAATGACAACGTAGGGCATCGAAAAATCTACAGAATCACCTGCTTTATGAGAGTCCCAATACGTTGAGAGTAAAGACATTCCTTAAGCCGTACTCGCAGGTCACCTTTTGTATTCTAAATAATGTTATCATATGATTACAATCAATACAATTTATATAAAGGATTAGCAATTTTGGTTGCAGAAGATAATGTAAGATACAATTTGTTCCATCTGCAGAATAAAGTTTGTTCGTCAATTATATAAATTTATTTTCAACATTTTAAATCATGTTGTTATTTAAACATAACTAAAAAATCTCTTTGAACCTAACTATTACCTAATTGGTAACTGATGTTGCCGAGTTGTATTTCGCCAAGTTGTTTCTTCGCTGAATTATCTTTCACCGAGTTGTCTTTTCGCTGGGTTGTCTTTCAGCAAGTTGTCTTTTCACTGAGATGACTGTCGCCCAGTTGCCACTGAACTAGACATAGTTTAGCAGTCTTACTCTGCTGTCATCTGTTTCTTGTTCTGATCACTGCACAACAATTTTTTTTAAAAGTCTTGCTTCCTGCATCATGTAGGAACTCTGAGAAATAGACATTTATATGTTTACTGGCAATAACGTATTTAGTCACGTTTATGTTTCACATAAGCTATTAAATTCAACAGAATTAAAAGTGGTTTTGCTCCTGATTTTCTTTTGTATTCAATTTCTGGTGCATCACGTTGCAGTGTCCAACAGTAATCAGCAAGCATTGACGGATTCCAGTTGCCCTGGTATCGTTTCTCCATCGTAGCAATGTCCTGGTGAAACCTTTTACCGTGTTCGTAACTGACAGCACTGAGATTTGCGGGTAAGAAGTCCAAGTGTGAGTGGAGGAAATTAAACTTGCACTTCATTGTCTTGTATGCTTTGAGAAGTTTGTCTACCAGCTGAATGTAGTTTGGGGCTCTGTAATTGCCCAGAAAATTGTCAACAACATCTTTGAAGGCTTTCTAGGCAATTTTTTTTGGCCCAACTAACAGGTCTTCAAACCGCTTGTCACTCATAACATGTCTGATCTGGGGGCCAACAAAAATGCCCTCTTTGATCTTGGCGTCAGTTATTCTTGGGAACATCTGTCTTAAATAACAAAAACCTTCGCCTTCCTTGTTCAGTGCTTTCATGAAATTTTTCATGAGTCCCAGTTGTATGTGAAGAGGTAGCAAAAATATCTTTGCCAGTATGACAAGCGATTCATGTGTCACATTTTTCTGTTTTGGAACTAACTTTTTACGGAGTGGCCAGTTCTGTCGAGAATAGTGCGACTTTTTGGCATGGCTGTCCCATTCACAGATGAAACAACATTATTTTGTGTAGCCGAGCTGCAGTCCTAGTAACAGAGCAACAACCTTAAGATCTGCACAGATATTCCAGTTGTACCTGCTCTACTGGATGTGCTTCAGCAACAGTTCAATATTTTCATACGTTTCTTTCATGTGTGCTGCATAGCCAACAGGTAATGAAGGATAAACGTTGCCATTGTGTAGCAGAACAGCTTTCAGGCTTAACATTGATGAATTAATGGAGAGACACCACTCTTCTCAGTTGTGATCACAACCCAAGGCCGAGAACAATCCTGCAATGTCACAACAGAAACAGAAACTTTTACCTTGTGCAAAAAATTTGGCTATATCATGATGTCGGCCTCGAAACACAGAAATTTTTGTACCTGGTGACAACAAACACCATTCCTGCCGTCTCAAACCCAGTAGCTTGGTTTTTGCTTTTGACAGACCCAAATCTCTGACCAAATTGTTTAATACGGATTGTGTTATCAGATGTGGATCACCTGATGAGCACGGTTCAAAATCCGGGTCAATGTCACTGTCAGTACCCTGCATTGCAGTTTCTTGATCTGGTTCGTCTAAGGTCTAATCCTCTGGTGGTTTTGGAATTGGAAGACTGTCGTCATGTGGCACGGGTCTCATTACTGAAGGCAGATTAGGATATTCAATTGACTTCTTGTTTTTGGCAGACACATTAGTCAAACAGAAGTAACAGTGTGTCACATGGTCTTTCTGTTCTCACCATATCATTAGAACAGCAAACGGCATTGTCTTTCGAGTGCCTCTGAGCCAGGCTCTCAGACTGACAGCACATGTTGCACAGCAAATGTGAGGCACCCATTCCTTGTCTTGATCACCAGTTTTGCAGCTGAAATACAGATGATAAGCTTTCTTCACAAGAGCAGTCATCCAACATCTCTGAGGCGCAAGTATATACTGTATTCGCCACAGATATAGCAGAAAGTATTGCGGCTGTTATGACATTAACAAGAAATTTCGCCGGACACCAATACGTCTATAGCATCAAGCTTACTTACTGTTATATTGCTATAGATACTTATACTTTACTATACTGATACTATACATACACACTGACTATCTATATAAACCAAATGAGCAGGATCGGTGTATGCAAGCCACCTTTATAGCATGCTGAGACAGCGTCAAGCTCGTTCAGATCTTCCCAGGATGTCAACTTCCACAGAACAGCTTCCAACCTGACCTGATTCCATGCCTGGACATTCCCAGGCTGCACAAACCATTGTTGATGAGTCACTTATGGGAGCGAATATGTTTGGATACAAATATAAGAAAAAATCATGACAAAACTGAAATGGTACGTGATGGGTAAATTTTGATGTGATATTCATGATCAGCACCCAAAAATCTATAAGAAACATCCAACAGTGTTCAAGAAGCAAAAACTTTGTTGTGCAGTTTCATTTTTATAGTTCAGTCTCTTTATTCTGTTTGTCCATTTCCTTTCCACTGCTGCTGGAAGATTAGATCTTTTTTTTAATCCTATCTATAAATAACATTATTTTAGGCATGGGTTAATCTCTTTTTTAGTCAGACCTCCAATGGGTGCCTTTGGGCAAACTGGTGGACCAGTGGTCAACACTGCTGCATCATAGTTTCAGTTCAATATTGGTGGGAGGTGTAAGCATTACACTCACCTAAAGGATTATTAGGAACACCATACTAATACGGTGTTTGACCCCCTTTCACCTTCAGAACTGCCTTAATTCTACGTGGCATTGATTCAACAAGGTGCTGAAAGCATTCTTTAGAAATGTTGGCCCATATTGATAGGATAGCATCTTGCAGTTGATGGAGATTTGTGGGATGCACATCCAGGGCACGAAGCTCCCGTTCCACCACATCCCAAAGATGCTCTATTGGGTTGAGATCTGGTGACTGTGGGGGCCATTTTAGTACAGTGAACTCATTGTCATGTTCAAGAAACCAATTTGAAATGATTCGAGCTTTGTGACATGGTGCATTATCCTGCTGGAAGTAGCCATCAGAGGATGGGTACATGGTGGTCATGAAGGGATGGACATGGTCAGAAACAATGCTCAGGTAGCCCGTGGCATTTAAACAATGCCCAATTGGCACTAAGGGGCCTAAAGTGTGCCAAGAAAACATCCCCCACACCATTACACCACCACCACCAGCCTGCACAGTGGTAACAAGGCATGATGGATCCATGTTCTCATTCTGTTTACGCCAAATTCTGACTCTACCATTTGAATGTCTCAACAGAAATCGAGACTCATCACACCAGGCAACATTTTTCCAGTCTTCAACTGTCCAATTTTGGTGAGCTCGTGCAAATTGTAGCCTCTTTTTCCTATTTGTAGTGGAGATGAGTGGTACCCGGTGGGGTCTTCTGCTGTTGTAGCCCATCCGCCTCAAGGTTGTGCGTGTTGTGGCTTCACAAATGCTTTGCTGCATACCTCGGTTGTAACGAGTGG
Source organism: Polypterus bichir lapradei (assembly GCA_026402145.1). NCBI lineage: Eukaryota > Metazoa > Chordata > Cladistia > Polypteriformes > Polypteridae > Polypterus > Polypterus bichir. The sequence goes on along the minus strand of JANRMT010062813.1, from coordinate 81,787,738 downwards.
TTATTTCAGTCAAAGTTGCTCTTCTATCAGCTTGAATCAGTCGGCCCATTCTCCTCTGACCTCTAGCATCAACAAGGCATTTTCGCCCACAGGACTTCCGCATACTGGATGTTTTTCCCTTTTCACACCATTCTTTGTAAACCCTAGAAATGGTTGTGCGTGAAAATCCCAGTAACTGAGCAGATTGTGAAATACTCAGACCGGCCCGTCTGACACCAACAACCATGCCACGCTCAAAATTGCTTAAATCACCTTTCTTTTTCATTCTGACATTCAGTTTGGAGTTCAGGAGATTGTCTTGACCAGGACCACACCCCTAAATGCATTGAAGCAACTGCCATGTGATTGGTTGATTAGATAATTGCATTAATGAGAAATTGAACAGGTGTTCCTAATAATCCTTTAGGTGAGTGTATATATCTCTATACTTATCATTTTTTCCTGATTTTCCTTTTTTTTACAAAAAAATAACTTTATGTTAATTGGCAGATCCGAATTCATCAAGTGACTTTGTTTTTGTGTACTCTGTTATGGACTTGTACCTCATCTAGAGCTTGTCCCTTTTCATGCCACAAGTACAGGTTAGGACTCCATGCTGCAATGTGATTGAACAATCAGATTCAGACAAAGGAAGGATGTTTGGCTCTACTCTGTTTGAAGTTCTGATAAGCTTTTACATTTTCAATATGAATATATTTTGTGATGATTGATCATTACCTTTAAATGTTGCTATTTAGTATAATCCAAATCATAGACTTTGTATAATTTTTTCTCACCTCACTCTCTACCTCTTTCTCTCCAAGGTGTGGTGGTCACACAATTAACAGCAAGTGATGCTGACTCCAGTGTTAATGGCTGGCTAAATTATCGAATTCAGGGTGGAGCTCAGGACCGCTTTCTGATCGATGCTCAATCAGGAGCGGTGTTGGTGGGAAACACTACCCTGGATCGTGAGGAGCGAGATTCCTATCGTCTGGTTGTGGTGGCAGTGGACCGTGGCAACCCCCCACTCTCAGGAACTGCCACTTTGATTATAATGCTTGATGACGTCAATGATTCAAGGCCAGAGTTCCTACAACCCATTCAAGCTGTCAGTGTGAATGAGTCCACTCCTCCAGGGGCAATCATTGCTCAAGTAACTGCCACAGATCGGGACCTGAGGCCGCGTCTGGAGTATTATATTATTGAAGTCCTTGCTATGGATGATACCAATACTCTTGTGCCCAATCTCCAAGATTCCTTTGGTATTGACTTCCATACAGGTAAGTATTTACCATTGATCTGAATTGTCTGCACCCCCACGGGTTAACCAACAACTAAATCGCTGTAAAATTACAATAACTGTATTCTGCAATCAGATCCTTTTTTAATTTCAATACTTTGTAATGTCTTACACAAAGCAAAATTTTGAAGAAAATGTTAGCATTTATTCATGCATTCAGTACAGGATATCTATGTCTAATGGTTTTGCAGAAAATCTCATACATTGCCATTATCTAAATGGATGATTTTGTGTATTGTTAAGTGTATATAGGACAATTCACATAAATAGCACATTTGAAATTTAAAGCAGAACTGCCATAACTACTTTACTGAATCTATACTCAATAAAATATAATTTTTTTAATACGTTTGGTTCCCATTAGTCATTGATCAGTGAATAACCTACTATATACAGCATACTCAAGCCCTTTACATGTATTCAGAATTACCTTTGGCAGTGATTCCAGCCCAGAGTGTCCTTGGGTATGACACATCAAACTATGCATACCTGGATTTGGGGATTTTCTGCCATTCCTCTCTGCAGATCTCCTCAAGCTCTGTCAGGTTGAACAAGACTCACAGTGGGCAGCTATTTTCAGGTTTCTCCAGAGATGTTCAGCTGGGTTCAAATACAGACTCTGACAGGGCCTCTCAAGGACATTCGCAGAGTTACATCTATGCCGCTTCTCTGTTGACTTTGCTTAATGCTTAGGGTCATTGGCCTATTAGAAGGTGAACTACAGCCACGTCTGAGGTTCAGATCACTGTTAAGTATCACTCTGTTCAGCTTTCCCTTGGCCCTTTTTAGTCTTCTAGTTCCTACTGCTGAAAAACAACTCCACAGCATAATGCTGCCACCATCATGCTTCACTGGTAGAATGCTGTCACCCAGATGAAGTGCAGCACATGGTTTCCTACAGACACGATACTTTCAATTGAGGCCAAACAGCTCAATCTTGGTTTCATTAGACCAGAGAATCTTGTTTCTCACAGTCTGAGGACCCCTTAGGTGCCTTTTTGCAAGCTCCAAGTGGGCTCTCATGTGTTTTGTGTTTTGTAAGAGAGGTTTCCATCAGACCACAGTAGTGGTAAAGCCCTGATCCTGTGGAGTGTTGTGATAGTTATCCTTTTGGATCTTTTTCCCATGTTCCACACAGGTTTCTTCTTAGCCAAACTGGTCATTGGGCTCTTGGACACCTCTCTTACAAAGACCCTTCTCCTCCAATTTCTCAATTTAGCTCAACAACCAGCTCTAGGAAGAGTTGTGGTTGTTCTAGACTTCTTCCATTTAAGAATTATGGAGGCCATGTTTTTGTGAACCTTCAGTGCTTGAAAAAAATTTATTTAGCCCCAAATCTGTGCCGACACAATTCTTTAAACTTTCTAAACTCTGCAAGCAATTCCTTGGTTTTTCTTCTGACCCACTTTGTCAGCTGTGGATCCTCCTATTGACAGGTGTGTGCCTTTCCTAATCATGTTTAATCAATAAAATTGACCACAGGTGGACTCAAAACAATGTGTAGAAACATCTAACCATGATCAATAGAATGCAATGCACCTGAGCCAAATGTCAAGTGTTATAACTAAATGTCTGAATACTTGTGTCAACGAAATATTACAGTTTCTCATTTTTAATATAAACTGCTCAAAAAAATGAAAGGAACAAATGCATCAGATCTCAATGGGAAAAAAAATCATGCTGGATATCTATACTGATATGGACTGGGCAATGTTTTAGGAACAAAAGGATGCCACGTCATTTGATGGAAATTAAAATTATCAACCTACAGAGGGCTGAATTCAAAGACACCCTGAAAATCAAAGTGAAAAAATGATGCGGCAGGCTAGTCCATATTGCCGAAATTTCATTGCAGCAACTCAAAATTGTACTCAGTAGTTTGTTTGGCCCCCACATGCTTATATGCATGCCTGACAATGTCGGGGCATGCTCCTAAAGAGATGACTGGTGGTGTCCTGGGGGATCTCCTCCCAGATCTGAACCAGGGCATCACCGAGCTCCTGGACAGTCTGATGTGCAACCTGGTGACATCAGATGAGCCAAAACATAATATCCCAGAGGTGTTCTATTGGATTTAGGTCAGGAGAGGTGGGGGCCAGTCGATGGTATCAATTCCTTCATCCTCCAGGAACTGGCTGCATAATGTCGCCACATTAGGCCGTGCATTGTTGTGCACCAGGAGGAACCCAGGACCCATTGCACCAGCACAGGGTCTAACAATGGGTCAGAGGATTTCATCCCGATACCTAATGGCAGTCAAGGTGCCGTTGTCTAGCCTGTAGAGGTCTGTGCGTCCCTCCATGGATATTCCTCCCCAGACCATCACTGTGAAAAGTACAGGGCACCAGAGGTGGATCTGCCAATTTGGGCCCTCAGGCCACCTTCATGAAGTCTGTTTCTGATTGTTTGGTCAGAGACATTCACACCAGTGTCCTGCTGGAGGTCATTTTGTAGGGCTCTGGCAGTGCTCATCCTGTTCCTCCTTGCCCAAAGGAGTAGATACTGGTCCTGCTGATGGGTTAAGGACTTTCTACAGCCTTGTCCAGCTCTCCTAGAGTAACTGGCTGTCTCCTGGAATCTCCTCCGTGCCCTTGAGACTGTGCTGGGAAACATAGAAAACCTTCTGGCAATGGCATGTATTGATGTGCCATTCTGGAGAAGTTAGACTACCTGTGCAACATCTGTAGGGTCCAGGTATTGCCTCATGCTTCCAGTAGTGACACTGACCGTAGCCAAATGCAAAATTAGTGAAAAAACAGTCCAAAAAAATGCGGACAGAAAAATGTCAGTGGCCTCCACCTGTTAAACCATTCCTGTTTTGGGGGTCATCTCATTGTTGCCCCTCTAGTGTACCTGTTGTTAATTTCATTAACACCAAAGGAGCTGAAACTGATTTACAACCCCCTCTGCTACTTAACTGACCAGATCAATATCCCAGAAGTCTCATTGCCTTGGTGCTATACTCTGATTAAAAAGTGTTCCTTTAATTTTTTTGAGTAGTATACAAAAAGTTCCAAAATCCTATTTTCACTTTGTCATTCTCATGTACTCAGTGTTGCTTGATGTGGGAAGAATTAATTGAAAAGCTTTTAGCATAAGGCTGCAATATAACAAAATGTGAAAAACGTGAAGGGGCCTGAATACTTTTTTAATGTACTGTATGCATCAATATCTTCTATACACCATCCTAGGATGCAGTAAAGTCAGTGGAGCTGTTTCTAAAAATTAACTGTATCTTCACAGTAGGACAAAACCTACTTTGAACTACACAATTAAACCTGGTAACTCATTTCCATTTCTTTTTTTTTTTGATATTCAGGTGCCGTGTTTGTAAAGAAACCTCTGAATCGAGAGCTGGTGGCTACCTTTGTGATTACCATTTCTGTCCATGACAATGCCAGTGATGTCATTGATCAGTCTGTTAGTGTACCAAATGGTAAGAAAGCCAATATCATATCATGGGATCCTTAGCTTATTTTTGTTTTTCATTTTAAAGCAATCTGGGGAAGCAGAATGGCATGGTGACACAGTGATCAGCATTTCAAATTAATACCTCTAAAGCCATGGTTTTGATTATTCATCTTGTCATTGTCTGCGCAGACTTTGCAGATTTTCTTCAACTCTTCATGTATTTTTTTTAGGTATTTTCCTCCATCTCTCCAAAGATATAAAATCTACATTCGTTGGAGATACTACACTTTCTTGGTATTAGTGAATATGGTTGTGTGCCTTGCAATGGCTTCTCTTGGGATTTGTATTGTCTGGCTTCATCTCCCAGCAATCCTCTAAACAGGCACTTTTTCCACTTCAGCATTATGTACCATTGTGACTGATGAGCCTATTATAATTAGATTTAAAAGTTCTTTGATGATTAAAACAAATTAAACTCTTTATATTGGAACATAAAAGAAGAGTAAGAGATCATTATTGATTTCCAGAGCAAGACAAAAAGCTCTGATCTGATTCATATTGACTGTAAAACATTTTCTGACTCACAGTTAAACTGGAAGTAGATAATACGTATTATACTTAGCAAAGAATCACACCAAGCTAATTTTATTTGAAAAATTAAGAATGTTTATCCAAAACTCCGCAATCATTCACACAGTCTACAAAACTTTCAATGAAGCAGACTCATTCACTTGACATATATTCAAGTTAATTCACGTCAATTAGCTGAAGCAAAATTTCAAAACCCATTAATTTTGCCAGTAAAATCTGTAGAACGATTCTGCAGAGCATCCCTCACTGTTACACATAAGAGCTGTAGGTAAAGTCCACACCATAGTGACCTTGCCCACCCACTGAACAGTCTGCACCAACTCCCTCTGTCCCCCCACAGAGAATAATCCCACTTTACAAAACATACTTCACTGAATGAACACAATTACTGTATATTACACTGCATTAAAGACATTAAGAACACTCCTTAAGTACAACATGATTGTCTCACATCCTGGGTAATTCACTTACTTATCGTCTAAAGTTAGTTGTTGCGTGTATTATATGTTGTGATCTTGGCCCGGACACAGACAGGCGGACATGTTGTTTCTCAACCACCACACGTTTTATTTACACTATTTACAATAATTTCACTGGTCACACAGACCCAAATAATGGTCACTAACACCCAGTCACGTGCACAATATACCCCAATACACTCAGTCCTGGCCACAAATGCCTCTCTTCGGGCTGCCTCCACACCTCCTCTGTGCTTCGTCCTGCCTCCTCCCGACTCCAGCGCTGAATGAATGGAGACGGCCCCTTTTATACAGTCCCCGGATGAGCACCAGGTGTTCCCGGCATTCCTCGCTTGGCCACGCCCCAGCGTGGCGGAAGTGCCGGCTGTCCTCCCGGCAGCTCCCCGGGTGTCTCCCAAAGTCTTCCCCCCAGCACTTCCTGGTGTGGCGGAAGTGCTGGGGCAACAGGTCCCCAAGGCACTGGGGCGCCTCCTGGCGGTGACCACGGGCCCCTACAGGGTGGGGCTTCCATGCCCTGTACCCGTGGCCCCCAAAGCAACCAGGAAGGCAACCCCCACGTGGTCCCAGATGGGCGCACGCCCACTTCCGGTCTACCAAGGCATCCCGGCCGGGTCATCGCCCCTGGCATCCACGACAAAGTAAATTAACTGTTTCTTCTGTCATGTTTATCTGTACTGTTAAAGTGAAATATCCTTAAAAGGTCAATAAAGCACTCATTCAATCCCTCTGTCTTCCTTTTTCTTGGCCCCATCATGTGGAGACAAAGCCTATATCAGAAGCATCCACCTCTTCAAGTGCTGTCATTCTTTCATCCTTCCTTATATATGTTGATCCTGTGCTGGAAATCGCTTAGTAAGTCTAACTGGAATATGTGGCATAATAAGATTATATTGTGATACAGTTACCGTAGCATAGCTGGAGGTATGTTTTCTAAGTTTAAATGATTTTGGCAGAATAACTCAAATGAATGCTATATCGCAAACGATTTCCTCCATAGCTTTTATTTCCAGTAACAATTCACTTTCTTCCAAAAATACTGCTAAAGTTATATTCAGAGGTGGGCTCAAAATAAAACATGCACATTTGCCTTCCTGCTGAGTTTTTTTTATTGACCTTTATATACGTTATGTAAGGAACAGTATAAAATAATATGCTTTGATTCATCAACTGTTATGCACCGTAATATATATTTAATTCAATTTGCCTCACATTTTTTTACTTCTCTCTACAGCATTTCTTTAGAGTGCTTGTTCGGCACTATAGATACAGGGATGGGCAAAAGTAGGTTTACAGTTGTAAGTATGCAAGGCTGACAATTTGAACACTTATGAGATTGTACCTAAGTACATTGTCACATTCTTTTGAGTTGATAAAGTTAAAGCAATTGAGTTAATAAAGCTATTGTAATAATGATAACCTACATGCCTTTTTCCACACAAATAACTGTAAACCTGTTTTTACCCACCCCATTTAATAAAGTTATTCATATTCTACTTTATGTTTCACAATTCAGACCTCATCTTATTAAACATGCTATGCCATTGTAATCTATAAAAGTAACCACAGCCATAAGCCACAAGTTTTTGCTGCATTGTTCATTTTCCATATTTGTGATGTGGTCTTAGAGTTTACACCTTGGACTTTAAATTATAACATTGCCAATCCTGTCTCCACATCTGATTTATCATGAGGAAAAAATTAAATTTCATGTGTAGAATGCTTTAGGGAAAATGCTCACTATGAGGTAATAGGAAGTCAGTTGGTGTCATTGCTTGGCAGCCATATTAAACTTGTTGAAAAATGCTTGCCCCACCCCTCCATCAAAATAAAAATCTCAAATTCATTCATTTAGAACATTCTTCTACAAAGATGTAGCTCAAAGTGCTTTACAAATAGTAAAAGAAAAATTACAGATATAATAACAAATAAAAGGTAAAAAATAAAAGACTTCATAATGGTGGTGATCATGATTTAAATACTATCTCTAGTCCATTATAATTTAAGTCTACAATGGTGAAAGTCAGCACCGAATTTTTATACAAATGCTACGGTGAAATGGCCTGGGGGGGGAGTGAAACAAAAATTACAGCTGGCATGGATCCTGGAGAAAACAAACCTTTAGGGGCTTCAAGTCTAAAAGACTGCCCATCCCCACTCGACTATTGTATAATAACTTAAATGTGATAAAGAATTACTGGAATTGCAATGCTCTGGTCGGTACTCTGCATGATTGTTGGTTTAAAATCCTGACAATTCAAGTTGCTTTTAGTGAGGAATTCTTTCTCTAATAAAACTTTCTGAGTATTCTTGTTCTAATTCAAAGTCACAGGAATCTGTAGGCGTAATAAATACAGAAGGCAGTGTGGTACTATGGCTAGGACATTAGAAATTGAGCAGCAAAATCACAAAGTTGCTCCACTCGTAAAAAGCAAATTGTACATAAATAATTGTTAAGTCATCTTGTGTAATAATGAAAATGATGATAAATGGTGTAAATCACACTCCATTGCCCACCCACACTCACAAATAATAAGTGATATTTAACCAAACAGGAAAGTGTGATGTGAAGGCAAGTTGTAAGATCTGAAGAGTAATCCTATACATGTGTAAGTTAAGTGAGAACTGAATCTCTGGAGTTGTGAGGGGGCAAAAAAACAGCCAGTGCTCAGCACCACTTGTTATATGACATCCTTAACACTGTCCATGGTCAGTTGCAATTTTCAGTTTGAGAAGCAACATCTTTATTCATTTACAAATCTTCAGCAACACCATCATCTTGATCCTCCTTTTTTTCCTTAATCCCAATATAATCTTTTATTTATTTTAATACCACAAATTTTATAAGTCCATACAGTGAAGATACTCTCCCATCATCTCAGCATTTCAGATATACTGCAGCATGAGAGAAGACCTCTCTACCTTCACTTAATGACACTTCCATTTCAGTGTGATTTCATTCTCATTTGGTAAACTTCCATTTAGAAACTCAGAGTGCCATATGCATTCAATTAAATTTAATTCCAAAAAGCAATTTACAGATTTTGTTTCCACTACACTACAGATACCTTCAGAGGCAAGCAAGTAGCTTATTAAAAGTAACCTTGAATGCAGGGAGTCTAAGCACATACTGACTACTTCGGCCATTCTCATGTGATAGAATCCCTTTGGTTAGGCATTTCCACTGTTACTGGTGAAGACTTCCTACTCTGTCAATTAGCTCGAGATCTTAATGCAACACAATTTCTCTGAAGAAATTCAGATCTCCAGATTGAAAACTTGACTCACTCTTCATTACTTAAAGAATGGGGGGGGGGGTGACTTTTCATTATTAGTTATTGTATGTGTTAATAAACACATATATCAAACTTTGTCAACTTCCTTTTCTGAGTTTTTAACACTTGGCCCAATTTCTAAGGGTTGACCCCACCATCTTCTTGTTTTTTAGGTGCAAAGTACCTATTGCGAAAGCCCATGTCCGTGTGTCTATCTGTGTCCACGTGAAACAACTTGCCCCCCTGGTTGACTTATTTTGTTGAGAGGTGGCACACTTATTCTTCAGAGAAATCTGTCGAGACAGTTCTGTTTCAGACATCTTGAACTGTAAAAATCTTTGCAATTTCAAAATATCCCATTGAAAAGCATTGGCGAATTTGCAAACATGTTCATCTTAAAACGGAGAAAAGTTCTGTGTGACTTCAACCAGAAATTAGTTTTTTGTTTCAAGAGAGTCCTCCCTGCGTGGAGTTTGCATGTTCTCCCCGTGTCTGCATGGGTTTCCTCTAGGTACTCCAGTTTCCTCCCACATTCCCAAGACATGCAGGCGATTCTAAATTGTCCCTAGTGTGTGCTTGGTGTGTGGATGTGCTGTGTGTGTGTGTACGCCCTGCGGTGGGAGTTTGTTTCCTTCCTTGCGCCCTGTGTTGGCTGAGATTGGCTCCAGCAGATCCCCGTGACCCTATAGTTAGGATATAGTGGGTTGGATAATGGATGGATGGATGGATAGATGTTTCAATAGACCCTTGAGAGTGGTTGCTTGAACTTGTATATTTTATATGTTTTCCTCTTTTACTCATCTCTTACAGCCACTTGGATATCCAATGCAATTGAGTAAAACACCTTGTAGAGCGCTCACACGTAAACAGCTCACACAACTGCACCCTTATCCTGCTGTTTTAGGGAAGTTAACTAACAGAGTACAAAAAAGTCTCTTCACAGGAAATAAATGGAAGGGGAAAGCAATTATATAAGTATATATAAGACTGAATTGATTAAACAATATTATTGCAGATAATTATTTTAAAGAACTGATATTATCAACCCGCAGCTAATGACGTTTTAACTAACTAATATCACAGGAAAAGTGAAGCTGCGCTAACTGATATAAACATAGGATAAGTTTAGAAATGGATAGTGATATCAGGAGGTGGGAGGCTTCAGTGGCTTAAGCCTTTATCTTTTAGTCCCAGATATACGTGAACAATCAACAACAAGCCTCTGATCTTCTTGTCCATCATATACCATTCATACTTACATCATAAAATTCATCAGTTTGTTTCCAAGTTCTTTCTTATTTATATCATTCTAACAGATTACTATGTTTTAACTAATATTAATAGCTCGATGAAGAACTTATTTCAACTCCTTTTCTCCTTTCATTGGGTAATATTGATACTGATTTTATGCTAGTATTGGTCATTTTGTACTAATTGATTTCAATTGCTAATTAAAAGGTACTACCCTGTTGGGTAGACTTTCAAGAATGTTATGTTTAAGAAAATTGAACAACAGTTGGTCTGACACCCTCCACTACTAACACATGAATCGATGCTGTTTTCACATCATTGAATTAAAATCTGCTGTGTATGAAAGCTAATGAGCCACCACAAGCCTCTTTGTGCTATGTTAGAACTCCATAGTAAAGTGCTGTTTAAAGGCACTGTGGTCCCTGGCCGGGGCTGGAGCCCGGCCGGGACGCCCAGGAGGACCAGAGGAGGGCTTGTACCTCCTCCAGACTGCGAGGGGGCATCCGTCCTGGTTACGCTGGTGGCCTCGGGTAGGGAGCATGGAAGCCCAGCCCTGTAGGGGCCCGTGGCCACCGCCAGGCGGCGCCCCACTTCCAGACCATCATCTGCCACATCCGGCCGAGGCAGGAGCCCGGCCGGGACGCCCAGGAGGACCGGAGGGGGGCTTGTGCCTCCTCCAGACTGAGAGGGGGCATCCATCCTGGTTATGTTGGGGGCCTCGGGTACAGGGCTTGGAAGCCCAGCCCTGTAGGGACCCGTGGCCACCGCCAGGTGGCGCCCCAGTGCCTAAATATCCCGAGAGCCCAGCACTTCCGCCACACCAGGAAGTGCTGGGGGGAAGACTTTGGGAGACACCCGGAGAGCTGCCGGGAGGACAGCCGGCACTTCCGCCACGGGCCGCCTCCCTCCAGTCATTAGCGGAAGTCGGGTGGAAGAGGACGGAGCTGGAGTGAGGACTGAAGGCGGCCAGGAGAGAAAGGCACAGAGACTGTGAGGCCTGGACTTGGGGGAATCGGTGCAAGAGGCACTGGGGTGTGAGTGCACCGTTTGTAAATATTTGTAAATAAACAGTGTGTTGGGTGATGAACAACATGTCTGCCTGTCTGTGTCCGGGCCAGCGTCCACAGCACGTATATGATATAAACTAATAACGCATGTAATTGCATCCTATTACTGCTATTACTTTTGAATATCACTCATTGTTCAAAACTATTCAATAAACAAATATGTAATAACTGACTCCTGAACGAAATAAATAAAATGAAATGCTCCAGCTTTCATATCAGTTAACTTAGTCTCCAAACGTACCATGCATACATTGTCTAACTTGTTTTATTCTTGCTCTCTCTCTTTGGCTCACTCAGTTCTGTCCAGACTCAGGGTACTCTGATGTTTCTCCTTCCATGCCAGAATCATGTCTGCAAAAATAATTTGTAATTCTAAATTGGCTGCATGTTGTGTGTATGTAGTCGAAGCTCAAATTGAATGAGCCCATTGTGAAGTAGAGACATCCTCACAGTCAGAGGCTCAACTGGTCACTTGAGCTGTTGTACTTCTTCTTTATTGGTTAAGATGGTTGGATGAGTTTGCTTCCTCAGAATGCAATCAAGATGTGCTATGAAAGGAGTGTTTCCAAGGGAGAAGTAACCCAGTTAAATGCAGGAGCTAGCCTTATGATGAGCTGATATCCAACCTGGGAATGACTTTGAATACAATTAGGTGGCTTTGAGGATTTTAGTTTCTCACTGCTGTATGTCTTTTACTCCATAATAAGATAAACTCTTTACTTATCCCCATCTTATTTGTTTTGCTGTCTGTTTTCTCACTACAGCAAAATTGACGGTGAATGTGCTTGACGTTAATGATAATGCACCTCGATTCCGGCCATTTGGGGTAACAAATTTCACAGAAAGGATCTTAGAAGGGGCACAGCCTGGTACCACCCTTATCTCAGTCTCAGCAGTAGATCCCGACAAAGGCCCAAATGGACAGGTCACCTACGAGCTGCAGAATCTCCCTCGAGGGGGATATGTGAGACTTGAAGACGCCAATGCAGGTGGGTTCAACAAAATGAAAAAGAGAAATGTTAGGTTTTTCATGTGTTGAAAATAAAAACAAGACATAATGAGTTCCATGGGATGATGTATGTAGTTTTAAGCTTAATCCATGAAGCATATCTGATACTGTTTCCAATTGTTGTCTATAAAAGCAATGGAGTTCAGTGTACCAACTTTAACTCTGATTGTGTTTTTGTGTCCAAATAGAGCAACAGTTCCTAAAACATGTTGTTATCATTTGTCATCTTACTAGAGATGTGTTATTTTTTTATCCTTCAGGAAAGATTATCGCAAACCGCACTGTAGATTTTGAACAGGTTCAATGGCTAAACTTCACTGTGCGAGCACAGGACCATGGTGCACCCCCTCGAATTGCAGAGCTGCCTGTCTTCTTGCAGATCATAGATGTCAATGACAATAATCCTGTTTTCAGCCAACCATCCTATCAGGTACAAGAATAGGGGAGCAAGCCTCAGGAGTCAAAAATAAAGAAGTGTGTCAATAAGAGAAAACGTCTGTTACTGTGTGTGTCATGGCTGACAGTTTTAGTGATCATATGTTTCTAATATGCATCCCACTGAGTGTGTCCAATGACTCCACATTTTACTTCTCATGGTTACCCAATGGCCTGTGAAACATAGAGGGTGTCTACAAGGTGAATGTAAAGATCTCCGAGGACTGATTATTCCTATTTCAGTGCATATTTCAGGATTGGCATTCTCACAGTGGAGTGGACAGTGAAAAACACTGTCGCCTTAGAGCTTTATGTGACTGGTTTCGAATTCCAACCTGGACACTGCTTAGATATTTGAGTGGGATTTTCCTCTAGTTTTTTTTTTTCTGGTTTCCTCCAACATCCCAAATATATGTATGTTAGCTTGACTGGTAACTCACAACTGTCCCAGTTTGAGAAAGTGGGAATATATTTATGACTCATCCAATGTTGGTTCCTTCCTTGCACACAATGTTGCCATCTAGGCTTGGCCTTACATTGACCTTAAAAATTGAACTAAGCACTTTCATAAAACAGATTGATTGATGTTCAAGGGTTTCATGCTTCTCATTGTAATGTTTCCCTCATTTCTAACTCTGCTACTCCAGTCCAATTTATGCCATAAGTAAGACACCCCTCTCTACACTTTCATACAATGTACCTTCCGGCTTTACATCCAACAAGATTTAGGCTTTTTGGAGGTTTAAAATTGACCCTTCCAATTTCAGGAATACAAACCTCCCGCCCCCATTCTAATGTTTCACACAGATGTGACCTTTTTAGGAATCTAAATAATTGTAGTTTAATTTGTAGAGTTAATATGACTCTCTCATGGGTCTAATACTCCCCAGTCCAATGAGTATCACTGAAATGGTGGATGTTCTCCAGTCAACGTTCTCTCTTTAGTCTGGCATGCTGTAACAGTGTGAGAATATTAAATCTCAGATATACACCGCTGCTATTTATGGGGTTTAATTCTTCCCAATCAACTTTAAGATAACCCACTACTCCTTGTTAGATCACTTCTTGTTTTACCCCCACAAGCAACATTATAACATTAAACAGATCTGATCTAAAGTTGTGACACGGAAAGAAATTATATTTAAATAACAACAACAACAAAAGAATACATACAGATATTTACAAGAGCTATTAAAGAAGTAACACCCCATCCTACCACCTACTGTATATTTTGCAGTCTCTGTACCAGCTGTTGTTTAAAAACCTTTAGAAATTCCGTTCTTCGGCTTAACTCAAATATGGATCCCAAAGACCATGCACGTTATGGCTCAATGACTGGGGAAAAAGTCCAATAATGTGAAAATATGTTTTCAACTCTGTTAATCTTTCTTCATTCAATTAAAAAATAGAACATTTAATTTAAGGGTACAGCTACAGAGGCCTGTTAGAGTAATTCTTGAGGTGGACTGCCTGTTTCTTCACTCCTTTACATTCCATTGTTTATGCAACATTCTAAAGGAAAGCAAGTGTCAACATAAATAATACATAAATGTAGTTCTATTACAATGATTTGAGTGGGAACCTTTACTTTATGAAACTTTGAGATCCTAATATACATGGAACTATTGGACACTCTTCTAATGCCTCATTTCCAGTGTGCAAGTAATATCTCATTTGCCATATTATTTGATCTGTGGATATCCTTAGATAGGGCCACCTACTGTATATATACTGTAGCCTGCATTACCTACACCCTAAAGTCCATCCATCAGTTCATTTTTGAACCTGTTTAATCTACTGAGAGCTGGGAACTTTCCTGGCAGCATTGTGCACAAAGCAGAAACTACCCTAGAAAGGTAGGCCAGTCCATCACAGGGACCGCTCACTGACACAGCCACATGCATCCTCACAATTCAAGTTGGAATCACCAAAAACTCTGACATCCATGTTTTTGGATACATAGACTTGGGGAGAATGTTCCTCCAGGTTTGAAGATCTGTGCAGCAGCAGTTTAACAACTGAGATGCCGTTTTGCTATCTTCAAGTCCATCCATCCATTTTCCAACCCGTTGAATCCGAACACAGGGGTCTGCTGGAGCCAATCCCAGCCAACACAGGATGCAAGGCAGGAACTAATCCTGGGCAGGGTGCCAACCCACCTCAGGACACACACAAACACACCCACACACCAAGCACACACTAGGGCCACACACCAATCCACCTAACCTGCAAGTCTTTGGGAGGAAACCGGAGTACCTGGAGGAAACCCACACAGGCATGGGGAGAATATGCAAACTCCACGCAGGGAGGACCCGGGAAGCGAACCCGGGTCTCCTAACTGCAAGGCAGCAGCGCTACCACTGCGCCACCATGCTGCCCTTCTTCAAGTCAATTTTTAGAATATTCTCCAGATTTTACCAACTTCAAGTGCTACACAGTTCCATGGGTTTTCATCATGATTTCCTCTTGTCTAATATGTCCTCTTAAATTTTTCAACAGAAATCTGTGTTTGAAGATGTGCCACTTGGTACAGTAATTTTGCGAGTAAGTGCCACAGATGCAGATTCTGAACGGTTCTCCCTTATTGAATACAGTCTGGTAAATGGAGAAGGTCGCTTTGGTATTACCCCTACAACGGTAGGACCTTTTTTTTATTAATGCACCATGCCTTTCTACAACTTATTAATAACATTTGTTAAATTATAAAGCTACTAAACCATTCATGTTAGTTCAGCTGATATAAGAAAAGAAAAGAGATACTCTGTGTTGGTTCTATTGACTATATAGCATCTTTTATTGACTATACTGAAAACATATATGGAGAGGACTCCTCTATGCCATTGAAAGTCTGAAATAAATAACCAGTTATCTTAAAAGGGGCAAACATCCAATGATGAGGATAAGTATTCACTCAGAATTCAGTCTGAAGCATCACTCATGTATTAGGCTCATCTGGCTCATTGTGTAACAGAGCAAAGAGAGTGCTAGAAGAGATTTGAGTCTGCTGTTTAAAATCCATTAGTACCCTCAATATTGGTAAATGATGTCTATTCTTTTATTATGCACTTTCATATGGCAGCATAAAATAAATCAATTTTAAAATTAATTGGTTCACCTTGTACGGACAGCCAGTGATGTATGTGTTTAGAGAACATAATACGCAGAAAGGTTATTTCATTACACTTCTGAAGTGCTTTTGTATTTTATGAGCTATAGATAGATAGATAGATAGATAGATAGATAGATAGATAGATTTACTTTATTGGACACTTTATTGATTCACGACACATCATAATAAATTTCAACCTTTGACCACAAGCTCATGAAAAAGGGCACAACACATCAGCTCATTGCCTTGTGGACTCTGGCACAATTAAAGCAGCCAAAATGTAACACCTGATTTGGAAATTCTACACAACTACCATGCCATCATTTTATTATGAAGCTGTTTATTCCTCATGATTCTACGTGAACATCCCAAATCTACCAGCCGCATTTCTCCAACAACCACTAGGACAAAAACACGGAGGTTCTACAATGTTAAACAGATTGAGCTCACAGCACAAGCTATTTTTCTAAACAAGTGACGCACATTAGCATCACAGTCACAGTGTGAACAAAGCAGACAGAGCATGTGAAATGTAGAAACCAGGTTGAAAAGATGTCAGGAGGCACTTAGCACTGCAAGACTCTAACTCTTTGTATGCTCCCTGTGTGGATAGCGCTTTGAGTACTGAGAAAAGCGCTATATAAATGTAATTAATTATTATTATTATTATTATTATTATTATGCAGGGTGACATTTACATTCTTTCTCCTCTGGACCGAGAGAAAAAAGACCACTACACGCTGACAGCTGTTGCTAAAGACAATCCAGAGGATAGTGCCAGCAACCGTCGAGAGAACTCTGTGCAGGTGCTTAAATGTTTATTTCTTCCAGTTATGTCTTACTCTCTATTGTCCATTGTTATTGTGCCCACATGAAGCTAAGCATGTTTGGGCCCATCAAATACTTGGATTGGAAACCAGCTGGGGAAAGCTTGGGTTGCTTCCGGAAGGGGCGTTAGTGAAACCAACAGGGGATGTGTACCCAATGGTTTGAATGCGAATCCCAAGGCCCCAGCATAGTGACATGGAAACTGACAAGGACCCTATGTTGTCAAAATGGTGCCACGCAAAACCAAGGTGGGTGACTCTTTGCCGTCATAAAAGATCCCTGGGCATCCCTCATAAAAAGCAGGGTGTGTTTCGATATCCAGGTTAAGTTGCTTGCCATGGCCTAGTCATTCTGGCCTCCTAATCATCCCTGTCTCTAACTGGCTATCTCTCTCTCTCACCACTTGACCACCTAATGTATGGTGAGCGTACTAGTGCAAAAATGGTTGCCATCACTTCATCCAGGTGGATGCTACACATTAGTGATGGTTGTAGTGGCTCCCCACTCACTATGAAATGCACTTTGAATTGTGAGAAAAGTGCTATATAAATGTAAAGAATTATTATTATTAAAATTATTATTATTATTATTACATCCTGTATTTCTGAGTAAGTGCATTAATATGCGGGGAATATGTGTATGCTGAATGGGTCCCTCCCCTCCTTAGCTTTTGTTTTTTTAAATGTGACCTTTAGAAAACTCTGCACACTTAGGTAGTGTTACCTGGCTGTTGTAGGCCTCCATGTAAATCAAGTAGTGATTTTTGGGTTCTTATGCTATGGCAGCAAAAAAAATATGTGAGTGCTGAAAAGTATGCATTTTTTCAGGTGCTGGTGACAGTGTATGATGTGAATGATATCCGACCCCAGTTTCCAAAGCAACACTACAGCACAAGTGTCTTTGAGAATGAGCCTGCTGGGACCTCCATTATCACCATGTCAGCTACAGATCTAGATGAGGGAGACAATGGACTTTTGGTGTACACCCTACGAGGGCCTGGAGTCGGTATGAAAGACAGTTTTTATTCTGTTTTGAGCTTTTATTTATTTGAGTCTTTTTCTTTAAGACACCTGCTCCCAGATTAGAGAAGCTCTTCTCATATGTCAAATTAAAAGCCTCCTGTGTGCTCCCATTTTATCTTCAGAGGCCTTCTCAATGGATGCAGACTCGGGACTCATCCGTTCCCAGCGTCTCCTGCAGTCCTTTGAGCGTTTCAACCTCACAGTGGTGGCAACAGACAAAGGAAGACCCCCACTGTGGGGCTCAACTGCACTGCAGATTGATGTGATTGATGTCAATGACAACAGGCCTGTATTTGAAAGACCTGCCAATGGAACCATTGTGCACATCTTGGAGGTGAGACATGCATCACATCAATGTTTAGCAGCTAGTGACTTGTACCTTGTGGTGTACACACATATGCTATACATGTCATTTAATTGGTAGTGGCACTCTCTGGGGAGCTCTGTTTTGGCAGGGCTGTCTTCATCAAGGAGTTTGTGGTGGGCACCGGACAGTGTTAAGAAAGATGGAGTGTATGGATTTTAATGGCAATATACATTTTTGCTTGTAATAAAGTTTATACTTTTGTTTCTAATGCCATCATTTCTCCCTGTCATGTTTTCCACTTACTATAGGCTACAAAATAATCATTGTACTTATTGAATTTGGAGTAGAGAAAGATAGATGTCCTTAAGGAGGTTTTCCATGTTATATTTACAGTACCTTGAAGCATATTGAGTAGCACAGTGGTTAACTACTGACTCATAATGAGTGAACCCTGTTGAGTTTGTTTTGTTGTAAGTTTAGCAATATGGCAGAAATGTTGAGGAAGTTGGCAAAATGCATTGAAGTCAATGGGGAAGGAGGAACTTGTAGTGGTTGCAAGATGTTTAGAATCATACTGTTTATTTCGGGGACCTCTGGAACTCTCCTAGTCTTGACCTAGCTCGCACCCACTCACACACAGAGAATAAAGCATCTCATAATGAGTAAATTATAAGGAATATATTAAAGAATAAGAGGGCAAAAATGATTAACAAACAACTAACAGTATGCAAAAGCCCACCCAACTTCTCCTGTGGTGATATTAATTTAAATATCACAGAAAAAATGCAATAAAGCATTAAGTACAATAAGAACAATAATAAACACAACTAACAACAAAGTCCAAACAAAGTCCAGTTCCAGATGCAGATTGAATGTGATAAATGAGCAGAGGTTCCAAGTGAACAGCTTTCTGTATAATATGTAAAGTTTTGTTTTACTGCAAAGCAGTGTAGGTGAAGAATTGTAGGAACTGGGAACGCTCCAGAGATGAAGACATTTACCAATGTCAGGCACAGGACACCAACACAATTGTCACAATGTTAATCCTCAGGTAATAGTGTTTGTACTCCGATACCTGGGTGAAGCATTGAAACATAAAAGACAGACAATTCAGCTCTTGCCAGCTTCTTCTGGCTTACCTTTAATGTCCATGCCATACCTTATTTCCCCTACCAACACCTGTGGTAACACCCAGGGCTTCCTAATGGCTAAGTACTACAAGGGCTGCTGGGATTTGTAGTCCATTTAAGTAGCACTGCTACAAACTAAACTCCTTTTGAGTAGATTGTAATGGTGTAGTGGTCTTTTAAGTGTCCCTGAACAGTAGGAAGGTGTCTGCCAACTATAGTGGACCACTTATTGTGGCCAAAAATGTGACCTGAGCTGTGAGGCAGCAATGCTACCCATTGTGCTCACAGAGTTCCATTATTGGGGGCTTGGGATTGTCTTGCTCCATTATTTAGAGTTGTAGCTCCAGGCAGCTGATGTGTCTTTTTTATTTCTGATCTATTCATGCAGATGCTTTGCACTTTTTCCTTCCATCATGAAGATAGAAACACCTTGAAAACAGTAAAAAAATAAAAATAAAAATTCATTATAATTATTATTTCTCAGGCTCTCATATTTTCTGACTAGGGTTGGAGGCTTCTTTAAAGTTTATTTTGACTGATTGCTGTGCCACATGGCTAATTGCACAAACAAAATTAGCCACATGGCAAGCAAGTGAGTGAGTGCACAGGAATCAGCGTTATATATTCAGCAGCAGTACTCATAATATTTTTTTATTACTGTCAGGTCATGTACTCTTCAAATGAAATAACTGCAGGGTGTAAACATGGATGGAGTACCGATTAGGAAGTGATATCATGCACGTTCAAAGCAGATCGAACATGAAATGTGAGATGGAGTTTGCCTACAGTATGCATGTGTAAAAGTTCTTGCATGGCTGCTACAGCTCATGTGATGTCACATTGGTCTCGAAAAGCATCATTGAGTGCTGGGAAAGAAAATGTGTTTCTGAGCTCACCCCATTGCGAACTTTAAGGAAAATACTCAGTGAATAAGGTTACCAACAAACACAGGATATTTGCTTAGAGAAACACTTGGATGAATTACACCAATCAACACTACTGCTGATTCATTTATCATTGTGCTGGGTTTGAATCCCAGCTTGGTCATTGTCTATGTGAGATTTGCACATGCAGTCTGTCTGGCTTATTCTCTTGATACTCCAGTGTCCACCAAAGAATTTGGTTAATGGACAACCCAAACAGAAATAGCATGGAGATGTGCATGAGTGTGCATTGCGATGAACTGGTGCTCCTTCCAGGGTTAGTTACTACCTTGTTCCCTAAGTTGCCCAGGTAGGCTATTATGCTCCACAATATCCATCCATCCATCTATTATCCAACCCGCAATATCCTAACTACAGGGTCATGGGAGTCTGCTGGAGCTAATCCCAGCCAACAAAGGGCGCAAGGCAGGTAACAAACCCCGGGCAGGGCGCCAGCCCACCGCCAGACACACACACACACCCACACACCAAGCACACACTAGGGACAATTTAGAATCGCCAATGCACCAACCTGCATGTCTTTGGACTGTGGGAGGAAACTGGAGCACCCGGAGGAAACCCAAGTGAACCTGGGTCTCCCTAACTGTAAAGCAGCAGCGCTACCACTGCGCCACCGTGCCACCCGCCCCACAATATTTAAAAGTATAAACTCAGACACTCTCTCTGTCAAGTATACATGTTCTTTCTCTGTGGGTGTGTCTCAAGATGTTGTGGTTTCTTCTCACACATTAGAACCTCTAAATTGACCCAGTGCAGTTGAGTGTGGGTTTGTACATTATTGTGCCCTGCAATGGACTGGCACTGTGCTGCCGGAATAGGCTGTGTTTCTCATAACCCTAACTTTGATTCAATCAGAGTCGAATAACAGATGTTGAAAGCACATTTTCCATAGCCTACAAATATGTATAGTGTATCTCATTGACTTGTTATTAAATGCTTGTTGCTCAAAGCACAAGGTCATTATTTAATAACAACCACACAGCTGCTGCTTTCCTTTCAAGACACCTTTAAAGGTTCAGTACAAGATTCTTTGATTGTTTTAACCAATAATAGCAATGTGTGGTGTGGAAAACAATTGGGTGTAAGCCAACAAACTTGAACGCTTACACTGCAAGGACGTTCCCAGGGTGTCCACTTCATTGTAGACTCCTTCATGTTTGTCGTGCAGTCTATTTTTGTACAAGAAGACCTTCAGCCTCCTGTCATGGGTTTCACAAATAGTGTTGCTACACTCTTGTCTGTTTTTTGTTGTAGAAGCTTGTAAAGTAGGAAATACTGTGTATTTTTGTCAAGAGGCAATAAACATGAAAGCTGGGGGCAGCAGTCACTTACTTTCTGTGTCACTTTCAGATTAGCTTGCAGTAACCTCTTTCTTTGATCTCAGATATTTGCTTTTTATTCTTTACATTGCATTATCATATAAGACCCCACATACACCACTGCAAATATAAGTACAGTGTTCATGCCACGAGTAGTTGCAATAGATAAACACAAAGAAATTAAATAAAAAAGTACTGTACATTCAAATTCTGTTAATCTGTTTTGTAATACTAGTTATAAAAAAGTGACATGTCAGTGCTTCTGGAACTGTAGTACTTGGGTCCGAATTTAAAGCATGTTCTCCATATTTCCACATGTTTCCCCTTCAGCATCCTGGCCAATTTCTTCTTCCTTCAAGCAGGCTGTCAAGCTGGTGATAAGAAACTGTGGTCAGTGTAGCAGACTACATGGGATGATGCCTAGCATGTTCAGCGCTTAAATGGCTGACATTTAAATTAGGCTGATCACTTTGACATTGGCTGGCTGAAATGGAAAATAGTGAATTAGAAGTGTGGCCTAGTGGCTAAGGTAGCAGATCTTTAATCCCAGTTCCTGGTTCAGTCTAGGTCTTTGTATGAAAATCCCTTGTATTAAACAAAAAATTGCTCTTTTACTGTTCATAACAAATTGTGTATGCATATACGTACACACCGGCTGTACAGTTTAGGAAGCTTAATGTTAGTCCATTATAGTTATAAATAAGAGGATGTGTGTGTGCTCTGAGTATGCACTTAATTCACAGTGCTGCACAAACTTAGTCCACCTGTGCTCCAGACATAAAAAACGTATGTTTTATTATAATTCATTTCTTGTAAAGTGCCTTAAATTGGTGTTGACTAAAAAAAGGAGCGATACGAAATTAAGGACACTTGAAGCTCTACTGTTTAGAGGACACCCACTTTATGCCCCATCTTAGGGTTATAAGAAGTCTGGCAGTAACAAATAGGGTGGCTTTTCATCACAGGGCTCCCCGCTCAGTCACACCAGGATATTTTGCTCTTATATGCCAAGTAGACAGCATGTCTGTTGACAGGGAGGGAAGTAGAGCCCCCCCTGAGGAAACCCACCTGAACAACAGGAAGGAACATGTAAACTCTGAGCAAACCTTAACTAAAATTTATTAAAAGTAAATACATATCACTCAATTTCACAATTCCACAAAAAAAAAAATTTACAAGTTTTCTGTTTAACCAGATATTTTCATTGTGTTCATTTTCTTATTACTAAGGAGGTAAACATAAAAAACATTTCTGCAAGAATATGTTCCTTGCAAGGAGGAATTCTTAATACAAGTGAAATTTGGGTGATGATGAATTTTTCAACGTTATTTTATCAGCTTAATTCAGCAGTATAATAATTTTGAGCAATAATAGGGTAGATAGGTCCATAGCAAGCTATGAAAATTGACTTGAAAATAGTTGATTCCATGTCATTGTCTAAGTGGAAATATCTTGCGAGTGCTGTAGGAGATGGGTGGGCATCACAGAGAGACACCATGATAAAGGAAACTGGAAGGACAGGCTCTCTGACTGAATGGCAACAGGAATTCTTACCCAGCAGGGAGACCAGTTTGATGGAAGGACTGGGAGAGAGAACAGCATGTGTGTACTGTATTCCCCAATATGCTACAAGGCAGCATCCCTGAGATTCAGGTGACCTTTGAATATCCAAGGGGCATCATGGGAGTTAGCGTCCTGGAGTATAGTCCTGTTGGGTTCCATGGATGACACCAGGGGGTGCTGCAGAGGGATATGGTTCCTACTTTGTGAGACTCTCATATGACCCAAGGGTACCTCGAGCAGACTATATCCAATCCCCAGAACTACTCCTGGGTCAAATATAAAAGGAACTGTTTCACCTTGACCAGGCAGTCAGAGTTGGGTGGTGGTAGATGAGGATTGCTGGTAGTAGAGTAAAGGATGAGGATTGAATCGCTGTACTGATTAAACATTGATCATACTTATCTGTCTGATAAGGTATTGATGAAAGGGTCGATATCTGAACCCGCGACTGTGTTGGGTGTGATTGTGACTGGGGTTTGGGGCTCAGTGACACCCCCTATTGGTTACATCCTTCTTTAACAAACAGTGAAGCATGAATGTTGATTCATGAAATAATTTCAGTCCTAACACTAGCAACTTATTGCATTTTCTTTCTTTCCTAACACTAGCAACTCATTATATTCTTTCTTTCTTTCTTTCTTTCTTTCTTTCTTTCTTTCTTTCTTTCTTTCTTTCTTTCTTTC
>JANRMT010062813.1:81749116-81764026 GCA_026402145.1 Polypterus bichir lapradei | reverse complement strand
TTCTTTCTTTCTTTCTTTCTTTCTTTCTTTCTTTCTTTCTTTCTTTCAATATCTCTTTAGCATAGAGGCTGCCTCTAATGCAGTTATTATTCACTTATTGCTATGTAACAACACCTTAACAAATGGTTTGCTTGATCATAACTTTATGTGACAACTTTAATTCAGGGGTTATATGTGCACCTATCAATCACTTAATACCATCCTGGGTGGTCAGAAATATTATGTCCAGACACTCAACCAAAAATGCTGATTATTATTAATTGTGGAAGAATTCAGATGAGCAAGTTTCTCAAAGTTGTGATGTAAATTTTCTAAACAATATTAACTTTTGTAGGTGAGAAACTGGAAGAGCTTACATGAATCATTTCTGAAAGATGCATTTTGACATGCTTACACAATATGCATTTTGTAGGTAACCGGTAACCCTTTAGTTTAGGTACTGTAAAAGTGCAGAATGACAGGTGAACTGCTCAATATTTGGGGCACTAACTGGGTCGTCCCATTTATTATATGTATAAAACAAATAAAACTAAAGCCTGCCTTGGCATGTTTTCCCAGACTAACGCTAACACAAAACAAGAGAATGAATCAAAAAAGAAGGGAATGAGGTTGTTTAAAGGTTGTCCATGCTTCAGGAGCTCCATCTCACGGGTTGTCTGTGAGCTAAGTGACGCTCTCTTCCGGATGCAGCTGGTTCTTGTAGGTGACGCAGTGGAAGGGGCGGAGTCAAGTACCTTCACTGGGTGGCTTTGTATTGCTGCAGGAGAGAAAGGACGAGAATACTGTTTGCAATAGTATCCCCTTAAGGTCCAGCGGGTTATTACATACCTTGGTCGAGCTCAGAAGGAGATCCTCAGTTGTAAATGCATGACAGCATCTATTACTCATGTACTATTATGAAACACGACCTTAACAAACACTTCTTTGGATCTTCATACAAAGCATCAGTAAAGTGTTTATCCCTTCAATCTAACCTACTATCAAAACTACTCTTCAGAGTGGTCTGAGGTGGCTTAACTGAGACACATTTCTCTTGACATTACATATTTAATTTAAGGCCAGTGAATCCTTCATATTAACAAGTTGTTTTGCCGTCATGATAATATGCCACACTGCACAGAGATGAATAACTCATCTACTGAAGTTTTATAAGTGTCATGAAGACCAGAAAAAGCCTTTGTTACAGTCTCATTACAAAAGAGTAAATAAATAAATGAGCATTTTTGCAGAACCTAAACTAAAGTGCTACCCAACAACAGATTGTAAGATTCTGTTGGTTTGGACATGTGCAGAGGAGAGATGCTGGGTATATTGGGAGAAGAATGCTAAGGATAGAGCTGCCAGGGAAGAGGAAAAGAGGAAGGCCTAAGCGAAGGTTTATGGATGTGGTGAGAGAGGACATGCAGGTGATGGGTGTAACAGAACAAGATGCAGAGGACAGGAAGATATGGAAGAAGATGATCCGCTGTGGCGACCCCAAACAGGAGCAGCCGAAAGAAGAAGAAGAAGCAAGGAAAATAATAATGGATCCACAACAAGTCCCATGTCCAGGGTCGGTTTCTGCTTTGCACCCCGGAATTGAATTAAGTAGGTGGTAGATTGATGTGTTATGCTTTGACACATAACCCCAACTTCCTACATGTTGTCAAATCATTTAATTTTTAAAAAACCAGGGGGCTCTGCCCCCTGCTCACTTCGCTCGCCCACCCCCATGTTTGGTTTACTGGATATACAATTTAAAGAGATTGTTATTTTCATGGGAATTGTTACATATGCATTATTTTCACTTTTACTTTAAAAACTTTTGTAAAAACAATACTTGTCCTTTATTTCTGGCCCAGTGCATGGTTACATCTCTTTCTTGCCAGATGTATAACGCTGCTCGCGTTGTGAAAGGGGGGCAGCTGAACGCACGCTAAGGAGATGCCGTCGGATCATCTGCTGTCTTTTTACTGCTTGTGAGCTGCCTGTTCTGCTTGTCACATGTTGTTGTTTTAAGAGCTGGGAGCACATAATGCGTGTCTGCGAAAAGCAATCCAACAACTGCTAGGTTAGATGTCTGTGGACTTGTTTTAAATGATGGCTTACTGCCTTTATTAAAAACAATAATTGTCCTTTATTTCCGGCCCCGGGCGTGGTTAAGTCTCTTTCTTGCAGGACGTATAACGCTGCGCGCGTTGTGAAAGGGGGGGTCAGCTGCTGTTGCGCTGTCCACTGATCATTTTAAAGCCTGTACAGCCGCTGTCCTTTTTGCCACTTCATGTCTCTGCTGCTCGTGTTGTGATCGCTTCTCCGTGATCATAAATATACACCTGACCGAATTGGGTTTTCTTTGAAATTAAACTTGTCGTTGCTTTAACTGTTGCGGGACCACAGATTCTCATAGCGTACAGTCCATTATTGTGTAAATCTACGTTTTGTGCATTGAATGATGCGAAGGCAAAAAGACTTTGTTTTCTGCTCTTTGCCTTTTATTTCTGACCTCGCTTTGTCCTGCTATTTTTTTAATTACACCTGGTCCTGATGATTAATTTCCTTTTGTTTGCACTAATGCGATCTTTTGATCGTCGACGTTTCATTTATAATGTATTGTGCTTTATACGCTTTATATGCACTGAGACCCCAGTATCTGTGTTTGCTGCGTGTCTTTACACTACTGATTTTTTTTTGCTGGCCATGCTCTGATATTGCTTGTAAGTAGGGCAAGTCTTGCAAGAATCACATATTCTATATCCCCGCGAGACGCTCCGTGGCCATTCTCTTTCATCTCGCTGGTCTTTTATTTGTCTTCCGTAATCTTAACGTGAATTGTCTCCTAGTCATTCCCTCCCACAGGATATTTTTTTTTATAATAGAGAGATATTCCTTGCTCATTATGGCAAAATGTCCTGGAACATTATGCAAATATATGAACTAAAATAGTGACTATTAAAAAGAAAAAAAAGAACACCATCTAACCTGTCAGTTCCAGGCAGGTGGTGGGATGGTGTCTAGTTTCATGTACTCATTCTTCTTCTGAGCCCCACTTTAGGGTTTTAGGATGTTCCAGCAGCACAAGTCATTAACCATCTCCCTTATGGGGACAGAGCCTAACACCTATGTTACAACTGGCCAAGTAAACATGGAATGTGGGGTATGGTGGCAACATGTTAACTTTATACACACAAGGAATAAGCCAGTAATCAAATCATGCACTCTTTCAATATTTATTTTATTATCTCTTTGCATCAATCTAATAGAACCCAACACAAATCACCAGGAAATCATGTAACCTGGGACTTAAATTTGGCCAAAAGCTTCACATTTTAAAATATTTCCTATCAGTGAGAAGCTGCTAGAGGTCTGGCAAACAGAGTGTTCAATCAGTCCTCCTTCCTTCTGCACAGAGATGATCTTCAAATGTGACATGATTAAATGGCACTGCAGAGGTGGTTAGTGGACCTGTGGGCAGCATGGCACAATATGGAGGTGACAGCTTGCACAAGGAAAGCAAAAGATTGTTCAGGCCCTAGTGTGTGCTGTGTGTGTGTGTGCACCCTGCGGTGGGTGGGCCGCGGTGGGTGGGCCGCGGTGGGTGGGCCCCCTTCCCAGGGTTTGTTTCCTGCCTTGTGCCCTGTGCTGACTGGGATTGGCTCCAGCAGACCCCCAAGACCCTGTGTTTTAAGATTATAGCGGGTTGGATAATGGATGGATGGATGGATGAACACTGTCCACATATAACACAATCCAAATACCTAGAGGGAGACCCTACATGACCACTTAAATCACAAAGATCTGTGTTATCAGTTCACCGTACTGTATGTCAAACCAACAATTACAGCTTTAAAAAAGAAGCTGATCAGCTCATGGGATGCAAGGCACTAATCACAACCTCTAAAATGTAATGTTAAAACTAGAGAAGATGACACTGTCACAGACTACTGAGCTATCAAACAGAAAGGCAAAAGACTAACACCTTTATTAGCTGAAGGTTTTGTGCTAGTCATTTTGTGTCTGTATGTTGTAAGTTTCATTACTAACTTCCTAGCACACAAATGAGCTTCCCAATCACAGGACATCTCATGGGTCATATCTTGCGATTATTTTGAAAAGAGCTCATCTAGTAATTAAGTGTAATACAACAAGGTACTCTATGGGCACAGTGCAGTGCCTTTGCAATGGATCTGCATAATGTATTGCATCTATTGTACTGTTTGACATGTTAAGATTTTTTTTACTTTCTCGTAACCGAAGTATTGTAATCGTCCAGATTCAATGTCGAGATTTTGGTGAATCTCGACGCTTTAGACCACTCTGTCTTTCTCAAATGCCTAGTATAGGGAGAGTATCCCTAATTTTTGGAGAATCCCCCAAAAATTCCATTTCGAGATTTTGATGAATCTTGACATTTTAGACCTTGCTGAGTCCTAAAATACCATTTTTGGAATTATATCTGTGTGTCTGTCTGTGTGTCTGTCTGTGTGTGTGTGTGTGTGTGAACACAATAACTTGAGGACGCTTTCACTTAGGTCAACTAAATTTTGCATACAAGTATTAGGTAGAAAATGTAGATTTCTATCACCTTTGGGCTATTTCCGTTAACTGGAATTGGTACTTTACCTTTTATTGTATAAGAAAGTTGGAAAACCTTGTAACAGTTGCCTTGTGGAATTTTAAAGTCTGTCTGTGCGTCTTAAAGTGAACTGTAAGATATAAAGAGAGTCACTCATAGAGTTTCAGTGGAATTAAAGCCTTAGGATTACATTATGGGTGTGCTGAGAAGGTAGTGAAAAAATAGATCATTGGACCAAGAACAGTAAAGGAAAAAATGTACAATATATAAAAATAATATGCAGAGCCAGAAGTCCAAATAAAAACAAATCCCAATATATAAACTAAATCTGAAGTCAAAAACATAGTCAGTCCTGATTCCAGAGAAAGATTGTAGCGCTAGTTAGCCCCATGAAAAGGTTTTTGCTTTGAATCCAAGATTTCAGATCCCAAACACTACACACTTCCATCTTAAAACCTTCTCAGTTCTAAAGTCACTTGGTGCAACTTAAATACTTTAAGTCACATTGTGATTAATTGGAGTGAGTAAAAATAGTTTGCAGATGGAAAGAGAGAAACAAATGGCATTTGAAGTAAACAGAATGCAATGTACCTGCCCCATTATCTGAATCCAGCAGGTGAACCGAGTACATTGGAAGAAGTGTAACAATTGTTCAGAAGAGCTAACCTTTTGGTAGAAGGCCGCTGACCTGAAGACATACTAACAGGATGACTGTTTCCTCTATTTATTTGAGAATTTTTGTTCTGCATTTCTTCCAGTATTGTACACATCTTTACAATGTAAAGAATTTTATTCAAGAATCCATTAAGGAGTTATTTTCAAAATGTTAGATATTTTATTTGTATGTTTTCATGTGTATTGTGTATTGCTACCAGTGAAGTACCATCAGCCATGTCTGTTTTTTATTTCTTTTTTTCTGCTCCAGCTGAGGGGATCACTGGTTCATAATGTACTAAAAGTTTGGAAAACAATACAAGGTGCAACACCAGCTAACTTGGGGTTGAAATATGAGACTGTTGAGGGAAATAAAAAATGTCTTGTCACCCTCTTCTAGGCTGTGTAAATGCAGTTATAAATAAAAATCATCATCTACAGTTGAGTTCAGATGATCAATACCTAGCCTATTGAGTACTAGCAGCTCCCATAGCTTCCATAATCGTATTGTGCAGCTTGAAGTGTTCAAGTTTATTCTCATGTATGCACTGTACAATGAGATTCTTACCTGCATGTCTCCCACAGGTCAGTTACAGATACAGACAACAAAGAATAAAAGACCATACAATTAAATACAACATTAGGCAATATATAAGAAACACACATCTGGAACACTCATGCAGATGTCAGCTCCAACAGTTATTGAATAGCATTATGACCTGAGTATAAATAGTGTCCCTTAATCTACTGGCGTGGGTACTAAAGATCCTATACCATTTTCAGAATGAGGAAAAAAGGGCTGTGCAAGATGGCAGAGGTCTTTCATAATAGTGCTTGCATTTTTAGAGCAATGAATGTTTTATACATACATATATATAGTAATGTATAAAGAACACATTGGTATAAAAGTACAAGTAGTTTATTAAAGGCATATATATATATATATATCTATACTAATAAAAGGCAAAGCCCTCACTCACTCACTCACTCACTCACTCACTGACTCATCACTAATTCTCCAACTTCCCATGTGGGTGGAAGGCTGAAATTTGGCAGGTTAATTCCTTACAGCTTCCTTACAAAAGTTGGGCAGGTTTCATTTCGAAATTCTACGCATAATGGTCATAACTGGAAGCTGTTTTTCTCCATTTACTGTAATGGAGATGAGCTTGAACGCCGATGGGAGACACAAATGCACCAGTGCAACTTGCCCCACTTTCCCTGTTGCCAAGTAATGTTGAACCAAGTCGTCACTACGGTGTTCCCAAATACGCACTTTGCTGATAAACTGAGCGCACTGAGTTTGCACGGCGCTTTGGTGACTTTGAAGAACAAAAAAAGTCCGTCTACATGCGGCTTGAACCTTGTGCATGTTTGGTAGCACATATCTGTGTGAGAAGCTCTTCTCAGTGATAAAGACTAACAAAACAGCACACAGGAGTCGCCTCACTCATGAGCACCTGCAGTCCATCCTGAGAATCTCCACAACACAGAACCTCACACCAAACATAAACGAACTTGTTGCCAAAAAAAGATGCCAGGCGTCCAGCTCTAAAATGACATATGAGCAAAGACAACTGAATGATTTGATTTGTTATTGCTGAAAGGAACACATTTTATTTATATTTCCAGGTTTTGTTATACAGCATGTTCATATCTGAATTTGTATAATTTTGACAGGATATATTTTTATGGAGAGCAAAATCTTTTGGGATATTTAAAATCTAAGTTTATTTTTTATATAAAATTACATAAGAGTAAAGAAATTTGAATGTTTCTTCTTTTAACGTTTACTTTATTTCTAACTTGTATAATTTAGACAGGATATATTTTTATGGAGAGCAAAATATTATAAGTTGTTTAAGGTTTGAGTTGATTTATTCAGGAATAATATTCCTGTCTGTTTTTACCATTCCTACCAAAGATATTTCTGTCGACTAAATAAAAATTCCTTCTATTTAAAATTTAAATAGAACTTGAACAAATACGATAGTTCATAATATCCACGCAGACTTGCACGTAAGAGCGGGAGTTATCCGTTTTAACAAGCAGCGTATTGCACTGATACGAAATAGCTGTGTGTGTATATATGTAGATATGTATGTATATGTATATATATGTTTATATATGTGTGTGTGTATGTATATATATATGTATTTGTGTGTATATGTGTGTGTATGTATGTATGTGTGTATGTATATGTATGTGTATATATGTAGATATATATATATGTATGTATATATGTGTGTGTGTATATATATGTGTAACACTCATCACTCACAACAGTGACAAAACAATTACATTGACAATCATGTTACGTTATTTTCAAAATGTTTCCTTTTCTTTTTCATTGCTTCTTTAACACACTACTTCTCCGCTGCGAAGCGCAGGTATTTTGCTAGTATATATATATATATATATATATATATATATATAGGGGAATTTGGGAAATTTGTGACGTCTCTACAGACAACAAGTTCAAAATGGAACAGACATAGTTAGGCAAGATGGTGGATATATATGTTGGAGACAGGAAAAGGTGGGAGCTGGGGGAACTGGCATCAGAAATGATGTCAGTAGGAGGAGAGGTCTTGGTAGGTGGAAATGTCATGATTAGGAGGTGGTTTCTGATCACTCATGCATGACTATATATATATACTATATAAAATCCAACGTCTGTCTGTCTGTATGTATGTCTGTCCACTTTTCACAAGAGAACTATTTAACGGATTTAGATCAAGTTTTTTTCTATAATTTGTTTTAACATTCCGGTTGATTTTGTGAGTTCTCTCATTGTGCTGTGTATCATAGTTTGCTTGTGGCACCAATTTATTTGCACACATTCGAGGGAGACGCAGAGGACTGAGGGGAGGGGGGTGGGCCCTCCTCACTCACGCGCCAGCCTTGGGGCGTGTACCATACCTTCGCTTAGCTAGTGAACGAGAGAACTACTTAATGGATTTAAATAAGTTTTTTTCTATAATTTGCTTGAATATTCCAGTTGATTTTGTGACTTCTCTCATTGCGCTAAGAATCATAGTTCACTTGCAGGAATGATATATTTGCACTAATTTGAGATAGAGGCTGCGGGCCGAGGGTAGGGGGAAGCATGACGTCAGGAGTGGGGAGAGCTAGTGTATATATATGTATGTATATATATATATATATATATATATATATTGTGGAAGTTGACCCAGACACAGACAGGCAGACACGTTCATGTCACCCACAAACACGTTTATTTACAATATTTACAAAGTTAATGTCACTAAGACACAGTCCAAAATAGTGCACAAACCCCAACACAGTCCTGGCCTCACAATGCCTTTTCTTCGGGCCGCCTCCACAGCTCTCCTGAGCTTCGTCCTTCCACCTCCCGACTCTACCCTCGAATGAATGGAGACGGCCCCTTTTATTCAGTACCCGGATGAGCACCAGGTGTTCCCGGCATTCCTCCCTTGGCCACGCCCCAGCGTGGCGGAAGTGCCGGCTGTCCTCCCGGCAGCTCTCCGGGTAACGTCCAAAGTCTTCCCCCCAGCACTTCCTGGTGTGGCGGAAGTGCTGGGGTAACAGGTCCCCAAGGCATTGGGGCACCTCCTGGCGGTGACCACGGGCCCCTACAGGGTGGAGCTTCCATGCCCTGTACCCGTGGCCCCCAAAACAACCAGGAAGGCGACCCCCACGTGATCCAGGGTGGGCACAGACCCACATCCGGTCCCTCATGGTGTCCCGGCCGGGTCATGGCCCCTGGCATCCCTGACAATATATATATATATATATATCAGTACCTCAAAGTTTAAGATCAAGGTTCTTAGCCAGAAAATGGTTGAGAATGAGGTTCTGCCTCAAGCGGAACAGATTTATATCAACAAAATGTATTTCTTTATAAATTTTCATACAAAGGATGTAACTTAAAGTGCTTTACAAGATGGCAAAAAAAAGTTATAAGCAAAGAAAAAGCAAACTACATTTAGATAAGAAATGAATAAATCACATTCAAAAAATAAATTAGGCACCTTTACATATGATAGGTGTATAATTAATAAAGAAGTTGAAACATTATATACAAAAAATGCTTTTTAAGATGAGTTTAATGATAAGGTCAGATGACCGGTGAGGACAGTAAAAGTAAAAAAAAAAAAAACAAAAACAATTCCAGTCAAGTTGAGGAGAAAAAAAACGATAAAATCTGCAAGGGTTCTAAGGGTAAAAGGCCACCCAGCCCCAACTGAGCATTCTGCCTAACATAAATGTTTTTAAGTAGTTCCTTATTCTCACTGGAAATCGGGATATCTGCTTTCATTCAAACATCACAGGCGGCCACACAGGACTTTGATTGAGTGGTGGCGGTGCAGAACACCACCACAGGGAAAAGTAAAGATTTATAGAGTTTGCAGATTCATTGAAGAGTATGATACTTTTATGCACATCTAGTTTATTAAGGGTAAAACAGAAATGTAGGTACTTAAAACCCAAATTAAAAAAGTGTCTTTTTAGGAGGTTTTTTTTTTTTAAAAGATCCACACTACTATTTTAAGAGCCTAACAGCATAAGGCCACTTCAACTTCTGTTAACGTGGCTCTTGGAATTCTAAGCAGACCACCATCCAAAAATATAGAAAGAGGAATGATTATTGAAGGGTTTA
Source organism: Polypterus bichir lapradei (assembly GCA_026402145.1). NCBI lineage: Eukaryota > Metazoa > Chordata > Cladistia > Polypteriformes > Polypteridae > Polypterus > Polypterus bichir. Next base: position 81,754,175 of record JANRMT010062813.1, on the reverse strand, counting down.
TATAGTATTGGCAGTAATTTAAAGTTTATTCTAAAGGACACAGGTAACCAATATAACAATGCTAAAACTATTTGAGATATGCTCAGATTTTCTTTTTCTGGTTAGGACTCTTTCTGCTGCATTTTGCACTAACTTTACCCAATTGATGTCTGTCTTTACTAGTTCAGTTAGGAGTGCATTACAGTAATCTAGTTGACTAAAACAAAAGCATCAATTAATGTCTCAACATGTTGCAGTGTTATATGCCTTAAATGGAAAATTGCAGTCTTAGTAATCTGGTTAATATGTAATTTAAAGTTTAGGTCAGAGTCCTTGATTATACCAAATTGTTTTCTTATGCCTTGACATTTAATGCTGAGGAATCAAGTTTATTTCTAATACCCACATTATTTCAATTTTTACAAATGACTGAAATCTCATTTTTTTCCTTATTTAGCTTGAGGAAGTTACTACTCAGAAATACAAGTAAGACATTGAATCAGAGAGCCCAGAGTATCAGGGTCTTCAGGTGCTAATGATAAATAAGCTGCATGTCATCTTCATAGCTGTGGTAGTTTGGTTTGATACAATCTGGCCTAATGGGAGCAGGTAGGTTGAAAATAACAGCAGGTCCAGAATAAATTCTTGTGGTACACGGTATACAATATCATGGACCCTTGAACTACAATAACTACAACTTACAACTGACAAAGAATTTTCTACCAGTTAGTTAAAACTGAAATAAATTTAAGACACTGTCAGAGAATCCACCCACTGACTAAGATAATTTATAAAGGAAATTGTGGTTTCTGGTGACTATGCTGCGCTCAGGTCTAGTAGAGCAAGAACAGATATATGGCCTCTGTTCACATTAACCCGCAAATCATTTTCTAGTTTAAACAGTGTCGTTTCTTTACCATGATTTGTTTTAAATCCTGACCTAAACTTTTTAAGAATAGAATGTGTACCTAAATAGTCCTTGAAATACTGAAAAACTGTGTTTTCTAGAAGTCTCTTTAGACAATCTTGGAAGATCTTCTAATCTAATAATTAGTTACCTATGATGAGTAAACAATCAATAAGCACATCAGAGACTTCTTTAAAAAAGCCTGTTGCATCTGGCTCAAGGACACAAGTGGAAACTTTTAGTTGGAAAATCTTTAAATGGAGTTCAGGTAAGCCTATTTCAATGTAGGAATATAATATAATATAATATAATATAATATAATATAATATAATATAATACACTACTGCTACGGTGGGCTGGCACCCTGCCCACGGTTTGTTTCCTGTCTTGCACCCTGTGCTGGCTGGGATTGGCTCCAGCAGACCCCTGTGACCCTGTAGTTAGGATATAGCGGGTTGAATAATGGATGGATGGATAATACACTACTGTGGCTGTTCGTTTGCCTGTCCAGGATTTTAAATTGCCTGTAGCTCACAAACCATTGTTCTCATCCCTACCACCTTCACCGTCACTTCCCCTACCTCTTCATATCTTAAATCATTCTTCAGGCAGATTGAAGACTTAAGTGCCAGCGTAAGTGAAAAATTAAAGAAAACATATTAAGTAATTGCAACACAAACACTGACTTAATCAGTTTTAACATGAAAATATGCTGATGAAAGAAGAGAAGAAGCGGGCAGCTAGGGTGGAGAAAAGAAGAGCTGCTCGGGAAGCAGCAAGCGCATCAACCTCTGAGCAAACGAATGTTAAAAGTACAGAGAAAGAGGATGAAAACTACGAATACTCAAGTCAAGTGTATTTACTGCACGATATCATGCAGTGCCCCATTACTAGTATAATATAATACTAGCAAAATACTCGTGCTTCGCAGCGGAGAAGTAGTGTGTTAAAGAAGTAATGAAAAAGAAAAGGAAACATTTTGAAAATAACGTAACATGATTGTCAATGTAATTGTTTTGTCACTGTTGTGAGTGATGAGTGTTGCTGTCATATATATATATATATATATATATATATATATCTATGCTAATAAAAGGCAAAGCCCTCACTGACTGACTGACTGACTCACTCACTCACTCACTGATTCACTCACTCACTGACTCATTACTAATTCTCCAAGTTCCCGTGTAGGTAGAAGGCTGAAATTTGGCAGGCTCATTCCTTACAGCTTCCTTTCAAAAGTCTACGCGTAATGGTCATAATTGGAAGGTATTTTTCTGCATATATTGTAATGGAGTTGAGCTCGAAAGCCATGGGGGCGGAGTTTCGTATGACATCATCACGCCTCCCACGTAATCACGTGAACTGACTATCAACGCAGTGTGTAGAAAACCAGGAAGACCTCCAAAAAGCGCTGAAGAAAACATGCATTATATAATTGAGAAGGCAGCGAAACAATAAGAAGCGAGCGAGTGACATATACTACCATATTCATGAGTGCTGCTACTTCGGAAAGAAAGCAAGGTGTAAACCTAAACTTTAAATTAAGTTCATAGACAGGCTGCCGCTGGCGTTTCTCATGCCCACGGGTAATGCGGGATACAAGTTTAATGAGAGGACGCAGGATATAAATGAGAGTTTTGATCACTTTGTAACTAAGTTAAAATTTCAGGTGAAGGGGTGTGCTTATGCAAATTCCGAGAGACTGTGTTTGTGGGGGATTGACAGTTAAGGCGGGTGGGGGAGTCACGTCATCATCTCCCCTCCCATTTACCTCATTTTGCTCTGAGCTGAGCTCCGCGGCTAACACCGTCTTCCGAAGCAACTTCGTCACACTGCCACCAAATACTCACAGAAAAATCCACAAGTTAATAGACACGCTGTCTCTAGAGTTTCTCCTCACTGAATCCTCCAGGCACTACTTACAAAAGGTTACATTGACAATCGTGTTCCGTTATTTTTAAAATCTTTCCTTTTCTTAGCACAAGCACAGCTGAGAAGCTTCGATGCATGTGCTCCATAACGCGTTAAAAAATAATGAATTTAATCACACTTTGCATTACAAGCAAAGGGGAACTTTTGTCAATGCATGATTTCCTTATACACCGATTACATTGATCAGCGCATCCCGATTCATTTTACACTCTCACCACCTTGGTTTGAGAAGAAGTATGAAAAAATATGAGGTTAACACACAAAAACAGATCACCAATTCAAGCTTTATGAATAATCGATTCGCCATCAATAATTGTTTTGGTAAAGCCATACTCAGTGTAATCCTCCTTCCATTTTATAATTTTTCCGGCACTAGCCATGATTAAATGAATGGTAAAAAAGTAAGAGTGAAGCGAGGGTGACTTATTTAGGCAGGCATATATATGATAGCAACACTCATGACAATGTCAATCATGTTACGTTATTATTAAAATGTTTCCTTTTCTTTTTCATTACTTCTTTAACACACTACTTCTCCGCTGCGAGGCGCGGGTATTTTGCTATATATATATATATGAATGACCTCAAAAGAGCGCTGAGACTTTTGATATCGTGAACGTGTCTGCAAAAACTGGGGTCTCCTGCCCTGCAAAAGTCGAGCAGCCTGCGCGCGCACATAGCTGTGCCGGCCTTTGAGACGCTGACTGCGCTTCTGCCTTAAGTCAAAGTGAGCACTTTTCATTTTTTTCATCCTCCCCCTGAGCTATAGCCCAGACAAGTGCAAACACGGGACCCCTGTTCTACACCGCGGCAAAATAATATTAAAGTGCTTCGCACTTTCTTTTGCACGTATACGATTATGAGGTCGTGAGCTCGGATTATGAAAACACGCACACGAGTGAAGGACTGACAGTGCCATCACAGCCGATTAATAGCTGGGACGTCTCACCAGTCTACACAAGACCCACCGCGACTGTCCCCAAAAGGCGATCATATCGTCAGCGAAAACATCTCTCTACACTATATAAAAGAAAAAGGCAACTTTCCTTTCTTTACACCTTTTTTCCTTTTATCCCAAACCAAAGCCTTTCTCTCTTAACACTGCAGAGGACACAAAACTAATTTTCTTTAATTGCTGGTAATGCCAGTAAGGCAGAAATTTGAACGTTCACATAGAAAATGTAATTTCTATACCACAGCCGTTGTGTAGCACCTTTCAAAAGGGATCTACTACCGAGAGATGATCCATATACATTTTAGCTGCTGTTAGTACTACTTACCTGTTGTGTTACACAGTCTTTAAAATGTAGTTTACCCGCAACCACTCCAGTAGTGCTCAATGTACCTTTACTTCTTAAAACGTTAATGTTTTACTGTTTAATAACTTATAGACTACATTTTATTATTTTTCCCTTGCACTCGGTGATCAAAGCTATACACACACATATAGACACCTACATATATATATACACATATATATACCTGTGTGTATGTTTGTATGTATGTGTATATATATATATATATATACACACCTATACCTATCTACATTATATATATATACACACACACACACACACATACATACATACATACATACATACATACATACATACATACATACATACACACACACACATATATATAATTTGTGTGTGTGTATGTATGTATGTGTGTGTATACATGATGTAGATAGGTATGTATATATATATATATATGTGTATATGTAGATATGTATATAGATATGAAGTTATGTATGTGTATATATGTATATATATATGTATATATATATATATGTAGACTCAAACCCATTATGACAGCAGCAATCCAAGCTGTGATAAAACAGTAAAAAGGAGGCGTGTCAGACGTCGTGGTACATTTTCTGATGCAGCTAGACGAAAACAACTTTGTGACGCTGCCGCCAAATACACAAAACAATTACTTTGACAATCATGTTACATTATTTTTAAAATGTTTCCTTTTCTTTTTCATAACTTCTTTAACACACGACATCGCTGCGAAGCGCAGGTATTTTGCTATATATATATCACAGCGACACTCATAACAGTGACAAAACAATTACATTGACAATCATGTTACGTTATTTTCAAAATGTTTCCTTTTCTTTTTCATACCTTCTTTAACACACTACTTCTCCGCTGCGAAGCGCGGGTATTCTGCTATATATACTCTATTGTAAGCTCTTTTAATTTCTGAAAAAAAAAATGCTTTTAAACTGCA
>JANRMT010062813.1:81723577-81739116 GCA_026402145.1 Polypterus bichir lapradei | reverse complement strand
TTCAGTGGTATGACGCCACTGTCAGCCGCCATATTGAACTTTACAACGTCACTAATTCTCCAACTTCCCGTGTAGGCAGAACGCTGAAATTTGGCAGGCTCATTCCTTACAGCTTACTTACAAAAGTTAAGCAGGTTTCATTTCGAAATTCTACACATAACGGTCGATAACGGTCGACAACGTCCGCCATGTTGAACTTTCATATTTATGGCCCCATCTTCATGAAATTTGGTAGGCGGCTTCCCTGCGCTAACCAAAACCGATGTACGTACTTATTTCGGTGGTATGACGCCACTGTCGGCCACCATATTGAACTTTTCAACAGTCTTTGTTACGTATGGGCCCATCTACAAGAAATTTGGTACATGGGTTCCCAACGCTAACTGAATCCTACTTACGTACATATATACGTCCATAGCCTGCAGCTCAGTCACTGTGTGAGGTGGCGTTGGGTCCCCCATCCCGTGCCTGCCTATATAAGACCGTCCGTCGCTTCGGTCTCTACATTCCCTTCCTTGCTTCGCCACGGGATTCACGTCTCCCTACTGATAACTACAGCCTTTTTGTTTAATCCACGGCTTCTCCGCTGTTTTATTGTTTGTTTATTACAATTATAGTTATTGTATAGGAATTTTAGACTTACTTTACATTGCTCAGGTACCCATTTCCTTTATCATTCCAACCCCCATTACCATGTCTATCGAGGTGATCACTATCGATCAAAGAACTGTCACTTACTGAGTGGTTTCCATGCCCGGAGATGGCACCTACCTTTTCCATTCTCTTTGTTACATATTGCACGGCCATATCAGGCTCACTCTTGATATCCGGAGGAACATTGTGTCTTATGTATTGAATGACTGGGACAGGTTCAAGGTGTGGACTGATGACGGTACAGGAGATAATTATACTACACAGAAGCACTAGAAGAGTGAAATGCTTAAGCCTTTCACCTATGGTTCTGCATGTGAGTTGATGGCTGCCGCTGAATTGTTCGGTTGTCGCTTTCAAGTGTACCAAAATGGCCAAATATTTTACACCTTTCGACAACCGCCAATGCCTCTTAAACATCTTAGATTCACAGGTGACGATTTCAGTAGTGGACACTTTGATGTTTATGAGTGTTTAAACTCTCAAAAGCTGGATGTGATTTTATCGATGAAACCGGTTGTGTGCTTACAATGTTTGACAGATGCCGAATGTCACTTCAACACAACAAATCCTGCAAATACTATCGTAATTGAAACAAACCATGAAACTCAAACCGATTATGACAGCAGCAATCCAAGCTGTGAGATTTGAGACAAGATTACTGTTCACATGGCCAACTGTAAGTTACATGCTCAAGAGTAAGCTCAGCGCACAGCTTGGTCATGTTACAACCGGAGGGCCGAACTGACAACATGGTATACAAAGAGATCCTTAACAAATAATTATTGGCATATTTTCCCTCAGTTTAAAAAGGTTAAATTTTCTTCTTAATAAAAATTTTAAGGCAGTACTTTGCCGCTGCGAAGCGCGGGTATTTTGCTAGTATATATATATATAGATAGAGAGAGAGAGAGAGAGAGATGACAACAACACTCATATCAATGACAAAACAATTACATTAACAATCATGTTACGTTATTTTTAAAATATTTCCTTTTCTTTTTCATAACTTCTTTAACACACTACTTCTCCGCTGCGAAGCGCGGGTATTCTGCTAGTCTATACTAATAAAAGGCAAAGCCCTCACTGACTCACTCACTCACTGACTGACTGACTGACTGACTGACTGACTGACTCATCACTAATTCTCCAACTTCCCATGTAGGTAGAAAGCTGAAATTTGGCACGCTCATTCCTTACAGCTTACTTACAAAAGTTAAGCAGGTTTCATTTCGAAATTCTACACGTAACGGTCATAACGGTCGATAACGGTCGACAACATCCGCCATGTTGAACTTTCTTATTTATGGCCCCATCTTCACGAAATTTGGTAGGCGGCTTCCCTGCGCCAACCGAAACCGATGTATGTACTTATTTTGATGGTATGACACAACTGTCGGCCGCCATATTGAACTTTCCAACGTCACCAATTTTCAAACTTCCCGTGTAGGTAGAAGGCTGACCCCATCTTCACGAAATTTGGTAGGTGACTTCCCTGCGCTAACCGAAACCGATGTACGTACTTATTTCGATGGTATGACGCCACTGTCGGCCGCCATATTGAATTTTTCAAACGTCACTAATTCTCCAACTTCCCGTGTAGGTAGAAGGCTGAAATTTGGTAGGCCCATTCCTTACAGCTTACTTACAAAAGTTAAGCAGGTTTCCTTTCGAAATTCTACGCGTAACGGTCATAACGATCAACAACGTCCACCATATTGAACTTTCTTATTCATGGCCCTATCTTCACGAAATTTGGTAGGCAGCTTCCCTGCGCTAACCGAAACCAATGTACATACTTATTTCGGTGGTATGACGCCACTGTCAGCCGCCATATTGAACTTTCCAACGTCACTAATTCTCAAACTTCCCGTGTAGGTAGATGGCTGAAATTTGGCAGGCCCATTCCTTACAGCTTACTTACAAAAGTTAAGCAGGTTTCATTTCGAAATTCTACGCATAACGGTCATAACGGTCAACAACGTCCGCCATGTTGAAATTTCTTATTTATGGCCCCATCTTCACGAAATTTGGTAGGTGGCTTCCCTGAGCTAACCAAAACCAATGTACATACTTATTTCGGTGGTATGACGCCACTGTCAGCCGCCATATTGAATTTTCCAACATCACTAATTCTCCAACTTCCCGTATAGGTAGAAGGCTGAAATTTGGCAGGCTCATTCCTTACAGCTTACTTACAAAAGTTAAGCAGGTTTCATTTTGAAATTCTACGCGTAACGGTCATAACGGTCAACAACGTCCGCCATGTTGAACTTTCTTATTTATGGCCCCATCTTCTCGAAATTTGGTAGGCGGCTTCCCTGCACTAACCGAAACCAATGTACGTACTTATTTCGGTGGTATGATGCCACTGTCGGCCGCCATATTGAACTTTTCAACAGTCTTTGTTACTTATGGGCCCATCTTCAAGAAATTTGGTACGCAGGTTCCCAACGCTAACTGAATCCTACTTACGTACATATATACGTCCATAGCCTGCAGCTTGGTCACCATGTGAGGCGGTGTTGGGTCCCCCATCCCAACGCCTCCCACGTTGTTGGCTGCCTGCCTATATAAGGCCGTCCGTCGCTCCAGTCTCTACATTCCCTTCCTTGCTTCGCCACGGGATTCATGTATCCCTGCTGATAACTACAGCCTTTTTATTTAATCCACGGCTTCTCCGCTGTTTTATTGTTCATTTATTACGATTATAGTTATTGTGTAGGTATTTTAGACTTACTTTACATTGTTCAGGTACCCATTTCCTTTATCATTCCAACCGTACCCCCATTAACATGTCTATCGAGGTGATCACCATCGATCAAAGAACTGTCACTTACTGAGTGGTTTCCATGCCCGGAGATGACACCTACCTTTTCCATTCTCTTTGTTACATATTGCACGGCCATATCAGGCTCACTCTTGATATCCGGAGGAACATTGTGTCTTATATATTGAATGACTGGGACAGGTTCAAGGTGTGGACTGATGACGGTACAGGAGATAATTATACCATACAGGAGCACTAGAAGAGTGAAATGCTTAAGCCCTTCACCTATGGTTCTGCATGTGAGTTGATGGCTGCCGCTGAATTCTTCGGTTGGTGCTTTCAAGTGTACCGAAATGGCCAAATATTTTACACCTTTCGAGAACCGCCAATGCCTCTTAAACATCTTACATTCACAGGTGACGATTTCAGTAGTGGACACTTTGATGTTTATGAATGTTGAAACTCTCAAAAGCTGGATGTGAAGTTATCGATGAAACCGGTTGTAAGCTTACAACGCTTGACAGATGCCGAATGTCACTTCAACACAAGTCCTGCAAATACTGTCGTAATTGAAACAAACCATGAACCTCAAACTGATTATGACAGCAGCAATCCAAGCTGTGGGATTTGAAACAAGATTACTGTTCACATGGCCAACTGTAAGTTGCATGCTCAAGAGTAAGCTCAGCGCACCGCTTGGTCATGTTACAACCGGAGGGCTGAACTCACAATGTGGTATACAAAGAGATCCTTAACAAATAATTATTGGTATATTTACCCTCAGTTTAAAAAGGTTTAATTTTCTCCTTAATAAAAATTTTAAGGCGGTACTTCGCCGCTGCGAAGCGCGGGTGTTTTGCTAGTATAATATAATATAATAAAATATAATATAATATAATATAATATAATATAATAAAAAGAGCATACTGAGGTTCAACAACATTTATTTTGGTGGGATGCATTATAACACTTCTAATATTATTTATTTTGTGTTTAAAACTTGTGTTTAAGTTTCTTATTCACGAGTAAGGAAAGAATGGAGTGGGAGGCTGACAGGTAGATCATCTGCAGTCATGCAAACATTGGACCAGTCAGCACAGGATAAGAGAGAGCTGAGCCGAAAGACAAAGTTCTTAATTTACCAGTCGATTTGCATCCCTGTGAGGGCCACAGACATTGAGGAAGAGCTGAAAGTAGACCCACTGCTGCTGTGCATCGAAAGAAACCAGTGGAGGTGGTTCTGACATCTGATTAGAATGCCTCTTGGATGCCTCCCTGGGATTGATTGTTAGGCATGTCCAACTGGAAGGAGACCCCAAGGCAGACCCAGGACATGCTGGAAAGATAATATTTCTCTCCTGGCCTGGGAACACCTCTGTATTCCTCGGAGGAGTTGAATGAGGTGATGGGCACCTTGGCTTAGACACCTGCCACTGTGACTCAGTATAGATATATGAATGGTATTATATACTGTATGCTCTGAACAGAAAGAAGATGTGCACTGGTAACATTCTGGGCAGGCTTGTTCTTTTAAACTTAGTACACCTCCATCTATTTCCCAAATCTAGTAAATCCCATTCAAGATTTACTGGGTCGGACTATCTAAGTAGGATTCCAGAAAGATGAGAACCAATCCCAGATAGGTTTATCAGTCCATTGCAAGTTAGAATCACTTTATATATCCACATTGGGCCAGTTTACAGTTGCTGACCAACCGACGATCCATGTCTTTGAAACGGGAAAGGCAAACCGGAATACGTGGAGAAAAACCTGAGCAATTACAGAATGTGTAGGCAATAATCTGAGAAGGACTCAGTCCCAGTCAGCTGGAGACAACAGCACTAACCACTGTGTTACCATTTGTTAGTAAAGTACCTATCAAGATTAGAGCCAAGAGTTGTATGTGTTGTATTCCCACTGCACAACAGTAACTGTAACCTTTATACAAATATGTGATGTAAAAAGAAGAGCAATGCACAAAGTGAAGCATATTCGGAAGTTCACAGGGGACCCCTTACATCTTATAACTTTGGAATGATCACGACTTCACGGGGGAGATTATTGCTTTGATGCGGTGCATGGCACAATACATCCGGGAGGCGACTATGAAGAGTGATGCAGTGCGAAGTGCGGTGGTCCATCTTCACCGATAACTCTCCAAAGTCCAGAATTGGCTTTTGTCTGGCCCTTAAACAACTTCTAGAAAATGAAAGCAGCTAAGCTGTTTATTCTTTTATTGACTGCACTGAAAACCATTGCCATTATTTGTGAGTGACCTTAAATAGCACAAAATGCTGCTCAGTGAGTAAAATTGAAGTAAAGAAAGGCCCATTTGTTGTAGAAATGCTCAGCAGAGTTTTCATTAAACAAGTAGAAGTGAGTGGAACCTGGTGTGAGTTGAACCATACACATTACTGTAGCATTTTGTGTTGAATGGTGTGTTGCTAGCACACTCCTTCACATACACAGTACCTAAGTGATCTATTAACCTAACCAAAACACCTTTGGGATGTGAAAGGTTAACCAGAATACTTGAAGAAAGCCCATGCAGGCATTAGGACAGCATGTAAACTTCATATAGACAACAACTAGAGCAGAATTAGAACCCAGGGCTCTAGTGAAGTACCCCTCCACCATCCTTCATTAGATCCAATTTTAATATAATACAAAAAATCATTGCCATTACTTCTGAAGAACATCAGATACAAAAACCATTGCCATTATATGTGAGGGACCTTAAATAACACAAAATGTTGCTCAGCATGTAAAACTGAAGTAAAGACAGGCTCACTTGGTGCAGGAAATGCTTAGCAGAGCTCTCATCAAACAAGCAGAAGTGAGTGGTACGTATTGTGAGTTGAATTATGATCATCGGTTTCACAAATAAGTGGAGACCATTCAGGCCATCAAACTCTAATGGTTAGGTAAATTGTCCCAGTATCTTATCCATATACTTTTTAAAATTATCAAGGTTTCAACTACATGACTAAGTAGTTTGTTCCAGATCCTTTGTGTGAAGAAATACTTAATGACGTAGGTCTAAAATCCACTTCTATTTAATTTTCACAAGTATGCTTGAGTATATGATTCTTTATTCATTTGAAAGAATTCTGATCAATCAATTTTATTGATATGTTTTACCATTTTAAATGCCTAAACTAGATACTCACAGTCTATGACTAATAAAGCTTAATTCCCTTACTCTGGCAGAGTAAAATCTTAATGATTTCCATAATGGATTTTTAATTTGATTTTCTCCCATTCTCTAATATTCTCATGTTCTGCAGGAACAGCCTCCTGGTCTGGTTGTGTTTGAAGTTTATGCTACAGACCGTGATGAGGGTCTCAATGGAAAAGTTACATATTCGTTTCTACAAACTACAGCTGGAAATAAGGACTGGGATAACTTCAAAATTGACATGGAGAGTGGGGTCATCAGGACAGAAGTCAGACTGGACAGGGAAAAGCAGAGCATGTACACTGTAAGACTGCCATTTCTCAGCATTCATTAGAAAACTTAATAAAAGGTTTACCAGAGATGCCTGGATATTTGTTACTAATACTCATTCTTGCCTTAGGACAACTACAAGCAACTTGTGGTTTGCCCTAAACTGTGTGTTCCTGAGCTGGACTACCCAGTCATACATTCTTAAATCCATGGTTTGATTTAATAAGCAGTTTGCAGCTTGATTACCTGAATTCTCACAACACTACTGGCAGAGAATTCTAATATTTATCTCCCCTGGCTTCACGTGTCCACCTGGCACCCCAGCTCTCTTCTTTTGCCTTGGTGGCTTTTTATGACAACAGAAAATTTCCCATCAAGTAACCAAAGTTTTCTAAAGTGTAATGCAACATAGCAGACCAATACACTTTCTATTGTGATGCCAGAAGGTAATGTGATTCAGCTATAAAGGCCCAGACTACTGGGTCATGTCTTGAAAATTTCAATTGACTTTACTTCCTGGATTATAGAGTGTGTCGATCCTCATAATGGTCCATCTTGGCCATGCCAATGACAGTGGCACACGTAGACATGCTCAAAGTCAACTACTGCAGGAGCATACTGTACTATTCATCATAAATTTCTAAACTTTTCTCATTGGTGACCTATGACTCAGTATGTCAACAGGATTACTTGCCTTTAAAAATAATTTATGAACATTTTCCTTTGGCAGCTATGTACAAAAACAGAGGTAAACTTATTATTTGGCTATTGAATGATCCAAGAGGAGCCCTCCTTACTCTCCCATTTCTTTCTGCCTCATAGTTAATCATTGTGGCCAAGGACTTAGGTCAGCCAGTCGCTTATGAGACCACTCAGGTTCTTCAGGTGGCACTGACAGACATTGATGACAATGAACCAGTATTCCTTAAACCCCCGGTGAGTTTCCCACAATGATGTTTATACTCATCTGAACTGACAAGCTAATACATAGCTGTTGGGTGATACCAGTGGTGGCTAAACATATGTTTTTTTTTTAATAGCGGGACAGCGTGCCCTACCAAAAGCTGTCAGTTCTAGAGCATTCAAAACCTGGGACAGTGGTTGGAAATGTAACTGGTGCTGTGGATGCCGATGAGGGAGCCAATGCTATGGTTTACTATTTTATTGCAGGTAATTTCTGTCTGAAATACGTCTCACTCCTCACCATTCTGTAACAAACTGAACAAACTCATTTTCAGTCCATCCAGCTTGTTTAGTTTGTTAATAGTTACATTGGCCCAGGGACATTGTTTTTAAATGTCAGAATATACTCAGATATCTTAATATGTACTTCACGTTTGCCTCCAGCTACTATTATAGTTGCCTTTTCAGAAAAAAAAAACAACTTCTTTTATAAGATCTGTCCCTTTCATACTCATGTTGATTGGCGTTTACAATATTGGTTTGATTTAAGCAGCTTTATTAAATAATTAGTTTATTTAAAATATAAGTATGCATTATTGCCTAGTTATGACATTCAATTTTCTTCTTGTAGATTGAAGTCACATTTGCAGCTTTCCAGTCATCCAGTACTTTCCAACTAAAGTGACTAATAATGTCTTTCATCATGCATAATGCTTGAAGCATAAATAATTCGTCTATTTAAATTCCTTTGACACACTTCACACCTTTGATACACTTCTCCTTTTTGCTTCTGCCTGAAGAAATAAAATTCTTTCTTCTTCTGTAAAAACACTAATGGAATATTTATTTCAGTCATTTGTTGTTTCCTGCTCATGTTTAGTTTTTCTTAATATACCTGAGTTATCTGAGCATTTTTTTCTATTAATTCAAGTTGGCACTTTATACTTTAAGTGTATGTAAAATGATATCTTTGGCCTAAAACTATTTATACCTGAATTAGTAGAAAAATATGAATGCAATGTGACTTTCAGGCCTTTCCAGCTTTATTTGTTGATTCATAAATGTTATGTTGGGAAAATGCTGGTCTTCACTGTAGTCCCAGCATTTACTTTACTATACTTCCCTGTTGAGGGAATTGCAGTCCAGAGATCCTTAATGATAACTTTATCTATCACCCTTTTAATTCATACAGTTTAATATAGTGAGTTTCCATTGTGTGCATTTTTTTTTAATTACATAAAGTTAATAATGAAATCAGAGCATATTTTCTACTTTTCAGCAGCAGACCAGCGCAACAGCTTCCAGATGGACCGCAACGGGGTCCTAATTGTGACCAAAGACTTAGACAGAGAAGCCACACCTTTCCAAACTATCATTGTCAAGGCCTCAAGTAATCGAAACTGGAGTGTCTCCCAAAGCCAGAGGTCATCTCGAAAGCGTGCTCTTGATCCTAGCACTGATCCCACTCTGCAAGAAGTGCGTATATATCTGGATGATATTAATGACCAGAGTCCTCAGTTTCTCAAGTCAGAGTATACTGCAGGTATGAACAGAGAAGGTTATGATTACTGGTTATGTGGGATTTAGTGGCATGCCCTATTTAGTTTGGCCAAAGAGCTAAAACAAAAAGTAGGTGCAAAGAAGTAATATCACTCAATATGTTCTGCTCATGTCTCCCTATTTTGTAGTTCCATTCATTTCTATGACTATACCTGGTTGTCCAGTTAAAGCTCAGGCAGAAAGAACCAGCTGATCTTAAAGCAGAATACAGCAAGTTAAAATAATATGTCCTACACCGAGTCTCCCTTCAGAAAGCTATGGGTGTAGAAATATTTATACACACAGTAATACCTCAGTTAACTAAGTAGATGCATTCCAGGACTTTACTTTTTTATAAGAAACTAGGAATAAGGATATATATTTCTAATGGAAGGGTGTCTTGTTGAGGTTTAATTTATTCCATAGCTCTGCCATAACTTCTATTTCTTAAGCCATCCTCCAATAATTCTGCCACCTTCCTGATCTTCCACAGCTTTATGCATGTGGATCCGCCTGTTCTCATCTGCCTTGTCCACTGCCTGCATATTCACATTGCTGGCCCTGAATTACACTGCTTACCTGTGGTCAGAGGAAACACTATCAGAATTACTTTTCTCTTTCAGTGTCTGGAGGCCACATTGCTTGAGTTACATTTACAGCCACCCTCAGTGTTCATAGAGTGCATTCAGTATTATTAGACTTTGAGGACTTGTGGCTTTTGATTTACCAAAATGGCGCCTGTTCACTGACCATAGTACTAATGTAATGGAAAGGTACAGAGAGTATGCCCCTTGAGTTATATAAATGGCAACTATCGCTGTCTGCTGTGCACGCCCTTTAACTTTCAAAGCACAGTGCTGTCGGGTGAAAGTGCCCTAGGCATTCTCCTTTGTTGGCAGTTGATGTATTTGTCTTCTGCAGGTAAACTCCAAAAATCTCCCTGAAGGTCCTTCATAGCCCTTGACTTTAGCATAATGTTGCTCTGCTGGGCCAGAATTCATTTTCAATTGCTATTGACACCAGATTAAAAAAGCGGCTCAATTTAGGAAGCACTGTTGTCTACAGGAATTTTAGGGCCAAATCAAAAACATATGAATGCTGTGATGGGTTCAAGCATTGTGAAACATTGAAACAACAGTTGAATTTGGCTGCAATGTTTTCTATTTGTTCTGTATATCACGTACACATATACTCAGATTTTGAGTATATATGTATTTTCAAGGGTGTCATGGTGGTGCAGTGGGTAGCGCTGCTGCCTCACAGTTAGGAGACCCGGGTTTGCTTCTCAGGTCCTCCCTGCGTGGAGTTTGCATGTTCTCCCCGTGTCTCCTCCGGGTATGCCAGCTTCCTCCCACGGTCAAAAGACATGCAGGACATCGCATTGGTGATTCTAAATTGTCCCTAGTGTGTGCTTGGTGTATGGGTGTGCGCCCTGCGGAAGGCTGGTGCCCTGCCCGGGGTTTGTTTCCTGCCTTGCGCCCTGGGATTGGCTCCCGTGACAATGTAGTTAGGATATAGCTGGATGGATGTATTTTCAAAATTCTGCAGTTAATTATGTCATAATTTACAGGATAGGATCAGTAATTGTATTTTAAAAATATTATAAGCTAATCATAATTTATACTTTTGTGTTTACCTTGTAGTTTAAGGTTGAGCTTGTTTAACATGTTTGTTAAGTCAGTTAGGAGTAGTAAATTTAAGTTCCATCGGTTGTCTTCAGGCTGAATGTATTCAGAATTAGAAGAAATCAGAAACTCTTTTATTCCAGACACTTGTTCTCTGAATTGCTGTAGAAATTTACCTCTGCTAATCAACCTAGTATAATGATAGTGTACTACAAATAAAGGTCTGGATGTTCTGCATCAGTTTATTCTAAGTTTGGAAAAGCTGTCGTTGTAGAACTCTTGGAATGTTTGGAATAAGCATAACATCTTCTTTACAACAATCATAACCACTTTAATGTTTAAGGGTTTTCCACACATAGCTTGCTCTAAGTACTTGCAATGATAGTTGAGAAAATCAGGGAATCTTTAACTATCTTTGTAAGGTGCAATGAATGTGTTTATTTCATTCTGTCACTGCTAGTTGTTATCAAAGGGGGTGGTAGCTGCAATTTATCCACCAGTTCCATGAACACTCAGCAAACTCGTCTGTTCTTGATTGGTCTTTCAGATCTGCATATTTTCCCTCCCTTCCTCTTGTGATCATATTTCTGTATAACTCTATGTCCTGAATAGCAGACATAATTTCCAAAATATTTTTGAAACAACCAAACTGCCTTTAGAAATACCTCACTTATGATTGCTCTACCACTAAAACATTAATTTTACATTCTAAGCAGATGACACACTTGATAAGGTGCTAGAGTTGCAGCCTTTGATTTTGTGGTAGATCTCAGAAAAAAACTGCCTGTTGATTTGACATGTCAGATTTCAGTTCACAGCCTTTCGTTTATGAAGCTCACTTCTAGTTGGCTAATTTTTCGCTTTCCTTTTATGCATAGAATGGTAGAAATGCTCAACATTGCATCTTTTTGGCATAGGAATGGGTGCTTCATATATCAGACATGTGCATTTGCCATTAGTCACCGTAAAAACAAATTCCTGCTACCATTCTTTATGAAACTGATCTGTCTTCTAACATAGCCCTGCAGCTGCACTTATTTTGGTTGTCTGCAACAATCTTTAAAAATTTAACAGCATACGAAACATTTGACAGTTCCTGTGTGAATACTTTGATAGCGTTAACTGTCACATTGCTCTTGTAATATACCATGGTTATAAGACACCAGCGTATCAGAACATCAAAAAATTGTCCAAAAACTGAAAGTCTTCAAAGTATAACTTGTTTGGTTTAATAAAATGTGTCAAATCTGTAAAAGAAATATTCAGAATACTTCAGAACCTCAGGAAATCTGTTGCTGTCTTTACAAACTTCAGTTAATCCATTTGTTTAACCAATGCCTTTGCCAATTTGGATACTGTATACCAGCAGTTACTTAGACAATTGATTGGTAGCCCACAATGAACTAGATGGTAACCCCTGACATACTGGTTAAATTCACCAAGTAAAGAACAAACATCCTTCGGATGTAGCAGGAAACCAGGAATATTTGGAGAAAAACCCACATTGATCTGAGCACAATGGCACATTCGACAAAGAGAGACAAACAGACTCGCGCACCTAAGGTGTAAGACAGCATGAAACATAAGGAAACAGAAAAAGACATATCGCTAGGTTGAATATATATGGTATTAAAAAAGAAAAAAGCCAAAGAATAGCACATGATGTTAGAATCCCTCCTTTTTCTTAACATACAAAAAAGCTAACAACAGCTGTAAGATGAACCCGCAAGGGTCTGCACCACTTACCCTGTACTTGTTTAACTTATCCTGGTAAGTTTGAAAAAAAATACCATGACACTGAAAACATCAAATCAAATGGTAAGCAATGAAGAAAGAAAAGAAATGCAAAGGAAAATGCATAGAACATATAAAATAGTTTGCGAAGAAAACATGAGGTAACAAAGATGGCATCAGTTATCTAATGTACTGTAGGTGAGATGTGAAAAGTGTCTGCTCTAAGTAGACAACTTTAAAAATGTATTATACGAGGTGTGGCAGAAAAGTAATGAGACTGGCAACACTGCAAGCGATCTGGCAACGCTGCGCTGTTGTCCTTGATAGAGCACGTGTATCAGTACCCTCCCATAGCTCAGTACGAGTTTCAACTCCTTCCGTTAACTACGTGATTTTTGTGACTGCTATTAGCGAAGTTGTGTTTTTGGTTGTGCGTCACGCAAAATGGAACAGCGGAATTTGGAGCAACGTTGTGCCATTAAATTTTGTGTTAAGCTTGGAGAATCGGCAAGTGTGACGTTTGAAAAGTTAAAACAGGCCTATGGGGAACATTCTTTATCTCGAGCTAAAGTTTTTCAGGGAGGCCTTCAACTTCGAAAACCAATGAAAACATCGAACGTGTGAACACTCTTGTGAGATCAGACCGTCGTTGAACATTAAGAATGTTGAGTGAACAATTAAATTTGAACAGATTTACCATTCATCAAATTTTGACTGAACATTTGCACATGCGAAAGGTCTGTGCCAAAATGGTGCCAAAAAACCTCACAATTGAGCAGAAGGACAATCGAAAAAACGCATTCCTGTGCTTCCCCAGCCCCCTTATTCATCTGACCTCAGTCCGTGTGACTTTTTTCTTTTTCCTAAACTGAAAAATGTCCTCAAAGGACGTCATTTCGGGACTTTAGAAAACATCCAAAAGAGTGTAACGGACATGCTGAAGACCATACTGGTTGAAGACTTCCAGCGCTGCTGCAACAGTGGGAACAACGTCTCCATCGGTGTGTAGCTGCCCAAGGGAACTACTTTGAAGGGGATAACATTGATGTTTGAAAAAAATAAAAACTTTGGTAAATAAAAAATCAGTCTCATTACTTTTCTGCCACACCTCGTATGTTCAATACATTTTTTTCTGGGACCCTCCTTTTTTGTTTTGGGGGTTTTTAATATCAAGAATTGTTTTTAAATACACAATGTATTCATTTGGAACCCCTGAATTTTAGTATATTTTGTTATTGATATGTTTTTTTACATTACTTCTAGTCCATCTTTTTTTACGGACACTAACATTTTTCTGGTCTCATCATCAGGATGCAACTGTCTGTTGTTAGGTGATGTGGTCCCAAAAGTTGCATTGTGTGAAATCATCAGCTTGATGGTGTATAAAGCATCTGAGTTTGTAGATAGCAAATTTAAGTGCATTCATGTTTCTGTGCAATTTATGGCTTCAGAATTCGTCACAATCTATTTATGACTGCGAGTTTGTTTAGCATTTTGGTTTTGGTGTATAATTCTTCGTTTTCCCAGTATTGACTTTCACTTTGTTTTTTAATTAGGGTCCATTTCCTGATCCTTTTTTACCAGTTCTGTTTTTAGCAGGAATATATGGGTATAAAAAAGCAAGCAGGCTTGCCTATGCTGTGACCCATCTGAACTGCTAGCGTTTTTACCTGATCTTTAAAAGAAATTTTTTCCTGCTGCCTTTTTCTCTCTGATAGAATGCTAGCTGGGTGCATAGGTGATCAAGTGCCACAACATGCACTGACACAACCACCACAGTGATGTCGCAATGGCACGATTAATTTGTGGAAAGACAATGCAGTAGAATCATAACAGTCAGCAGAATGATGCAAGTCACCTAAAAAAAATGCAAACTCTAAAACACACAAATGGCAAATCTTACTGGCTATGAAGCCTAACATTATGCAATATATGAAAATATCCTATAAGGAGTGATCTTGCAAACATTCTAGCTCTCTTTTATGATCAATATGTTATCGATTCAAGGCATTTAGCAGATGGTCAATTGAAAAAGTAAAAACCTATAAACTCCAGGAGACAACCAGTACCCCTCCCACAGAGCCACCCCGACATCTCACATTGCCCCACAATACAGCTGAGCAGCCAAGTCCAATTAAATAAAATGCGTAAATAAAAAGGAGAAAAATAACTAGGTAAGAAAAGCATCATGAACACTGCCAAATGAACCTAAGTGTGAGGAAACTTGGGTAGTCCAACTCTCAATAGGTTTTAAGGATGCTTCATTAATGTGAGAGCTAAACAGTTCCTAAAGAGTTACTGTAGATTATGAAAGAAAGATCGGAAATTGTCAAAACAAAGAAGCTCAGGAGATCTCCAACAAGAGGCAAAGAGTAACTTAGCCACCTCAGTGCTAAGACAGAGCAGTTCACACTGGTGAGAGGAGGAGGAGGAGGAGGAGGTTAGGAGCATGCACTGATACAGCACATTGCCGCACCCACCACATGACAAACCAATTTAGGATCCCAGATTAGGACCCGAGTGCAGCCATGTGACAGGTGACACCTCAGCACCACACTAATTCAGATTGAGTGGAACAGTGTGAGGTTTTTTATGGTGACTGGAGTGCCAATTCTGCCACCAACCCCCGGGTTTTTCCCTACAGGTTGGAGGGCCTACATGCAGGGATGGATGCAGATTAACGTCATACCCAGGACGGATACTGGTGAGAGGGGAAATAAAACTGCATAAGGCCTAGGTTAGGTCACAACAGAGAGGAAGAGAGAAACTGGATTATCTGTAACCAGAAAGAGGAGACAGAAGGGCAGTGCATTTGGTGGAAGAGATAGATAGATAGATAGATAGATAGATAGATAGATAGATAGATAGA
>JANRMT010062813.1:81707837-81723567 GCA_026402145.1 Polypterus bichir lapradei | reverse complement strand
AGATAGATAGATAGATAGATAGATAGATAGATAGATAGATAGATAGATAGATAGATAGATAGATAGATAGATAGATAACGAATAAACAAACTATTTGTCCCCATGGGAAAAGTTTGCTTTTAAAGAAGCTCTTTAAATAAATGATAGAAGAACATTCTAAAACCAAGGCGACACAAATGACAAAGTGGATCAGGAGAAAGACCCCTGAGAAAACGTTTATTGAGTGTAGGGTAAAGTCTATGAATTATTTTGAGTTGGATAATTTGGTAGTTAGGATACCTAGAACAAAATCAGACATTCTTAAAAATATTTTGCCAACAGATAAGAGAAACCAGTGAAGCAAGATCACAAAATTGTTGTGAGATTAAAGGCAGAGCTTTGCTGGTAGATTTACAGAGTAAAGAATAGAGGGTGGAGACTGGCTTCTTTAAGGAAGGAAAGGAGCAAACCACAAAAAAATGTGGGTTCAAAGTATTAAGAGTCAGAAAAAGAGATGTGATTTGCCCTGAACACTGATCAGAGTTGCAACTAAAACTGAAAACATTCTCTTTGTAGTCCTGCATGTCTTAAGGGCATGTTCTTTTTAAATGCGCAAATAAATGCACACAGATATAAGACTCATAAGCTTCACTAATGTTCATATTAGGGATACACCCAATATTTCAGCCAAACATCAGAAATCAGAAATATCACATTTGGCATTTAACCAAATGAGTAAAAGTGCTGAATCGTTTTTTTGAAAATGCAATGCTTTTTCTGTTGCTACCCTGAACTTGTTATGGAAGACACTTTAGAATAGCATGTCCTGTTCTATAAGGAATGAGTGATATGTCACATGACATGGAATTTTGCAAAGTGGGCATTGTCCTTGTTTGTTTACAGCGAGGATGGAGTTGCAGTAGCATACTGTGAGAAGTCACACAAAGTAAAGGAGAAGGGATCATGCCAAGACAACTGAAATTGGTACACAAAACATGCTATTAGAATATTAGAAGGATTTAGACAAGAACTGGCCATTCAGCCCAACAAAGCTTGCCAGTCCTATCCACTTAATTTTTCCAAATTAACATCAAGTCAAGTTTTGAAAGTCCCTAAAGTTATACTGTCTTTTTTACCACCTGGTAATCTTATTCTATGTGTCTGTGGTTCTCTGTGTGAAGAAACACTTCCTAATGCTTGTATGAAATTTACCCTTAACAAGTTTCCAACTGTGTCCATGTGTTCTTGATGAACTCATTTTAAAGTAACAACCTCAATCCCCTTTCATTAAGATAAGTTTAATAAACAATATGGATCTATAATTAGTAGTACCTCATCGTAGTATCATCTATCTATCTATCTATCTATCTATCTAGTTTTCTTTAAATATGTTCTTACTGAAAAGACAGTTTTATTAACAAAATTATTGTTTACATCTTGCAAAAATGAAATTAGTTTAAATTAAGCCTTATGAAATGGCGCAAAAACAAATATGCACAAAATAAGTGGAAAAAATATATTCTGCATTCCACTCACTGTTGTCTGAAATTTAGCTTCAGCCAAAACGTTTCATTTCAGTGCGTCACCGGTTCACCAGTTTGGCAGCATGCTAATGTGAGTTGTAGTCTTGCTGTCCTTCAGTACTTGACCCACCTTTTTCAGTTCCAGATTAGGGTACCTTCATTGTGAACTTTACATTTTGTTGTCACTTCCTTTGGGAAACCTGTTATATTCACCGGTGTGTACACATTGGGCTGTTGTCCCATACATGGCTGAAACAATTTGTTCCTGGGATAGTTTCCTGTCATTCCACAGTCTTGACCAGGAATTAGAAAACAGATTGCTGGATGTTCAGATTGAACAGGTGAACCACTAAGGCTTGCTTTGAAAAGATCAAATTGAGGACAGAATGGGTGGAAGTTTTCCAAGCTTCTGGTTAATTTCAAAATTTCTTAAAGACCAGATCATGGAAGGTAAATTGAATCCTATTATGAGTTAGATGGGAAGTTTATTTTTGAATTAAAAAAGAATGTTTTGTTTCTTCACGTCTTACAGGTGTGGCTGCTGATGCCAAGGTTGGTTCAGATCTGATCCGTGTGACTGCAGTCGATGCTGATATTGGCAACAACAGCATTGTTTTCTATAGTATTCGCTCCATTCAATTCAAGCTGCAAAATGACTCGAAGAATGTTACAAATGTCTTCACCATTGGTAAGGCTTTTTTTTACAGATTTGATGCCCTAACCCATGTGTTTTGCTTTGTTTTTATTCACTTTCATTCATCAGAATACTAATCAATGGGATAAATGATTTACATCTTATCCGTTGAAATTTAATTCTTTAATTTAAACTGTAGAAGAGGTTAGTTCACTATGACAGGATGGAATAAATGATAACAGAAAATGGAAAAGGTAAAAGAGAAGAGATAAATGGCTGAAATGAAAACCTTCTAACTTCACGCTTATGATCCCTGACAGAAACAAGTTGCCTCTCGGTCACTTGGTGAACTGATATTTTAACTCTGAGGTGGGTGCTCACCCTCCTAGTTCTGTGGAAAACATGGCTTATATTGGAAAGAAATGCTGAGTAGATGTCTCTTGCAAGTGGAACATAGTTCCACTTTTTATGACTGCCCATATAGTCGTATTTTTATGAGAAAGAAAAAATTGACAGTCTTTGATGGACTGGTGACTAGCTTCCCAGCAACCTTACTCAGGATTAAATGGGAATAGATAACAGAATTAAATAAGAGAAGTTGCAAACTGTAGATTTTCATCAACTTTAAATCGGAGCTAATTAAATCAAAAAAAGTATAGATTTTTAATGTTTTCTGCTTACAGTTCCTGCATCACAATACTCCCTGGATTTCTTTTTATTATTTTCCTGTGCTAGGTCAAACAGATGGCATTCTTCGCACCAATGACTTGTTTATGGCCTACGGCCCTGGGTATTTTGTGGTAGATATTGTGGCTACTGATCAGGCAAACCACAGTGACACTGTCAGTGTTGGTATCTACATTCTGCGTGATGACCAGCGTGTAAAGATAGTGATCAATGAGAACCCAGAACGTGTTCGCCAGTTTGAAGAAGAGTTCATCAATCTATTGTCCAACATCACGGGAGCCATTGTAAACACGGATGACTTGCAGGTCAGTTTTTCAGATCCAAGGTTAAAGCCCCTGGGTTTAAGCAAATATTACATGTTTTGGAGAACTCTTAATGAATACTGGATATTTTTTTACAGTTTCATGTGGATAAGAAAGGCAATGTGAACTATGCACAGACCGATGTTCTTATTCATGTCGTCAACAAGCAAAGCAACCGCATCTTGGACGTTGAACGGTATGTTGGATATTGTGCATCGTGTCTGGCCTTATGTGTATTGTGTAGAGTGGATGCGGGTCATTTCCTACTTTTTCTTTTTGGATTTTGAGGAGTTTGAGCAAGTGGTGTGCACATCAGCTTAGATACTCATGTCAGGGAAGACCTCTAGCAACACATCTTGTTGCTAAAGTTTTGGTGCTTCATGAGAGGATAACCTAGGAATCCTTTTATGGGTGAACAGCTCTTTCCTCACCATCCACAAAGCTGACTAGCTCAAAGTTTGGTATGTATAGCAAATCCAAATCATGCTCACTTGGTGAAATATGGAATCCCATTATTTTGCTAAGAGTAATGGACAATACAGGCCATGCATCTAAAAATTTCTTTTCAACCTGGAGATGGTGGTTACCCTTCCTGAACACAGCTCAGCAGGACTGCCTTATAGGTTTTTCACACCACCATTGTCTTTTGGCAATATTTGAGCTGGATTACTAGAATTCCTGATGTCATTTTTGTAAGATGATTGTGCCGTACAATGTAAAGCAGTTGCTACACTTTCATTAGTTAAGAACAGCTCTTTAAAATACATTGAAAGTATTAAAGCAAAAGTTGAAGGACAATATACTGAGTTCTTCTGTGTCAGTGAAAACTGCCTTTCTACCTACAGGGTAATTCAGATGATCGATGAAAATAAGGAACAACTGCACAATCTCTTTCGGAAGTACAATGTGCTTGATGTGCAGCCAGCTGTTACAGGGAGAGTGCCTGATGATTTTACAACACTACAGGTAATGTCTGCACTGAAGCAGTCCACTTAAACTGAGTTACATACAGCCTAAATGTAATATCTTGACTAGTAAAAAATTAAATGACTTGTAACGGCCAGCCCAATCATCAGGACTGGCAACTACACCGCCAAGACCTACAGCCTGGCAACATGAGGGGCATTAGACCTAGACAAGCCATACTTCTTCCAATTACTTCCCCAATCGGCGATCAAACAGGCAAAAAGGCAAACAGTAACTAAAGTGAATACATATATTGATGAAAAAGAAGTGAAACAAAATGCCAAACAAATTAAATATCTTGCCTTCCCCTCCCCTAACACACACAACCCCAAGAGTGAACGGCGGAATATTATAATAAACGTTGCAGCTATAAATATAGAGAATAAACCCTCCCTTGACCCTACACTGAACATAAAACAGATATGATGCACATGAAACACATAACACATGTAAAGTCCAGGAAAGTGTCCAGAGAGTGATTAATGATAATGAACTTGAACTGGTTAGAAACTGTCCAGCAGTGTTTCCTTAGGAGGCATTAGTTCTCCGGAAATGTGTTCTTTTGACATTGTGGCATGTTAAGTAACCGAAAAATATAGAAATATGACAGAAAAGGCGACATCCCTCCCATCATGATTACGGCGGTACAGACATCACATGAGAGACAAAGATATACTTTAGCTTACTTTACTGACGGTTTTTACTCGGTTACAGACGGGAAGCTTATGACAGACTTTATCAAGGTGTGGGAGTCTTGATCTACGCAGTCTGCCATCTTTCGTCACCATGCTGAAAGGGTTTTCTGGACAGATGACATAATCTTCCGCCCAACAGCTTCAAAGGGTTTGACTGCTTGTTCCATGTATTTATACTGTCTTCTCCACATGCAGGCCCTCTCTGGTCTCCAAACAAGGAAAGTAAGGATTCAGTTTCATCTCAGGAATAGTACAATGCCCCTCTCTGGTCTCCAAACAAGGACAGTAAACTCAAACCCCACTTCCAACAAGAATAGCACAATGCTCACACTGCAGTTTGTCCCATTCTCCAAACTGCTAGGTTAATGATTTCTAAATGCAGCCTAGTCTGCCTGTATGAATGACTCCAACAGTGTGCAGAGAGACAGTGACAATAAACTTCATATTATAACAAACTGAGTATAACAAGCAGTAACTGCAATATGAAATTACTTGATTGTTTGCTTCTCTCCCAAAGTAAAAAGAAACAGTCTCACTATAAGGTCCTTGGCGTGTCCTGTTACTACTGAACCCCAGGGTTTTGTGAAAATGGCGAGGTCGTTACAGGTCCGGCATTGAGAGCAGCAAGTTGTGGAGAAGTGCATAACAACCCAGATCGGTGTTTCTCTGTTTTTTCATGCATTTCTGTGTTGTGTTTTTTTTTCCATTCTCTCCTCTTATTTTTATAGGAAATAACCCAGGTGGACTTGATGGGTGGACAGGAAAATTACCTTGAGGGGTCACAGTCCTACAGCGTTCTCCTTCCCCCTTTGTTTCTAGGGGACAACATTTACACAGATGCACTATAGACTACATAAACGGGACAATGCTATGAAAGACGTGACTCGCACAAAACACAATAAGTCGTCCCCATTCATGTAGCCCCGCTACAGACTAATTAGGATTCCTTGCTAATGACTATCAACTGATCGAAAGGATTAAGTAAGCTTGAGCAATTAGATAAACTTAAGCTTGGCTGGAGCAATTGCTATTTGATTGTGTTGTTACCTCTACAATCAAATACAGGCTCCTCCAACAGCAGTCTCTCATCCTGATCTTGATCATCTATACCACGGGTGTCGAACTCCAGGCCTGGAGGGCCACAGCGGCTACAGGTTTTCATTCAGACCCTTTTCCTAATCAGTGACCTGTTTTCACTGCTAATTCACATTTTAATAGCCCTGTTAGAGGGATTCAGTCCTCTGTATTGATTTATTTCCTCATTAAAATGCAGCCAAACAGAAATGAGATGTGAAACGAGGCAACAGATGACCAGCTAAACTGGGGCTTCAAACTCCAACCAGTTTCTTAATGAGAAGTCAATTCTTGCTGTTAATTAAACTCGTTATTTAATTCCACAGCTTGTTGTTGCTCTCGTTCTGCCACAGCTGACATTTCTAGAACTGTTGATTTTCTGTTTTTCATAAGAACATCATCAAAATGTTTTGGTGAGTTGAGAGATCAACCTTACTGAGACCTTCACCTCTCTTTATTTTCAGATATTGTGTGATGTGGTGGCTTGTTTTGTGTCTCATTATTGTTTGGCTGCTAATTAAGGAAAAAGAAACAACTAAAGGGCCTGAGTCAAGTTAATTAAAAGAAGTAATTAGCTGCAAAAACTGGTCACTAATTAAGAAGATGGTTAGAATGTAAACCTGCAGCCACTGCAGCCCTCCAGGACTAGAGTTTGACACCCCTGATCTATACAAATCCATCAAACCACACATCCAGTCAGTTTTAAACACTGGCCTTCTTTCTGAGGTTTCCACCAAAAGACACAGGTTTTAGTTGTGGTTTCCAGATTAGATATGAGACATGGGAGGACCAGCCATTCCTTTCACCTGGATTCTGATTTATAGTGTGCAGGCTAAATCATATTGCCATCAGATCCTTGCAGTTTCTCCCAAGTTACTACTCACAGGACTGAAAGTTGTAAATCAGTATTCGACCATAAATTATATTTTTTGTTTCACTTATCCCATGTTGTTTGTAATGATGTCTGAGAAAAAAAAATAATATCAAGTTTTCGTAGAGAACAGAGGTAACAAACTTTCTGACAGAATGGGAGTCTATGGTATCAAACACCGGACCATAGCAAACAATTTAAAAATGTCCATGAAAAAATCTCACAGTACTCATGTCATGTAATCCACATGCCAAGTCATACAGTCATATGCCCACAATGGGCAAAACCAGCATGGTCACCATAGACTCCAGTTTTATCAGAAAGTGTTATCTCTTTACATGAGAGTAATATTTTTTCACAGCCATCACTACAAACTACATGGGGCAAGTAACATATACTGTAAAAAATATAATTCTGGGGTGGATTATTCCTTTAATATGCTTAACTCCATCCCTCATGTCAAATTACCCTTAGATCCCAATATTTGCATTCATTTCTTTATCATCATGATAGACCTACTCAGATCAAACCTGTTATCCTCAAATTCCTGTTTCCCCCTGGTTTACTACACTTAATAATAATAATTAGGTATGAGATTAATTCCACCTTTCAGAACTGCCCATCCCATTTTATCTAGTCAAGGCTATTTCAGATTAACACTTGCCACTTGTCACATCTCCTCTAATTAGCCTTTAGATCTGCAATTCTTTTCCCATTTCACAGTCCATATTGATTAAACTCACACTGCCTCACACCCTAGTGCTTGGTTTCAATACACTTTAGATTAATAATTACTTTGCTCAGATAATATCCTTACTCTCATATTGTCATATTATCCCTAGTGCTGTATTTTAGGTCATATTTATCAGTTCAGACTACTATCTGATTCTTATAAATTCACTTTTTTGATTACTCATGATCTGTTTCAGTGTCATCCTTCCGCCAGTTAATATCGCTTATTCTTGTTACATTAGTCTCTTACATTGGCAATGATACCAACGATGCTATAACAATTTTCATATTTTGGTCTCCATCTTCGAATACAATTTTGGTGTCATCACTTATTGTTTCACTTACTCAGGCAGTCTTCTCAAGTGATCCCTCAAATGTTGATCAGTTGTCTCAGATTGTTGTCCTCAGTTTCTCTCTTTTTTTTTATTTCAATCCTATTACATATAGCATATGTGATTAATCCTCAGAGATTTGACACCTTTTTTTATTTTTTTCACATGTCTCCTCTGGAAGTTTCTTAAAGTCTTGCCAGTGTATTGTTTTTACACTCTTTTTTACAGATGGCCATCATCATCCTTGCAGTCCTGCTGTTCCTGGCTACCATGTTGTTTGTCTTCATGAACTGGTACTATCGCACAATGTAAGATACTCTTCACTTGGTTTTGTGTATTCTGTCTGTTTTGTGGTTTCTTCATTGAGTTTTTAGGGGACAATAACTAAATGCAGCTTTAGATAAGAGATCAATCCACAACAGAGCAGAGTCTTAACACGCTGTTGGCTCTCACTCACAATTTAAAATTGTCAGTTAATCTAATTTCACACTTTTTGCGTTGGTTTCATCTCAAAATACATGCAAAGAACACAGAGTATCCTAGCCAAGAAGTGAATCAGGGTTCAAGTGCTGTCATTTTGTATTGCACAAAGATGAAAACTATGTGTTTGTCTAGCAGTGTATTTTATTGCACCTAGAGCAGCTCTCTTTGCTTTCTGCCTGTCTGTGCCAGTAACTCTTTATCTTTTGCAGGCATAAGAGAAAACTGAAAGCAGTAGTTGCTGGCTCAACTGGTGAGTAAAACAGTTCTCTAAGCCATCAAAACACAATGTTGTGCATGATTTTAAGTATGCTATTCGTGTTAATATAGTTTAACATTCAAGATATTTTTATGTATTGTGATGAGTGTCTCAACAGGCAAGAGGACTAAATGGTGGAAAGAGTGACACAGGACAGGATCAGGGCTCATCAAGACCCTAAGAGAAATTGGGAAGCCAGTAATGATGCCTGCTATCAAATTCTAGCATTGGAGAAAGGGCAAGACCAGGGTAGCATGCATTGCACGTGTATGGGATGCCCTGGTGGAAATAGATACTTAGGAGAAAGAGAAAGAAAATGCCCAGGGACCAACTTATGTTATTTTAGGTTAAGTTAGGTTAGTTTAGGTTAGCCTTTATTGTCTCTTTTAAGAGAAATGTGTCCTGAACATTCGAGAAAACACACATACATATCACATACATATCTCTTACACTAAATACATTACACAGAATATTACACAACTACCCCACACCAAATATATTACACCTTCCCTTTCAAAAAAAAAAAAAAAACTCAGTTCTTATTATGTAATAATTTAATTGATAGTGGAACTAAAGAAAATTTGTACCAGTTCATCTTGCAGGCTGGTAACCTGTATCTCTTGCCTGAAAGCATTAGTTTGTACTCCTTATAAAGAATATGAGTTGGGTCATCAATTATTTTAAGATAATCAAAAATCTCTTGGAGAGAGGATGGGGGAAGTTATTTTACCTGCTGTTCTGATTAAATTTTAGAGTTGTGATCCACGTTTCACAGTCAAATTACCAAACCATATTCTAATACCATAACGAATAACTGATTCAATAGCTAGTCTGTAAAATAACAACATAATATTTTTGTCCACTCCATGGACCCTAAGCCTTTGCAAGAAGTGCAGGCGTTGACCAAATCTAGAACAAACATACTGCGCATGATGAACCCAATGCAGCTAACTATCAAAGTAAATACTCAAATACTTGTATTTTGTTACTTGCTCAACTCTCTCTCCATTAATAAAAACTGAACTATGATCACTAATGGACCTTGGATCAAAGTCTGTTTCTTTTGTTTTATTAATATTTAAAATCAAATTATGTTCCCCACACCACTGCACAACCTCATGTATCTCCAAGTTGTATACTGCAATATCAAAGTCTGCTGTAAACAGACACAGAATGGCCGTATCATCAGAAAACTTAATAATATAAATTTTTGTGTACTGACTCCTACAATTACTTGTATATAGTGTAAAAAATTAGGGGAGCTTACACAACCCTGAGGAGTCTCAGTATTTTCTATATGTCGGAAACGGTTCAGTCGGGTCGAGTCAAGTCGAGTTTTGAAAGTCCCTAAAGTCTTACTGTCTACCACACTACTTGGTAGCTTATTCTTTTCTATCATTCTTTGTGTTAGAAAAACTTCCTAATGTTTGTGCGAAATTTACCTGTAACAAGTTGTCAACTGTGTCCCTGTGTTCTTGATGAACTCATTTTAAAATACAAGTCTCGATCCACTGTACTAATTCCCTTCATAATTTTAAACACTTCAATCATGTCACCTCTTAATCTTCTTTTGCTTAAACTGTAAAGGCTCAGCTCTTTTAATCTTTCCTCATAATTCAACCCCTGTAGCCCTAGAATCAGCCTAGTCGCTCTTCTCTGGACCATTTCTAGCACTGCTATGTCCTTTTTGTAGCCTGGAGACCAAAACTGCACACAGTACTCCAGATGAGGCCTCACCAGTGCATTATAAAGGTTGTGCATAACCTCCTTGGACTTGTACTCCACAGATCGTGCTATATATCCTAACATTCTGTTAGCCTTCTTAATGGCTTCTGAATACTGCTGAGAAGTCCATAGCTTAGAGTCCATTATGACTCCTAAATCCTTCTCATTTCCGATTGCCCATTGTGTATTCAAACCTAACATTTTTACTTCCTATGTGTAATACCTTACATTTACTGACATTTAATTTCATCTGTCACAAATCTTCCCAAGCCTGTATGCTATCTAAGTCCTTCTGTAATGATATAATGGATTCCAAATTATCTGCTAATCCGCCTATCTTGGTTTCATCTGCAAACTTAACCAGCTTGTTACTTCTATTCCTATCTAAATCATTTACATTATATATATTAAAAATAGCAGCAGCCATAGCACTGACCCCTGTGGAACACCACTCTTAACATCGGCCAGTTCTAATGAGGTTCCTCGCACCATCACCCTCTGCTTCCTGTGTCTGAGCCAATTCTGCACCCATCTAAAAACATCACCCTGAATTCCCACTATATCACCCTGAACTCCCACATGTTGCTGCCTGCCTGCGAGAAATGCAAAGTACCACCTAATTATTCACTTTCACTTCTATCAGTTTATTTAGCAGAATCAGAGGTAATAACGTATTAAATGCCAAAATAAAATCCATAAACAAATGTCTAGCGTAAGCAATGGGATATTCAAGATGATTCAAAATAAGATGTGTTGTAGTACTAAAGGCATTATCAGCACCCCTACTAAATTTTGAATTGCACAAAGGTGAACACTATGTGCTTGTCTAGCTGTGGATTTTATTACACCTGGAGCAACATCAATGCTTCACCAAGTAATCTGGTGGCAGGCATTTTAGCAGATGCCAGGGATGGCTCCCTTCCTCACTGATAAATAAGACCTCCAGGCTAACAGTGGGCAGCACTAGATGCTAAGCTGGGAGAGCAAGTAAACATTCGCTTCTTTAAGAGGTCAGGAAAACAAGAGGGCTGTGGCAACTTTTAAAAGAAAACACCATCCAGAAATGATCATTTTTGATCTGTTACTTACCCCGCATTGTTTGTAGTGACAGCCAAGAAAATATTTAAATCTGATATTATCGTGAAGAACAGAGATAATAATATTCCAGATACAATGAGCTTCACCAGAGACCCACAATGAATAACAGCAAACAATATGAAAACATGCAAAAAAAATCTCAAATTACTCATGTTGTAAAATTGTACATGCTTCTCAGACCAATCTCTACAATGTTCATATGATGTGAAGTGCTACAGTTGTCAATTAATGATGAGCTGTTATTTGGAACTACGTCTAGCCAATAAATGAAGGAGAAGATGGATCTTCAATTGGAAAGGTCAATCCTGTTTGAAAATGCCTCACTGTTGGGCATTTTTCAATGTGAATGTGGCTGGGTAAGCAAACCAAGATAAGTAGGGAAAAGGTTGGGGTGCCAGCTAGGCCACCCAGTTTAGTCAGAATAAACAAAGGAAAATTAGCCACTCGGACTAACAGACAGCCGCAGTGGCTCCTTAAAGATCCAACAATTAAAGAAAAAATGTTAGTCAGAATGAGTCCAAGGCCAGGGTCCAAATGAGACACCTCCTGCTGGATTATGGTGTCTTATATATCATCTGGACCAGAAGGGGAGGAGCTTCAGCCTGGTGATGTCCTGTGCTATGGGAAAAGGAGAAGAAACTGTTAGCATTAGTGCCCTCTCTCATGCCAGAGTGGAAATGCGTACATCTCAAGAGTCATCAAGATGGTCCCCAGGCGCACATGTGCGACACCAGAAATGGTTTATTTATCAATATTTTTGCCAAATTACACGTTTGGGATGTCATGATCCTACTGGTGGATTACGTGACATGAGCAAATTCTGGTTTTTAATGGATATTTTACTGTTGCTCAAGCTGGGTTTCTGTTGAAGCTCATCATAACAGGAATATGGTGATTTGTTTTCTTCATAAAAACGTGACATTTAAAATTTCTCTGACGTCGCTACCAACATCACTGGGTAAGTTACACATAAATAAAATGTTTTCCTTTAAGGTAACTTAAGCTCAAGGGGCAGGAACAGCATGAGCATCTAGAAGAAAGTCCAGCCTTGCCATACTGTAGTCCCCCCCTTAATTGAGAAATGCCTCCAAAGCTGAGCTTGGAAATCACCACTAGATGCGTTTTAAAGGCACTGACTCATCAAGTGTATGGTCAGGATATGAGGGTGGCAAGGGGCTCAATTGGAGAGATAAGAAGATAAATGAACTGAGAAAGAATCAAATAAAAAAGAGTTTTGGGAGTTGAGTTATAGGGTTACCTCACGGTAAGTAAGTAGGTGAGTCACCATATCTGAGAGCGAGGGGTTCAAAACCTAGAGAAGCTGCACTTGTGTTTTCATATTTATTTATTTATTTATTTATTTTGCTTTAATGAGTTCTTCATGTGTTTACCTTTGTGCTGGTTTTTTATTTAATACCTTTACTATTTTGCATACTTCATGTCATTCTGGCATGGAGAGACACTATGAGAATGTTCAGTTCTTATTACAATATCTACATTTATTCGTTTTTCATAATATAATATAATTAACACTGCTTAATAATAAAAGCTAAATTGAAAACTGATACATTTTCAGATTTTTGGATATATTGTTTTGAAAAACTCATCACAGACTGCAAAGGACTTTGTTGGACAGTTATCTTATCCAAAAATCTCTTGACCATACATCGTTTTTCTCTCTCTTGTTAAATTAATCTTAGCCTGAGTGAACCTATTAATTTTTTACATTTAAGATTTTTTCTTTAAAGATTTACCAATGTTGTTTCTTGTCCTAGTGTGTGGATATAAACACAGGAAACTTCAGTTTCTGTATTACATCTTGCCTGAAGAAGGGGCCTGAGTTGCCTCGAAAGCTTGCATATTGTAATCTTTTTAGTTAGCCAATAAAAGGTGTCATTTTGCTTGGCTCTTCCCTTGTGTGGAACAAAAATTGACTGTGCAGTGGCACCCAGTGGGCATATATCGCAACTGAAGCCAGTGCTGCTAGTCATATTGGTTGAAGTAAGTAACAACGTCTGTGCAGATGATGCAGCTTTCTGAATTTTAAATATGTCTTCTCTTTTATAGGAAAACAAGGCTTCATGGACATACTGGACATGCCAAACACCAACAAGTACTCCTTTGAAGGGTGAGCTGGCCTGTTAGCATCCTTGTATTGCAGCTTACAAGAGAACATAGTTTTCAGCTCTTGATTTACACTTTGCTTTTGTTCTAATTTTCTTAATCATTACTTCATGTGAGTGACGCCCTACAATGTTTTCCTTAATGTTGCTTCATCACTTTTCATGTTGGGTATTTTTTTAATTCAAAACCAATGGTTCTACCAAATTGCTTTTAAATAATTTGTTCCTAGTATCCTAAACGTTTTAGCAAAGCAAAAAACGCCCGTGAATTGTTGAGAAGATGAAAAGGTATTCTCAATGGAAACTAGCAAGCTGGATATAAGTTAACCTGTTAACCTTGTACTTCAGGCTTGAATGATAACAGGCTAGGCGCATACGCTGGTGCTAAATCTGTCATCATTTCTTTTTTTTTGTTTTCTCTCCTCTCACAGGGCAAACCCTGTGTGGCTTGACCCCTTCTGTCGAAATCTGGAACTGGCTGCTCAAGCCGAGCATGAAGATGACCTCCCGGAAAACCTGAGTGACATTACTGACCTGTGGAACAGCCCTGCCCGCACACACGTGTGTAAACTAAAAAAAAAAAAAATGATGGATGCAGAACCAAACCATAATATTCTCAAACCCAACTTAATTTAATATTGGGTTACCAAGGGCTGGAGCCCACCCCAAAAAGCATTGATTGCAAGACAGGAGACACCCTGGGCAAGGCACCAATCTCAATTGTGAACCCCACTCACACCTTTGTCGACCCCGGAGCTAATTTAGAAGCATCAATCTACCTACCTCACATAGTTTTAGAAATGTGTAATGAAATTGGGACAAAATGATGGATGCAGAACCAAACCATAACATTCTCAAACCCAACTTAATTTAATATTGGGTTACTGAGGCAGGCCCATTGGGGGCCCTGGGCATAATTAGACTGTGGGGGCCCTAATGCGTGTAGTATTAGCTACAGTTCAGCCAGATTTGACCTGTTTCCACTGGGCACCGCGTGGAGGTATGGAGCTAAGCCCAGCGTGTGCAAAATGTGCAGTACGGTGGTGTATATTTTTATAAATTTTAGAGCATTTTATTTATTTTTTTGTCACAATTAAAAAGTGTGTTCTGCTCATAGACACTACAGATGACTGCACAGGCTCCAGAAGGCACAGTAAGACATTGTGTTTGTGATGTGCTGCACTAAAAAGCGAGAATCTCAACTTAACGTCTAACAAGTTGCCATAAACCTCATTTTCACAAGTTCTCGCTCCCAGTGCTGCCTGCAGCATGTGCTTCTTTACTTTAAAATGAAACTTTGTGAGAAGTGTTCTTGTATGTGTTTATACATTTTTTCAGTTGTGATATTCATGTGCCTCCATAATGCTTTCATATCTTTATTTTGGCCAGCCCACATTGTAGAGTTTGCCAGGTCTTATTCAGAAAAAAAGCAACATTCTTCCAGTAGGAGTAATGCCTTTTATAGTTCACAATAGTACTACACAGGCCTGGGTACAAATTGAGGTTAATTAAATTGGAGTATATTGGTATGTTTTAATAAAAGCTTGAAGGGTCACAAGATATTCAAGGTCAAGATCGGTGAGGTAGAATGCTTCGTCCATTGCCACAATTTCATTGAAAACCAATACCTGCCAGATAATTTTGATTGTAAAAATGGTACAGTATTTTTTCAAAAGATTGCACATAGGTAGAGTGCACAGTGGTTAGTACTGCATGCCTCATCACTCGAGATGCCCAGTCATTGTCTGCTTGGTGTTAGCACATCCTTAATGTGTCTAGGTATTTTCTTTCCCCAGTTTTCATCCAGCATCCCAAATATGTGGAGTTTATATGCATTGAGTACTTTAAATTCATTCAGTCCATGACCCTCAAGTAGAATACGCGGACTCAAAAAATGTTACACAACATCTGGTTAATGAATGCATTTTCATGATTATATTTCAAAATGTGCAAGTTTGGACTATTACTGAATTACAACAGTTTGGGTCTTATAGATTGATGCCAAAATAAGTCACGTGGGCCAGCTTCTGACTTCCTAAAGCAGGAACAAAACTTCGCTTTGGGTACTGAACCTGCTTTGTGAGAGAACTGCTCAGTATGCATAACCAGCATTGCTTGGACCAGCACGAAAAACCTGACATGCAAAAAGAGTCTGCGCCTCATATCTCCTCATATTTATACATAGAATGATAGAGTTAGTATGAGATAGATAGATAGATAGATAGATAGATAGATAGATAGATAGATAGA
>JANRMT010062813.1:81686710-81707827 GCA_026402145.1 Polypterus bichir lapradei | reverse complement strand
GATAGATAGATAGATAGATAGATAGATAGATAGATAGATAGATAGATGGATGAAGGTTGATCAATGATAGATAGATAGATAGATAGATAGATAGATAGATAGATAGATAGATAGATAGATAGATAGATTGCGTTGGGATGGCACCCTGCCCAGGGTTTTTTTCCTGCCTTGTGCCCTATGTTGGCTGGGATTGGCTCCAGCAGACTCCCGTGACCCTGTACTTAGGATATATAGCAGGTTGGATGATGGATGGATAGATAGATAGATAGATAGATAGATAGATAGATAATACCAGCTGAAATATTGTAGCTTCTGTATCTGAATTCTAGCAGAACTTGAAGAGAACTGAGTGGTACTCTGGGAGTTTATCTTGTATAGAACCTTCTTTGCATTTACACAACATAGAAGGATATAGACTAAAACTACAGAAAGTCACAAACGTAGATAGGCCAAACCATTTTTTAAAATTCTTAAATACATTGAACAGTTCAAAGTGCTTACTGATTAAGGTCAAAACCAAAGTTAAAAATGAAACCCATTCAAAAGTTAGTTCTGCATTTCAAGTTTAAGTAGGATTAAAAGTCTCAAAAGGCAAACACGTGTGTTTTCTGAATGACGTGTTTCAATGACAGGATCACTCAATAAAGAAGCCTGTCGCCAGCCGCATTATCCTCAGGTATAAACTCACCTACACTCGGTCATACTAGACTACTTTAGACTCACCAATTAACTTAACATGAACATCGTTCGACATAAGAACAATTTTGACAAGAACAGGTCACTCAGCTCAACAGAACTCAATCTCTATTTACCTAAATCTTAAAAAATACCATGCTGCTGTGTTTTGTATGTCCCCAAATTACTACCGCCCACCTCACTATTTCGTAGTTTATTCCACATATCAGTTATTCCCTGAGTGTAGAAAAACTTTCTGTTGTTTTTAGGAAACTTTCCTTTAACCATTTCCCATTTGTATGCCTATATTTTTCTTGAATTCATTTTTAAAATGACAGCAGGGGAGCACTATAATAATTGCCTTTGTAATTTTAACACCACCACTTGATTAAAATGAAAAGATTCAGTTCTTTCTGTCTTTTGATATGATTCACACTCTGAAGAAAACTGAATGAGCGTGGATATTTGTATATTAATGCCTTTGGCTGCATCCAGATGCAGCGTGCAGAGTAAAGTTTATACAGTGTATACAGATCACCAGGCCACTGTCAATGCAAGTTTATTGAAGTAAAATGTTGTAAAGACAACCCATCACTTGGGCACTACATAAAAGTCTTCATTAAGCTGTAAGATTTTTTTAATGAAGGAGCTAATCCTATTTAAAATCATACTGGTTCCACTTGTAACCTTCTGCCCTGGAAAAGGTACACTACTACTACTCTAAAGGTATGGCAAAAATTAATAAGATGTACTAAATTACAAAAAACATCAACCATATATAATGACAAATGTACAAACAGCACACAAATGTCACTAAACAGAGTCCCAAAAGGGTCTTGTTCATAATGTGTATGATGTTTGTTCAACAAGGAGGAGTTTTAGAGTTTATCGGCTACAGCATGATCACAGAAAATAAAAGAAATGTTATCTTAACCAATCACATTGTGAACCTAACCCTACAATTTCTCCACAGTGGGGCCTCCAAAACGCCTTCTAGGTCTTTCTACATGAAGTTCTTCTCCCACAGTTAAATACAAATCTTTACTGGCAGTGCTGGGAATTTAGTAATGATGAACATCTTCTACTGGCCAAGTCTGGCTATACTGTTAATCTGATATACCAGCAAACACAACACATTCTCTCTGTTATAATGCTAATATTTTTAATAGTTCATCCAGAATCCCAAATAACTACTTATCGCTAATTGGCTTGCCATGACATGACTTCTTTCACTTACATCCAGTGAATTCAGAAAGTATTCAGACCTCTTTATTTTCTGCACACTTTGTCATCTTGTAAATTTCATTTTAAATGGATAGATCTGCTATGTTTGCCCACCAGTTCACATCCAATAACCCATAAAGGCAAAGTGAAGCCATTTTTTCAGAAAAGGTTTAAAATGTATTAAAAATCAAACACTGAAATCTCACATTCATGTAAGTATTCAGACCCTTTGCTGTGGCAATCAAGATTGTGGGCAGGTTCATCCTGTTTGCTTTCATTCTCCTTGAGATGTTTGTAGAATTCGATTGTAGCCCACCTGTGGCAAACTGAATTGATTGGACAGAGTTTGGAAAGGAACACAGCTGTGTGTATGAGGTCACACTATTCAAACATTGCATATCAGGGCAAACATTAAGCCATGAAGTCCAAGGAACCTTTGCAATAAAACTGTGTTGAGGCGCTGATCAGGTCAATGGTATAAAACCATTTCTACAGCATTGAATGTTCCCAGGAGAATTATAAGAAGTTTTGAGCTACCAGGACTATTTCTAGAATTGGCTGTCTGGCCAAATCAAGTAACTGAGCAACAAGGGCCTTGGTCAGGGTGGTGACCAATAGTCACTCTAATAGAGCTTTAGAAGTCTGCTGTTGATATGGGAATACCTGTTGGAACTCCATCAATCAGGTATTTATGGTATGTGGCTTGACCAAAACCACTCTTGCCAAACCCCGAGAGCATGACGAAAGCAATTCTTTGGTCTGATGAGACAAAAATTGAACTCCAAGCACTATGTCAGTTTGAAGACCAGGCACTGCTCATCATGGAAGCATGGTGCTCCCTGCATCATGCTGCGGGAGTGCTTCTCAATAGCAGGTACAGGGAGACTGGTCAGAATTGGGAGAAGAATGAATGCAGCCAATTAAAGAGAGGTCCTTGAAGTAAAACTGCTCTAGAGTGTGTGTGACCTCAGACTAGGATGATAGTTCTCCTTTCAGTATGACAACGACTCCATGCAACAACAAGACCACGCTGAATTGGCTTCTGTCCTGAAGTAGCCCAACCAAAGCTTAACCTCGTAGAACATCTGTGAAGAGAACTGAAGATGGTAGTTTATAGACATGTCCCATCTAATCTAACAAAGTGTGAGAGCATTTGCCAGGAAGAATGGAATAAACTGGTCGTTTTGTACAAATGTAGAATTAACTTGGAATCACCAATCAATTGAAATGGCACATCTTTGGAGATGTGAAAGGAAGACTGGGAAAAAATGCAAATGCCACACAAATGATATGCAAAACTAACAAACATTAGATTCCATCCATCTGCTCATTAGTTAACCTGCTTAATTCAATTCAGGGTTGTGGGGGCCGAGCCTGTCTCAACAAGATCAAGCAGAACAACCCTGGGATGGAGATGCAGCTGATCACAGGGCACAATCACTAACAGACCCAAATCTGACCTTACAAGTAGTCACCAATTTATAACCTGTACATCTTTATTTACATATTCGTTATCCTTCCTAAGATTATAGTACAGAGCCTTCTTTGTCTGTTTTGAACTGCATTCACCCCCAGAGACTTTTAAAACTTAGTAGACAGCCATATGCTAAGTAGCCAATCATTGAACTTGTCAGAACAGGGAAGGCAGAAGAAGTGAAAGTATGTCTGTAATCATTCTGTACCCCATCTTAATGCCATTTTCTTTTTTGCAGGGTACATTTGGCCGTGAGCCACAGGCCTCAAAGCCAGAAGAGGACAGATATCTTCGGGCAGCGATCCAGGAGTATGACAATATTGCCAAGCTGGGGAAGATTATGAGAGAAGGTCCTATAAAGGTGAGCACCAAGACAGGTCACTATTACTGCTTACTACAAATCAGGTGACTCATTCCCATCAGACCGCTTTGGCATTTATCAGATCAACAATTCTGTGTTAATCACATCATCGCAACTGTCAAAAAGAAGTAGGGCAAATGAGGAGAATCCTTCAATACATTTTAAATATTTTTATGAAAATGTGCGTAAGACCGTTTTACACAAAAATCGGCCCATAAGAACAGCATGTCCATTTTATGCTTAGTTCGCATAAATAGATAAATTAAAAAAAAAACACTACTTCCATTTCAAACACTAGCATTTTTCGATTGTCACTGAAATAGCAAAAACACACAAGTCTTATTCATTGGGTAGGCATGTTTTTTCAGTTTTGTTTACAACGCTAACACAAGGTAAATCAGAATGCCGATATTAGGCATTAGGCATCTGAAACCAGATGTCTTTGTCTGGACACATGATGAACAAGTGCTTTTAAGGGTAGCCAAAGATATGGAAAATATTGAATGAGGCAGTATATGTTAGCCGATGCCGAGAATCTAGGAAATATAGACTCGATTTGTTCTAAAGGATGTCTTAATTGTTAACGAAGTCAAAAAATGCGATCTACCAAAAGTGAGCAAACATCTGAAGAACGAGTGTGCAAGTTTTTTGTTTCCCTTGGTTTATATATATTTTTTGAGTTGAAATAACTTTTTTTGAGTATTTGGGATTTCTTGAATGATATGTACAAGAAATAAAAGATGTCTTAATGCAACTGAAATCATTTGAACTTGGTGGCAGGTTTCACTTTTGCCTTTTTGCGTTTGATTCCCCTGAGATATTATTTTCATACATCTTGCTGTTGCTGCTGTAATATAAGAGAAATAGCACATTTAGAAAATGGAGACTTAATATAATAATAAAAGAATAATAAAACACACACAAGTGAGGGCTTCAGTATTAAAATATCAATGGTATCCATCAATAAGGGCACGTAAATAAAGGCGAGCTTCAAAAGGGCGACCTCAATTGGGCGCGGCGAATAAAGGCAAATGCAACAAAATTATTACAGAAAATTTATTAGATAAAGGCAATGATTGAATGTATAAAATTATCTATGAACGCCTTTATTCGCCGCGCTCAATTGAGGTTGCTCTTTTGAAGCTCGCCTTTTTGTGCGCGCCCTTATTGAATAGAGCCAATATCAATCAAAAACAGAATTGGACAGGGGGTATCTGTTCTGTTGAACCATCAAAACAAGGCGGCCAATCACAGAAATCAGGCGTCTCCACCGTTCATTTGATAAGCTTGCGACTTGCGCAAGACAAAAAGATTCAATTCTTTCACACCTACAGTGGGTCCCTCACCATCCTTCATCCATTAAGAACAGGCCTTTCTAAACCATCAAGCAAGCATTTAGATCTTTATTTGCACTTAAATCTGTGTTCCTAAGACACACGTACACTGTGACTCCCAGGTGGCCACACACTTTGTTTGAAACGTAGAACAAAAACCCACATAACTTGGAGAAACCCCAGGATAACATGCAAGGTCCACGCATGCCTGGAGTGGAACTATCCCCCTGTAAAAATGAGATTACAAAGGGGATTATCCCAATAAAACTGAAGTCAGTGCCTGTTCGGATGATAATCATTTGTTAGTAATTTTGAAAAGCTATGTTTCCATCATCCACATTGTGACCTACACATTACCAGTCATTTTTAAATGTATGTTTTAGGAAGTGATTTTAAAGAAATTCGTTTTTTGTAGTTAAAATGCCATTTCTGTGTAAGTAGAAGGCCAAAAATGAATAAGAAATGGTGTGTTTTCAAATGTTTCTGTGTTCATGTGGACTAAGCCTTTGTGGGGATGAGCAATAATTCCAGACAGCATTAGTTTAAAACCTTGAACCTGTGCTTGATTGGGGGTCCCAACTGTTGGACATCTGACTCACAATTTTTCTTCTTTACAACTGGGAAGAGTCAGATAAAACAACTCTTGTATTCTACAGTCAGGAATCTGTGGTTCTTTTATTTTTAACGCAAATCGTGTCACTGCCAGGAATCCCTGCTGAAAGTTGTCCTGGATGACTATCTGAGGCTGAAGAAGCTGTTTGCTGCAAGACTGGTCACGAAATCTACCAGCAATGGAGACCAGTCATCTGAGACAGAGGTGTGGCAATAGATGGCACAATGTTCAGGGTGATTTGCCCCATACACTGTCTCCGTGGTACAGCATGGTGTGTGCTGTGTTTGAGTGTTTGCAGTGTCAAGAAAGATCTTTTTAGCTTACTGCTCAGTTGCTTCCATATGTTATTTGCCTGGATTATTTGCTTTTTTGCCAATTTCTTTTTCCTTATAACCCTCAGCTCTCAAAACCTGCACAGTTCCGACTGATTCTTGACTTTCTGTGCATAAAGAAATCATTCCATTAAATCAAGATCTTTTTCCTTCTGGGAAGTGTAAACAACACTTTGCAACAATTATATAGTACACAGTTATTTCAGTGTATGTAGTGGACCATGGGCACCAGATTACAAGTCTTGAAGTGAGCACTTCAAGTTGAAACAACACCACACAAGAACTGTGCCTGCAAGCTGAGTAATTTACATGAAAATCTTGCACTAATACTTTTTCTCTTCTATGCATTTAGCTCATCCAGAGTGACATGGACGACGATGAGGAGGAACGGCCACAGAGGGGTACTTTACGTTTAAAGCACAAAGAACCAATTGAGTATAAAGGGCCTGATGGAATCCACATGGTCCATGGAAGTACTGGAACTCTTCTGACTTCCGACATTAACAGCCTCCCAGAGGACGATCAAAAAACCCTAGTAAGGTCACTAGAAGCCCTTCATAGTGACGGTGGACCTTACACTGACCGCAATGCCCGGACAGAGTCTGCTAAGTCTACCCCACTGCACAGAACCAAGGAAATCATTATGGAGAGTCCCCTGGAAATCACGGAGTTATGACTAGCGGAGGCCTCGCTGGTTTGATCAAAGACACCTGCTCTCCTACTGCAACTAGCATGGACTGGGCACCAGCAGTATGGAGGGCAGGCGTCGATCAGGTTGAGAGCGGTTGGGAAGAAAGACCAGGAGAGATCGAAAGTTACCTACGTGCCCTTCACTTGCAGTTGATGCACAGATAAAGCGAAGGGACAGGGAAATAGTGTGCTTCCATTCAGACCTGATGGGCTAGAAGGTAATCTAGGCCATCTTTAACCAATAAATTGGAACACTGAAAGTTTTGCTGCTAGGGTACCAGAGACAGTGACTCTTAAATCAAAGCAACACAAAGTATGGAAACTTTTAAGACATAAGAAAGGGTTTGAAAGTGTTGCAGCACCCCCCCCCCCCCCCGGGAAATTACTAGGGCAGCAGAGTTCCAATTTCTGCTGCTCCAACAGCACACTAAACAATCGGTAACCTCTGCTATACGTAAAAAGGCAAAGATGTCTCCTCCTGACCGCCGGACCTGACTAAATCAGCACGAGGCCATACTGAATGATTTATCTTACAAAAGACAAGTGCATATTCATTTTGAAGCTGCTGCAGCTGGGATTTCATTATTACGATGGCTCTTTTCAATTAAAACTCAGGGCAGCACCTATCCCTGTTACAAGAACACCTCCACACAATTAATCAATCTAGAATCTGCTAACTCCATTTATTGAAACTGGAATCAACAGTGTTTGTTTTTTAATCAAAATTTATTGGCAATACTTCCACTCCTTTTCTGCTCACACTCCTATTGCCTCTTCTCAATATGCACCATACTGGCTTAAGTTCAGCGAAGACTGGCATGGAGCAGAGCAGCCCCCAACAAATTGAACCCCACTCACTTTGGACATTGCAAGTGGGGGCTTTTGCCTTGAAACAGCAGATGCGTTTTCTGGGAATTACTTGGGGAGAAAAAAAAAAAAAAAAAAAAAAAAAAAAAAAAAAAGTAGTGTGGGTTTTGAACACTGCCACACAATGGACAGGACACGACTCAAATTTGTTCTAAAGGATGTCTTAATCGTTAACGAAACAAGTCAAAAAATGCGATCTACCAAAAGAGAGCAAACGTTTGTATTTTTGTTCATCTGAAGAATGAGTGTGCAAGTTTTTTGTTTCCCTTGGTTTATATATATTTTTGGAGTTGAAATAACTTTTTGAGTATTTGGGATTTCTTGAATGATATGTACAAGAAATAAAAGATATCTTGATGCAACTGAAATCATTTGAACTTGGTGGCAGGTTTCACTTTTCTCTTTTTGTGTTTGATTCCCCTGAGATATTATTTTCATACATCTTTGCTGTTGCTGCTGTAATATAAGAGAAATGGCACATTCAGAAAATGGAGACTTAAGTATTCAACAGTTTATGGAAGAATAATAAAACTCAAATGAGGGCTTCCATATTAAAATATCAAATACAGAATTGGACAGATGGGGGTATCCATCTGTTGGACCATCAAATCAAGGCGGC
Organism: Polypterus bichir lapradei; assembly: GCA_026402145.1. Lineage (NCBI taxonomy): Eukaryota > Metazoa > Chordata > Cladistia > Polypteriformes > Polypteridae > Polypterus > Polypterus bichir. The sequence goes on along the minus strand of JANRMT010062813.1, from coordinate 81,699,638 downwards.
CAATCACAGAAATCAGGCGTCTCCACCATTGATTTGATAATTCACACCTACAGTGGGGCCCTCACCATCCATTCATCCATTAAGAACAGGCCTTTCTAAACCATCAAGCAAGCATTTAGATCTTTATTTGCACTTAAATCTGTGTTCCTCAGACACACGTACACTGCGCCTCCCAGGTGGCCACACATTTTGTTTGAAATGTAAAACAAAAACCCCACATAACTTGGAGAAACCCCAGGACAACATGCAAGGTCTACACATGCTTGGAGTGGAATTTGAATTTAAACACGGACCACCTGCAAAGCCTGCCCAAAAACAAGTATAGCGATTTCTAACTGGGAAATGTATTGTTTCAGTTGGGCAAATCAGCAATTAAATCTAAGCTCCTTAATCTCACTTAGCAGTGCTAATTAGCTGATTGATCTGTCAAGGCTTACAGTGTCACTTTGAGCAGCACCCATGTGAACAGTCTCGTTACTTCCCAACAGAACTGGTTTTGGACAAGTGTGCCCTGCATTGCACTGGCATCCTATCCAGTGCTGGTTCCTGCTTTTAACAATTTCCATCGAGTGTAATAAGGCCCAGCTACTATGCAGTATCAAAAAGGCAGGGCTTCTGGGGGGGGTGGTGATCCACCACCTTTAGACTCTTATATTCCATGGTACAAAATGACCAACAGACTTTCTGAACATTTTATCAATGGCATATTGAGTTTAATTTTTTCGAACTCTGGTTAAACGTAGAGGGGAGGCTTGCATCACAATACATCAGTTGAAAAGATGGGTTAACATTCACCATCCAAATTACATTACAACCTTTTCCTTTTATGCAAATGATAGTGACTAGGATCATATTGTTCCATCTTGCCATACAATGTAAAATACAGTAAGTACAGATCACCACCACAACTTCAATCCAATGGTTTCCTTTACTTATTCAATGGATTGATCCTGGAGCTCAACCCACAACATTACTTAAAGCCCATTAGAAAACAACAAGGGGTCAAAATACACAATGCATTACAAAAAAAGTACACATTTGTAATCCTTATACCCATCTACAAACTTGAATCAATTTACTTGGTTGCCTTTTGTGTCCAGAGTAAAGACAAAAGAGAAAGCATTTAAAACTGTCCCATTCATATAGTGAACCCAAAAACACTTCTACCATAATTGGCTTTGGCAGATTTCTTATACATGTCTATCCCAAATACAGTCAAGCCACCCATTAATCCATTCCTACTCAATGTAACCCACCATTCTTGCACTCGCACAGTGTATCAAAGACAAAAAACTTGTCAATTTGGAATTACAGTGGAACCTCGGTTCGCGACCATAATTCGTTCCAAAACTCTGGATTTAACCTGATTTGGTCGTGACCCGAAGTAATTTCCCCCATAGGATTGTATGTAAATACAATTAATCCGTTCCAGACCGTACGAACTGTATGTAAATATATTTTTTTAAAGACTTTTAAGCACAAATATAGTTAATTACACCATAGAATGCACAGTGTAATAGTAAACTAAATGTAAAAACACTGAACACTGAGACAAACACCCAGGCTCCCTGCTCCGCTGCACGCGAGCCTGCTCTCTCTCTCTCTCTCTCTCTCAGCTGTACCGAGCCTCTCTCTTGTGCTCACTCTCGCTCTGTCAAAAGTGCCTACACTGGACAAGTGTCAAAACCAGATATTGGATCAATGGAGGGCAGTCATCTGGTCCAACAAATCCAGTTTTCTGTTGCATCATGTGAACAGCCAGTTTTCCCATGCACTGTTCATGCTGGGAAGGGATGGCATAAAGGATACATTGTGAAAAGATGACAACCCAGTGGAGTAGGATGATTTGGAAATTGTTCTGCTGGAAAACCATGGGTTTGGACATTAATACAAATATTAATTTGATGCATGCCGTGTACTTAAATCAGTGGAGACTGGGTACACCACTTCATTGCAACCGTACACTCGGACCCTGAATCTTTCAGCAGGATAATTGCACCCTGGCACACAGTACCAACTGTTCAGGAATGGTCTGAGGAGCACGATTAGACAAAGTCTGGTTTTTGAGCCTCATATTTCTCTATGGTTTGCACATCTGGACTTCTAATTGCCAGTTAAGGGCAGCATGTCGGCAATTAACTTCTCTCAATGAATGACATGCTCTTTTCCTTTTTTTTTTTTTTTTTTTTTTTTTTTTACACATTCTTCTCAATCGAAAATGGACAAAACATGGTGTGGGATGTACATCCTCATGTAAACCTATATAATTAGAACACACTGCAATCCTTAAAATTAAACTAAGGTGGACTGATGGCTTGGAGGGTAGGGATCTGCACTGGCAATCAGAAGGCTGATGGTTCAAATCCCAGAATTTATTCAACCCCATTGTTAAGCTGCATCCAGCCCTCCAATTTTCAAGAAAGCCTCCGAGGTTGGTGGCAGGATTGGCACTCCAGCCACTGGGGAAGAGAAGGAGAGAGAGACAGAGAGAGAGAGACAGAGAGAGATGGCCCAAGTCTTTGGACTGTGAGAAGAAAACCATGGAGTACAGGGAGGACACAATCTTCATGCAAGGAGAAACCATGAGCCAAACCCTGGTTTCCTCACTGCAAAGAAAGCAGTGCTACCAGTCCACCACTGTACTGCCCTTGTGTGAAAAGTAATGACTGCTATTGCTGCTTTAGTAGAATTGTGTGTCTAACTCCTAGGCAGAATCACCATTCAATGTAGAAGCAGGGTAACACACATTTACGGTAACGAGACGCAAGACCAGAGCAGCATGGGATCATCGTGAGCATATAGCACATTGCAACACAATTGTGGAGTCCATGCTTTGGTGGGTTGGGACTGTTTTGGAGTAGCAGAATAATACATCAGGTGGTCCTAAGGTTCACCCTCACTGCATACATCCAGTTAGCAGTATATATTCAACCATCACCATTGTAGGAACAGTAAAAAGCTGTTACCTACCATAACTTCAAAAGCAAAGAATGACAATTAAAGCTAGACATATTTTTAAACTGTGATTAAGACTGAGGGGAGTCTAAATTATGCATTTACTCATCTGCTTATTCCACTTAAAACCATAGATAGACAACAGAATTGACAAAAAAAAAAAAAACAGGGTTTGACTTTTTCAGGTTGGTATTGTACCCAAAACCCCACAAATAAGGATCATAAACATAAAATTCAAGTGTTGTTACTATAAAACTGCAGTAGTACAACTTAAGAGAAAGACGGACACAAACATGTTATTATACTTAAGTTTTATTTAAGTTTCAGTTTCAAGATTTGTCAACAGTTAATCAAAAGCAACTTTAAAGAGAATGGAATTCCCAGCAAAGGGAATTATTTCAGATTGTTAAAAACTGCCAGCATGAACTAGAATAGCAGATAGTGATGGCAGGTAATTTTGTACACAAAAATATGCAAATAATCCGTTAGCTAAATTATTAAAACATCCAACCTGATAAAAAGCTAATTAACATTTTGCAAAAGACTTGTTTTTGCACTTCATTACATGATGAGGCAACCACCCTGCAGGATCCTATGATGCAAGAGCAACAACCACCTTTATAGTTCAACTAAAGTTGAAGGCTGGCTATTCATTTAAAGAGGATTAAGGGAGGAAACAAAAAAACACCAAATTTTTTTGTGTGTGTGTGTTTTACAAAAACCCGTAACCAGCAATACTTTAATAAGCGATTTTCCTCATACCCCTCTTCACCACACTCAAAAAACAAAACACAAAAAAAAAAAGAAAAAAAAAAGTTACATCTTCACAAGGTAATCTACCCAAAATGAAACAGAATTATAAAATTTTAAATACATTTTCCCTGCTGCTGTAAAAGAATTTAAATATAGAAATTTAATACCCTACAGTAAAGTGTCACTAGTCCTAGTGGCGGATAAGATAAGAGTGAGTGGATGAGTCCATTTTAATCTTACACGTCAGTATTGCAAGAGACATTTCTCAAAAAAAAAAAAAAAAAATGTACAGGCGCTAAATTGGAGTTCTTTGTAGAGCTTTCCTTTCATTCCCCACAGATGCATACAGGCAAATAAATGCAAGTTGTACTTATTGGTTTGCCGAAACATTTGCTAGCTCAGAAATGTTTTAGCTATCTAAATCATAAAAGGATTTATTTAAACAAAAAAAAAAAAAAAAAAAAAGTCATTTAAATTAACAGAATTCCTCCAAAACAGCAGCAGAGGGAAAATGAGACAAAAAATGCCACTTCACCGTTTTCAAATTTCCCATCCTAAGCCACTGGCACAAAAGACTAAAACAAATCTGATTTCTTAATAAAAAAAAAAAAAAATAAAAAAAAATAAAATAATAATTACAAAGCAGATCTACAATTTTGTCTAATGCATGACGGGATTAGTTCCACACATGGCGCTTGCAATGTTCAACAGCCTGCAAAGAGACGGGGGGGAAAAAAAAAAAAAATTTTACACAATCAGTAATTTCACCAAATCAAGACAGAAACTGCATCAAACTGAAGTAAAGGCTCAATGAGGTTTGCAAATCAATTCAAAATCCACTCAACACCCAGTAAGACAAAGCAAGAGACCCAAGTGACTCGTTTGCTTCTTTAACAAAACACTGGGCTCTTATAATGTAGTGTAGTAGCACTTAAAATAAGAAATCAGACCATTGTAGTAGGCTGGAAAGAACATTTAAATATCTTCCTGCACCTGCTTTCAGTAGGGAAGAACCCCCAATATTTCCTTTAGGTCAGAGAACATCAGGAAAAAAAAAAAAAAAAATCTTCTTGCATATTAAAAACACCTCCATTCTGTAACCCAGATTAAATTCTTTTCTTTCTATCCAGTCTGTATAGTGACAACATATACTCACATTGCAACGGGACGCAGTATCCATATTTTTGCACCAGAAAGCAGGTCCCCAAGTACACTCCTCTACTCCCAGAATTGGATACTTGTTTGCAGAAACACAAGCCCCAAGTTTCTTTATATTTAAAAAAAAAAAAAAAAAAAAAAAGGAATTTAACAAAGAGTCCTAAAGATAGAGTTCCAATTCAGATGTCTTATGTGCAACAGCTAGAGATTTACTAGAAAACCTTGACAAAACCTTTCTGCAACTTTGACAACATAGTTGATGTGCTGCTCAAAACAGAATGCAGAAAACAGGAACTAAAATGCATATATTGATAAAAGATATACCAAAAAAAAAAAAAAAAAAAAATGCAGAGTGAAAAACGTTTCGGACTCCTCCAAAATGCATAAATGGGTGGTAACAAGAACAGTTATATATACCTTGGAAAGGAAAGGGAAAAAAAAAAAAAAAAAACCACACCACGGAATACTCACTGTGCACACAAAGTCAGGATCCATCATTTGCAGGAGAAGCTGAACAATCATTGGTTCATACTCTTCCACCATCTGGTCACACTGCAGCAGAAGAAGAAAGAAGAAATGAAAACTGACATCTCATCCTGTTCCTCTAAACCTTGAGAATAATTTATAAATTCAAGTCAAGTTTAGACATTTACAGTATTAACATGGGGGGTGGGGGGCGGTTTGGGAGGGAGAAAGAATACAACACACGAGTCTTGTATTTAAATACCAATCCATCTCATTTCCCTGAAAACTCATCTTTAAATGTGGAGGTCTCAAAAATGTTTATCTGACAAAGTCTCCACCACCCATTAAGGGAATCTCAATTGGCAGGTCACAGCAGTGTCACACTCCTGATGACCCAGAATTTATCCCAATCTTTTAAACAGCAATGCACACTGCAAAACTATGAAAAAATAAAACAAAAAGGAACAAGGATTTAAAACGGCACATTCAAGCCAAAAAAAAAAAAACACCACACAACCCACAACCACCACACACACACCCCCCCCAATTTTTCAAAGCAGCAGGAGCACACCCACAATGCCTTGGCTTAGCAGAAAGTGGTTCAGGACAGGACCCAATATGCTGCCTGTAAGATTCACTCACATAAACAATACTACACAACTGAACACTAGAAAACTTCTGAACAGCACCTGCTTCTCAGATTTAACGCTAATTTCACAGCCACACCTACTGCTATACTCAAAAGGGATCTGTAAAAGAGAACAAAGCCAAGTTTTTCAGCCATTTCCCCCATCATAGTCTTCATTTCCAGAATCCTAGCGAGTTGGCAGCACACTCTCCTAAAGCCAGTCATGTAATGCAATATATCCAGTGATTCACTCCAAATAGAAATCAGACAGGCTAGATTGTCTAGTTGCTGGGGTTAGGGTTGTGTCTATGCAAACTGACAGCAAAATGTTTATCTTAAAGTGCACTGTAGATAACTTAGCAACAAGAAACAAGGAACACGCATGTTTTGAACCTTGCAAAAAAAAAAATAAGAAGCTTGTCTTTTTGATGCATTATGTACTAAAACCAAAATGAATACCACTGGTTCTGTCAGGCAGCGAGAGAACTTTGAAGGATTAGCTTTTCTTCTTTTTGTGCAGTCCAGATGTCATTTCACATACCACTATAGAAAAGTAAAAAGGGCCAGGGATTGCTGCCAAACTTGCTGTAATCTTAAACCCCTCTTTACCGTCTATCACAAAATGGGGTGAGAGTGACTGTGCTGGTAGATCAATACTTGGTTAGTAAAGCAGACATAGGCAGTAGTGAAAGTTTTTAAAAAAAAAAAAAAAAAACCAACACTGGAGAACCTGCATTACTTATCTGTTCTATCACCAAGTCCCATAGAATCTGTAATGCAAATGATCAGCATTATATACCTGTGGGGCAGTCCCATCCAATTTTGGCTGTTACAGGTCCGGGGGATTATAGCACTGGCCTCGCTAAACATTATGGAGCACTGGAGAAAAAATGGTTTCCTAAACCGGACAAATTATCAGTAAAAAATTCAACTAAATCGGTGAACGCAGCAAATTCACTACAAACAATGCTTTGGCAAAATTCACTGATCAACACTAAGAGGCAGCAGTTTTAGGCCATGCAAGTTGACATGGTCTGGCAAGGAAATCAGCAACTGCAGCTGGTAAATCTGACATGTCCTACAAAGGGTTGTAATCTCTTAAAATGTCATTATACAACAAGGCCCAAGCTACCTGTATAGATACCACATTTATTTCAGTGGCTCATTTGGATATAATGATAGATTTAAATCAACCCGATTTATATAAACACAATACTGCACTTCAAAAAGAAAGTTACAAAAATAAATAAATTAATTAATTAAAAAAAAAAAAATGGGCTAGGTTTAGGTTGTCTTTAAACAAAGCACCCTTAATTTTTGAATTGTTGGATATGCTTGAAGAAACAAATTATGCATTACAGTAGACCCCCGCAAAGTTGAGGTTCAGGGTTTGAGGACTCAGATTCTAAGAAAAAATCCGTGAACGACTATCTATTAATGGTTAGCAGAAAGCGCAAATATCCTCCGCAATTTTATGGAACAGGAAGTAACCGCTGAGGGAAACATGGTTTGGAATGGTGAAAGTAGCCAATCCGAGAGCGTTATTCATTTCTCTTTGCTGCTGATTGACTGCTGCCCTGTCTCCAGCCGACTGTCCTCGTGTTTTCCTAATTTTTTTCTTAAAAACGCACAATGTCACCGAAACGCCCTGCACCTTCTAAGGCTTCTGGCACTGAGCCTAAGCAGCAGAAGTAGTTTAAAACACTCCAGGAGAAGGTTGAACTACTGGATTTGCTCCGGGAACTAAAAGGTTATGCTGCAGTAGTGTGTCACTATGGCATTAATGAAAGCACCGTACGCTACATAAAGAAATAAACAGTGATCTGGACTACCGTATCTGCAAGTTTCTGTGACAGTGCCAAAAAGGTAACAACCGTAAGGAATAAAAATATCGTCAGGATGGAATCTGCCTTGCATTGTGGATCACCGACTGCAGGATGAAGAACATCCCCTTGGACGGTAACATCATCCGTGAGAAAGCACGGAAATTGTACCAGCAGTTCGCTACACGAGATTATGTAGCAACTTTCCATCACAATGTTTCTGAAACCTATAAAGAAAAGCCAGCATGAAACCCCACCAGAAGAAGACCCATCCAAAGATACGACGACTCCTGAAGAGGCGCCACCCGAGGAGTTCTAAATCGTCTGAATTGTACTGCACAGCAACTTCATCAATATCATTCATCATTGGCGAGTACCCATACATTTTACTGTATTTTAAATAAATGAAATTATGTATTTACTCTACTTAAAGAAAACGCGCTTACATGAATTACAGTACGTATAGCAGTAACATCTGTATTTTACATTCCAACACCGTGAGAGACATAGCAGTGCAATACTGTACAGTAGAAGGGTTTATCTTTACATTCTGTAATTAGGTAATGTATTAAGCCGAGTTTGCAATGAAATTAAAGTGCTTTGGGGGCATATGGTATTTATGGCTTAAACTATAAAAATAGGCATTTAAAAGGCATTTTTAACCACATCTAAAAGTGTTGGTTTTTCCTCAATTTGCGGGGGCTCTAGGAACGTAACCCTCGTGAATTTTTGGGGGTTACACAGAGAGAGAGAGAGAGAGAGAGAGAGAGAGAGAAAAAAAAATTCTACACAGTGAACAATATTTTAATATGGTGCATCTGGAAAGTATTGACAGCGCATCACTTTTTCCATATTTTGTTACGTTACAGCCTTATTCCAAAATGGATTAAATTCATTTTTTCCCTCAGAATTCTACACACAACACCCCATAATGACAACGTGAAAAAAGTTTGAGATTTTTGCAAATTTATTAAAAATAAAATTGAGAAAGCACATGTACATAAGTATTCACAGCCTTTGCCATGAAGCTCAAAATTGAGCTCAGGTGCATCCTGTTTCCCCTGATCATCCTTGAGATGTTTCTGCAGCTTCATTGGAGTCCACCTGTGGTAAATTCAGTTGATTGCACATGATTTGGAAAGGCACACACCAGTCTATATAAAGGTCCCACAGTTGACAGTTCATGTCAGAGCACAAACCAAGCATGAAGTCAAAGGAATTGTCTGTAGACCTCAGAGACAGGATTGTCTCGAGGCACAAATCTGGGGAAGGTTACAGAAAACTTTCTGCTGCTTTAAAAGGTCCCAATGAGCACAGTGGCCTCCATCATCCGCAAGTGGAAGAAGTTCAAAACCACCAGGACTCTTCCTACAGCTGGCCGGCCATCTAAACTGAGCGATCGGGGGAGAAGGGCCTTAGTCAGGGAGGTGACCAAGAATGTGATGGTCACTCTGTCAGAGCTCTAGAGGTCCACTGTCACTGTGCAGAGAGAACCACCTTCCAGAAGGACAACCATCTCTGCAGCAATTCACCAAATCAGGCCAGTATGGTAGAGTGGCCAGACGGAAGCCACTCCTTAGTAAAAGGCACATGGCAGCCCGCCTGGAGTTTGCCAAAAGGCACCTGAAGGACTCTGACCATGAGAAACAAAATTCTCTCTGGTCTGTTGAGAAAGATTGAACTCTTCAGTGTGAATGCCAGGCATCACGTTTGGAGGAAACCAGGCCAATACCACCCCTACAGTGAAGCATGGTGGTGGCAGCATCATGCTGTGGGGATGTTTTTCAGCGGCAGGAACCGAAAGACTAGTCAGGATAAAGGGAAAGATGACTGCAGCAATGTACAAAGACATCCTGGATGAAATCCTGCTCCAGATCGCTCTTGACCTCAGACTGGGGCGACAGTTCATCTTTCAGCAGGACAATGACCCTAAGCACACAGCCAAGATATCAAAGGAGTGGCTTCAGGACAACTCTGTGAACATCCTTTAGTGGCCCAGCCAGAGCCCAGACTTGAATCCGATTGAACATCTCTGGAGAGATCTTAAAATGGCTGTGCACCAACGCTTCTCATCCAACCTGATGGAGCTTGAGAGGTGCTGCAAAGAGGAATGGGCAAAACTGGCCAAGGATAGGTGTTCCAAGCTTGTGGCATCATATTCAAAAAGACTTGAGGCTGTAATTGCTGCCAAAGGTCCATCGACAAAGTATTGAGCAAAGGCTGTGAATACTCATGTACATGTGATTTCTCAGTTTTTTGTTTTTTTTTTATTTTTAATAAATTTGCAAAAACTTCAAGTAAACCTTTTTCACATTGTCATTATGGGGTGTTGTGTACAATTCTGAGGAAAAAAATGAATTTAATCCATTTTGGAATAAGGCTGTAACATAACAAAATGTGGAAAAAGTGATGCAATGTGAATACTTTCCTGATGCACTGTATATCAACAATAAATGGCATATTCTAGCCATAATATATCACCATGGAATTCTGTATTTGCTATATACAGTACCATCCAGGAAGAAGCCTCTTGAGATCTTCTACTCTGACACATACTTGGTGATTGAAGGGAAAAGACAGTTCTATTCAAAATGGTTTGCTACATTCTACCCATCAGCAGCACGACCCCTCTAAGCTCCAGCAGCGAGAGAAGAGATTTTAAAAAGTTGCAATAACATTTATTTCACATTTTGGGCTCCGATTCCGATTTTCACAAAGTAGGGCTGCACATTTTTTTTTTTTTTTTTTTTTAAATGCACTTCAGTACATACAATATGGAAATACGCTCAATGCCTATTGGAACAAGGGTGTTCAACTCGGGTCCTAGAGTGCTACTGTGGCTGTGGGTTCCCATTCAAACCCTTTTCTCAAGTAGTGAGCAGTATTTGCTACTAATGATCTTTTGCCTTAAATTTTAATTGACTTGCCATTTAAGACAATATCTGAAAATAAAAAGGGTGAAGGTCTCAGTAAAACTGATCTACTCAATTCCACCAGACATTGACTTTTTTTTGGGGTGGAAGACAGTTTTGGAAATTTCTGCTATGATGATTCATGAGTGGGTCTTTAAGCAGACATGTTGAGGCAAGATACCCCAATACACAATTATCAAGAAACTACACAATTGTATAGCAGAAAGCTCAGGAGTAACTTGAATAGATATTGAAACAGTCTAACAAAACCACTCTGGAGAGCAGAGGGACTTTCAAAGGAGTTTCCACTTTATATATATAAAAAAAAAAAAAAAAAAAAAAAAAAACACACTTAATTTCAAGGACAAATGACGACATCACTTTTCTACATAGTCACCCTTCCTTTGTGATGTAATTTTCCCAGTGTCATACCAATTTTTTAATGCCACCAGCAAAAATGTTTTTGGTTGAGAGTATAGCCACTGATGCACTGCTGCTTTCACATCAGGGTTCTTTCTTCATTCCTCATGGTTGTGGCTGTAGCTGGACGTCCGGAGCATTCTGTATCCGTCACACTCGTACGGCCATTTTTGAACATTTCAATCCACTCAGATGACTGTACAAGAGAGAACCTTATCCCCATAATGAGTATACATGCAGAAATGAATTTCAGCTCCTGGCACACTTTCTGCCCATAAAAAAGCGTATGACGGAACACTGTTCCTCTTTGGTACAATTTATAAGTTTTGCAGCTATCTTCAGCATAGGGTGACAACTCTTATATTAAATAGCAAGGGCAGCCAGCTTGCCAAAAAGAAATAGTCACATGACACTCTCAGACATGACAAATTACTACTCCCACCTTCACCATTTCCAATGAAAATACAAAAATGCGGAAAGTTTTTAAAATGGCTCTCAAAACATCAGAAGGAAAAAAAAAAAAAAAAGGATGGCTAAGGCAATGCCAAATACTATCAAGAGGTAATTTAAACTGTCATACAAGAGTTGGATTTTAGGAATCCATAGCTGGAGCCAATAGTGTAGACTCACTCAAACACCCATAAAGTGACATCACTCAAAACTACTGGCACTTCATCCTTGCAGGCACAATATTTGGCTTCCACCAGACCAGCCAAAAATGTATCCATAAGAGAGTTTTCATTGCTGCACGCACAACATTTAAGTTTCATGAGTAAATTGAGCTATTAAAATAAAGGGAGGTTTCCATTGACTAGTATAATTAATTCAACTTGCTGGTACCAAGAACTAAACTTTGTTTGGCAAGTTTTGCTTGTTCAATATTAGTGTCAAGGTGTAATAAGTGTATGGAAGTTATTCATTGCTACCTTGCTATTGGCATGTATTTAATGCAAATTACTTAATCAAGAATATTATAAATAAATTAAATGACTCCAATTACAACCTTATAACAGAATTGTTCATGAACACTACCATAGCAATATCCACCGATGTCTTAGAACTGCACAGCTCACCTGCTGCCTCACTGCATCAGGAAGGAAGCTGCACATCTTCTCCACAGCTGCCTCTATTTCGGCCTCAGTAGAATTCTGTTCCAGGAGCTTATCAACATAGGAAATTGCCATCTTGCACACTTGACAGTAATCACCAGCTTTGAAACTTTCTTGGTTCATCACCGCTGTTAATGTAAAACAATTTAAAAGAGTAGATAAACAGGAAGAGTGACATACTACAGTAGTTTGTAACAGCTGATAAATATTAGCATCCCAAAAGAGGGAACATGCTTCTTAAAAAGTACAGTGTAGGTGTACTCACGGATGTAGAGGCGGTTGGCTTGTTTACACAATCCTAACATAGTACACACAGATTTGGGATCAACTTCCTGCAGAAGTATTTCAAGGATTGCTTTTCCATAAGCCTCAATAAAGTCTTGACATTGAGCAGTCAACGTGGAAGGCAAAATAGAGCACACCTTCTCCATAGCCTGGATTAGAGACTCCTGGAATGCAGTTTGGAAAATGTGCATTTTAGAAACATGGAGGGGATGGGAAGCACTTCTCCAAAAAGAGAAATAAGCATTAAAATTGTATATAAAAAGTTCAAAACATTAAAATATGAGACCGGTGGCGGTTAACACACCTTCTCACACCCCTCATTTATATAGCTCTTTGCTAACCTGCTCAAAAGCATATGAAAAAGGATAGTGGAGAGACACATGCTTCATCCAGGATGATGCGACGGATTTCTGGTGGTGT
>JANRMT010062813.1:81623450-81681710 GCA_026402145.1 Polypterus bichir lapradei | reverse complement strand
GAGAGAGAAACACACACAACCACATCTCTCACCAGATAACATGCAATACAAGGAGAGATGAAAAGGCCCAGGTGTCTGAACTGCTCAAATGTCTTCACCACAACACACACACACACACACACACACACACACACACACTTCCTTTAAATCAACAAGAACACCACTGCTACACTTTTGTTAGAGAAGTTGCATCAACTATTAGTTCATCATGCAAGGTAGTCAATGAATGTCTATGAGTAACTGTGCTAAAGTGACAGTTTTGCTGTGCTTTCCCTAACATCCAAGTTTTGCCCCTTTGCTCCTTTCCTCCCTTGTGCCAAAGTGTCTCCCAGCAACACTGCCAGTGCTCTACATGCAAGCCAGACCCAGTGACCAGATACAAGACTGCCTTGCATGCTGTTTTAAATGTTTAAGAGCAATGGTTATACTTCAGACATTGCATCTACCGAGTACTGTTACAGCAAATTGAAATCATCCAAGGCCTAAGTAACTCACAGTAAGCAAGCTTGTATCTGGCAGTCGAAGGGTGCACAGTGAGTAACGCTCTACCAGCGAACAGCAAGACTTAAGACTATTCTCAAGTCTGACACTGTATAGAGAAGCATCAAAACAGTGTTACAGAATTCAAAACATACCTGATCCTGAAGTTCATAAAAGAAAACAGAGAAAAAAAAAAAAAAAGAAATAGGACACAGATAAATCAAGAGAACAGGCTGAAAGGGAAAACAAAGGCAGAATCAAGATTCCCTTTTAAAACAAAGTCTTTCAAAACAAGCCACGCTCCAACTTAGAGTTAAACATGTTGGTCACAACCCAATCCCAAAATAAAACCAGTCAGTATGAACAGGGGTTGGGGGGAATAAAACACACACAACCCACTCCACGTAGCCAAAGAGAAGTTTCGTAAGCTTAACAAAAAAAATAAATAAATAAAACCCACACACACACACACACACACACCAGAAAAGATGCTCTCCTTGTATAAAAGCATAAATTAAGTTTAAAAGACTTTGGGTCAACAATAAATGCTGGACTAGTACAACCACCATTTCAGAGGGGAGGCATTTAAACTTGAACAAAAGGTTGAAAAGAAAAAGGTGAAGACTCTAACATATTCTGGGAAACCAAATCAAGAGCAGGTTTAAAAAAAAAAAAAAAAAAAAAAAAATTCACTTGAATTACAACTCCATATAGGAGCATGGTATGATCAATAGTTTATATGAAACCAAAAACACCACACCCCACAATTAAAAAAAGAAGATTATTAACAAAGGCAGCCTTTAAATCACACCATCATATTATACAGTATAATAACATAGCACCAAACTCGCCTTTACTAACCTTCTTAAAGACACTCGTCTACATTCAAAATCATTCAATGCCTTCTCCAGTACAGGACAAATGAACTAATGAGGTTTTGAGACAAGAAAAACTTCAAAACACTACACACCAGTTTTCAAATTTCAAGCCCATGAAGTCCAAACTTCCCTGCCATATTTTATTCTTACTATCTACTGCCAAACAAAAACTGCCCATACTATTATAATACTACTCACTTCTGTCAAGAATGGCAGGTTTTTCTACAAGAGACCATGCCAACGGTAAGAAGTCACTGACAATGCATTTCAGTTTATGTCCAGTGATGTGACTGACATAGTCAATGATGCACAGAGTTTGTCTGCACATTGATTTCAGCAAGGCTTCTGCCATAATGGAACCTTGACAGTGTAATGCTAGGAAGGCTAAGAATCTTCCGCAACACTACTTTTTAGCAAAAAAGTATAGTGAATGGTTTACAGGACTTTTTTTTTTTTTTTTACTTTATGTAAGGCTTCAATCAAGTTATTCTGGCTGTATAAGCAGCAAGAAAGAATGGCGACGAATGCATACCACCATTCAAAATAACATTACTAATACAGATCAAGCACGGACTAAGAAATTTTAAAACATCTTTGCAGCAATACTGTCTACTATTATAACACCATGCCTTTAAAAAGACCAAAAGGAGGGGGAAGAGGGGGAAAAAAAAAAAAAAAAAAAAAAAAAAAAAAAACCACCACACACCACTCCCACACAACACATTAGTAGTTAAGAAGCTGTTCAAAGGTAATACATGCGATTTCAAAAACGCCTGCACACTTGTGAACTTGAAATCAAAAATAAGGCGAAATAAAGTAGCAGTACAATACTCACCATGGACATCAGCTGCTGAAAAATCAGTGGCCCATACTGCGAAACATATTCCTTACACTGAACACAAAACACAAGGAGTCAGAGGGGGGTATACAAAATTCATGGGTATTTCAAGCAGTAAAAAAAAATAAAATAAATAAAAGTAAAGCATAAATCAGATTTTGGGCAAAGCAACATCACAATATGGAGCTACTTACCATATCACTGAGCCCAGGTCCAAGCAGTTCACATTCTTTTTCAAGACGGTTAATATAATCTTTTATAAAAGTGGAGTTGGCCTTGGCAGCTGCCTGTGCATCAGTGATAAACACAACACAGTCGTGGCATATATCTCCATTACCCTACACACAAAAACAGCAGCCATTTCATTCGAATGAAAAAGTTAATACAACCAACAACTGAAATAGCCAAGATGGTTAATAATTACACTGTGTATATTTTGCATTACAACATACAGCTACTTAGCTCTCCCCCTCTCCCTACAAACACTGGTGCCTATACATAAAATGGCAACAGACCCTGTATTTACTCAATGACAAAGTAAAACCTTCAATAAAAATTAACAAGGTTGAAATGTTTTCTTCAGAACTACATAATGTTGCTGCACCAATTATAAAATTTAAGAAATTAAACCCAAAAAGGAATTTAAAAAAAAAAAAAAAAAAAAAACCCACACACACACATACAAGGGGAGAAGGGAGGTATTAAAAGTAATTGGCTGAGAACTGCAAAAGTCAGTTTTCTAGCTGCTACTCTAGCCACACTGCCTTGGAATTAAAAATGCACAACACTTAGCTTTCAACCCCAAATTACAAAAATTTCCTCATTTCTTTACGTATTCCAATCCCACTCATGCTTCAAATGTAACCACTGGATGAAGCAATATATGCTTAACATTTGTAAACCTGTAGTAAATTAGCCAGACTTGTACTTCATCAGAATTTACAACTATGGTACATTTAATGGCAAACACTACCTTTTCAGGAATCGCCTTAGGTTGTTCTTGTGGGTAGAGAAGAAGGGGGACATTTGCAATGAATGGGGACACAATTTCAGAAAGGTCAGCATCTGGGATCTCATTGGAAAGGATCTTTTGTACTTCAGCCATCTCTTTCTGCATAGAATGGCACAAACCAAGGGCACCACATGCTACATTTGGATCGTCCTATTGAAAATTAAATAAAGCAGCAGTACAACCAAGAAGGATCAAATGAGCACAAATAAATTTCAAGTCATAACTACATAAGCAAGCATAAAGCCATTAATCTTACCAGTTCACCAGTGATAATGCCAAAAACAACTGGAAAGTAATTGTCCACCATCTCCTTACAGTCCGATGACAAAGTCTTATCTGGAATCAGCTGACAAGCTTTTTCAAGGTAGTCCATTATTTCTGGCTATAAACAAAAAGTACCATTATAACCAAATCACATAAAAGACATTTGGAACTTTTGACTCCGACTTGCTGCACTTAAAACATTTCATAAACTCTGAAACTTGACTCAAAAACAAGTTGAAGGACTTACTGCAAGAGGAATCTTATTTTTCTAGTTATCACTCCCCTAGTTTGATGTGCAGAAGATCCTTTAGAGCAAGTGCATGCTAAAGACAAACATTCATACCTCAGTAGAATTGTTCTTCAGCAGATTGCCAATAACTGTCAGAACTTCTTTGCAAAGGTCACAAGGCACACTTTTCTAAAAGCAAAGAATATTTTTGTGAGAAAGATTTTTATACAAATACCTGGGAATTGGCATAAACCTGGATATATAAAATATAAAAAAAGTCTAGTCTCTATATTAGAAAGAAGCTCAATGGGCTAATTCTAAAATTTTGGAATGTTAAATAGCATCAACTAAAGCATTATGAATTAAAAATGCAGAGGCAAAAGCCCATATTAAGAAGCAAGTTCAAAACTACCTGGTTGATGTGAGTTTCAGAATACAATATTTAGTGCTTTGTTTAGTACTACATTTAGGAAATGGCTTGTCAGCATTAGGGACGTAGGGGAGAAAAATCACTTTAGATTAGAAAGGGCATGTTGAATGACAAAACAAAGCAGTCTTCTAGTCTAGGCTTTCAGTTTCTGTATATAAACTTTAGATTTAAGAAGTGTCAATACACAACAAATTTATAATAAAATAATAAATAAACCACAGGAAGTAGAACTTTACAGTTACTCACCGCAGTAGGTTGGTTCCAGACATTCTCCTGACAGTGGCTTACTGCACCACACTGGGAAGCGGTTTTTACATTCTGACACCAGTAAGTGGAGCCCTTTGTACACTGCTCTTTCCCAAGCAAAGGAGAAGCTGTAGCTGGGGATAGGATTAAAAAAACAAACACCACACACAAAGTGTTACAGACTGACAGACAGAGAGCAAGAGAGGGAAAAAAAAAAAAAAAAAAAAAAGATTCCACCTGGAAGGAGAGTTAACTTCACTAAAAACAGGGTGCACAGAGCAAGTACAAATGTTCATACAAGTGTAACCTGACAGGCTGGCATTGAATCAAAGGGTTGGATCCTGCCTTGCATCAAATGCCATGCAGCTTCGTATAACTCTGTATTTGGATAAGCCAATTTGAAATAGGACTGAATGACCCAATAAAAAGGTAAAGCCACAGGCCACAACTACTTTAACCTTTTAGAATTCTTATGCTATCCTCTGATCCAAAGTTCCTTTTAAATTTTCACTTTAAACTGGCAGAATTTTTGAAATATCAAAATTCCCCTAGAAGTTAAAGGGACGTTGCAGTTGACAGAATCTCTTTTCAATTGTGTTTCCAGCTTTAGCAGTAGTAGATATAAGGTAGGTGACCTTGTTAATATAAACCCTAAAACAGCAACTTTTAAAAGGTCATAATGTTATTTTAACAGAACAATGAAAAACTTGTTTAGTGAGCAGTACACTACCTTCACTGCTATTTTACTATCTTCCTTTATGCCACCACTCTAAATTCCATGCCAAATGGAGCTTAAAAGTAGAAAGCAGAATATAGAGGTGGATTTTTCTAGAGAAAACTAGATCAGGCCATCTTAATCTACCACAAACAATTAAACTCATATGAGATGAGCAGGAGCACACTGTACAGTAGAGGCACTTTCCACATGAAACACCATTCATTAATATGCAGTTTATTTGCAATTGGGACATTTGCAATTTATGTGATGTAGCAGTGCATTCCGTTTGAAATGCAACATTAGTAAATTTCACATTTGTGTTTTGCCATGAATAGCTGGTTAATCTTCAAACATAGGACACTGAACGCACGTCCCTTATGCTTGTAGCTATTAATTTATAGTTGCCTTTCACTGGCTGGATTTCCTAGTTTTGTTCTCTTAACAGGAAGTACTAAATCCAACATTTCTTTGAGACTATGCCCCACCTTGCTGTTACCTACCAAGCCTCATGACAGTGTCATAGATCTCTGCTACATGTTTATATGGCCTCTCATTTCCAGGGTGAGCACATGCTCCCATCAAGACCATTTTGTACTCATCATGATGCTCTTTACCCAGTGCTCTTGTTCTGTTTTTTTTTTTTTTAAATATATATAAAAACCTAAAGCAATAAAATATCAGTTTTGAAGTAGACATTAATTAGCCAACATTGCAATCCTTCATAAACAAGTTTGAATAATCCACTCCAGCTATATGCACACCAAAACAGATTGAACCAACATTAGAGAAAACACTTAACTTTGGTGTAATTTGTGTAATCTAACCTAAATACCTCAACTGAAATTGCTGGGCTAGCTTGAAGAGAGGTTCACACAATGTCTTTCATTGTTCCTTACATTTTTACTTCATGCACAAGGACTACTCTTTCTACACTCCACGTAAATGCCACATTGTAAGCGATTTAAATAATCTAATTTTACTTTGAACCGATTCCTAATGTAGGCTACAAATTTTTCCTCCTTATGAAACACCAAATCTCAAAATTCACTCTCCCACCCACAATGCCCCTACCTAAAAAAGGTTGTTTTTTTTTTTCCCCCCTTCTCTCTGCTTCCCTGGTGTAAGGAACCTTTCTTAGGAAAGAAAGGGGGGAGAAAAAAAAAAAAATACTGCTGGGCTTCAGAATACATTGGTCATAATTTTTTCAATTATTTATTACTAGGGGACTCTGCCCCCTGCTCACAAACCCCCAGGTTTGGTTAACTGGATATACAATTTAAAGAGATGGTTATTTTCATGGCAACTGTTAGATTTGCATTAATTTTCACTTTTACTTTAAAACCTCAGTAAAAATAATATTTGGAATTAACTTTTCTTCAAGATCGCATTGAATTTTGACTCCACGTTTGGACTTAAACTTGTAAGTTGTCACGATTTAACAGCCCGTGAGTGAGTATCATTTCTCTCTCTAATAAAGAGGCCAACGTTTTCGAATGTTTGTCCCTGTGACTTGTTGATTGTCATAGCAAAAGCTATTCTCTTAGGAAACTAAGCTTTTAATACGAATGGCATAAAGATCTCCTTTTGAATTGTGCTTTGCTTTTGGATATACACTAATATTAACTCCGTCTTTGATATCTCAATCTTTCGAAACTGACAATTTATCACGCGTTTTATTATAAATGCAACTGTGATCTTTCGGATTCATATAGAAATCCAAGAAAATTTCTTTGTCCGTGTTTTGCAAATAAATTCTGTGTAAAGTGCAATACTTTGATGTATGGATTTGTATCCATTATTGGCTGTATAATTTCTAATACCTCCGATCATTTAACTCTTTCAATTCTATGTTGCATTGCTTCTCCGTGATCATAAATGTACACCTGACTGAATTGTGGTTTCTTTGAAATTAAACTTGTCGTAGCTTTAATTGTTGCAGGACCACAGATTCTTATAGCGTATGGTCCATTATTGTGTAAATCTACGTTTTGAACGCGAACAGATTATTTTAGATTCGGATATTTTGCCTGTAGCGTTTGTGGATTTCACTGTCACCAAACAACAAATCTTTTAATTCTCACAGATATGCCTCTTCATTGGGAAGAAACACTACTTTTCCCTGATGGCAACATGGATCAGACGATCTACAAGTCTCCGACTTAAACTTTAAAGCCTTACAGCATCTACATACTGTACTTCTGACATTTTACCTATTGTCCATATATTCGATCTCTTTTTGCTGTTCCGTTATTTCACAGAGTAATAATTTCCATTTGTTTGTGCCAATACAATTTTTTTTTTTGGATACTTTCCAATTTTCACTCCAACTTTTTTTTGGGCCTTTCGATTTCCACTGCTTTCATATTCTGTAACCTGCTCTGTATGTGTATTGCGCCAACGTTTCTGAATGTCTTTATAAAGTTCTACTTTGTCTTTTACTCTTTGTATTTTTTTTTCTGACTCCGATTGGACCGGTGAGGTTTTCAATTCCACTTGGTTCGAGCCGATTATTACTTTCCTTAGTTTCAGAATTTGCACATAGATTATTATTGCTCTTGTTTGCATTCTTTTCTCTCCAACGCTTTTGGGTCTCTTTTCGACTAGCTGCTCATTCTTCGCTCAGTTGTTGACAGGTCATCTAGAACGTATAAAATTGTCTTGATAAAATTTATAAGAGCGGAGCGCGCAGGAAGTGTCTCTGCCAAAAGCTTTCACACGAATGAGAAGTTAGATGACTGTGGTCTTATTAGAAAATGGTTGTAAGTATGGCCTGACTTGAAAGAATCTTATGTCAAAAATTTCCATCTCGTGGGACTTCATTCCAAAAAGTCTCTTCAAAAAAATCAAATCTCACCCTAAGATTTTTTTAATAGAGACAATATAACATGCTTGCCAACTAGCTAGAGCAACTCTTCAGAAGCAAAAAAGGTTTCAACCAAATCATGCTTCATTTGACACTTTTCACCCATAGCAGTTTTTAACCATTAAGTGAGAGATATGACTTCTCGATTTACTGATTTGTAAGTTTTTGACAGCTTAATTTTTCAAGCCACAGACTTTAAAATTTGGCATATAGGCCTCATTCTAGCATCAAAAAAAAAAAAAAAAAAAAATCTAGGCAGCACAGGTCAGTTCAGAGAAATACTACAGCGTGATCTACTAAACAAACAGCACTCTGCACGTTGTGACAGTGATGTGACGATTAGCACACATGCCATTTGCCCATTGTCAATCCATTGTATTCTTCTCTCTCCTTAATCAAGTACCTTTCCTATACAAATAAGCTTTCCAGTGCTAATAATGGTTATAAACTAGACACAATCCATTTTTTTTTCCCCCCCACACTTTCTCAGCTGGGTAATTCAGCTTCTTCTTTAAGATGCTCCTAATAAGGGGTTGCCACATGCAGATCATCTGTCTCCATCGATCCCCATCTTTTACATCATTTTCTGTCACACCAACTGCTTTCATATCTTCCCACACCACATTCTTAAACCTCCTTTATGCATCTTCTAGCAGTCCCAAACAATATTTTTTTTCCCTGATGTAATCCTCATTTCTCCTCTGCACATGCCTAAGCCATCTCAATCTAGCCTCTCTCACTTGGCCACCAAATGGTCATACCTTCGATTTCCCTCCAACATACTAAATTTCTAATCCTGAATGCCTGCATTACTTGGAGTGAATATCGTAGCATCTTCAACTCTGCCACCCAGCTCTGCCTGCTGTCTTTTCATCAGTGCTACCATCTCTAAAAATATACACAACATAGCTGGTCTCACAACTGTTTTACAGAACTTCCCTTTCACTCTTGCAGATACTCTATCACAGATCACTCCTCACTCTCCTCCACCCAGTCCACCCTGCCTGCACTCTTCTACACCTATCTGTCAAACTCCAAATTGCTTTGGACTGTTTATCCCAAGTATTTAAATTCATCTACCTTCACCACCTCTGCTCCTTGCAGCCTTCCACCACCTTTTATTTGTATAGATAGATATAGATCTCTATACACACACACACACACACACACACACACACACACACACAGTCTTACTCCTACCAACTCTCATTCTCCTTCTCTCCAGTGCATACTTCAACCTCTCCAGATTCACCTTAACCTGCGGTCTACTCTCACTGCACATTGCTGCCCATGAAGACTCTTGCCCGACCTTACCTGTCAACCCATCCATCACCATTGTAAATACAAAAGTGCTCAGAGCAGATCCTAGATATAATTCCACTCTATCCTTGAGCCAGACAGTCATTCCAACCACACACCTCACCCTATCACACTGTCCTCCTACATATCATGTACCACTCTCATATTTCTGCTACTCCCAGCTTCCTCATACTGTACCCCAACTCCTTTAATGGCACCCCATCATACACTTTCTCCACAAACACATAAAGCAATTCCTTCTGACCTTCTCTGTACTTTAAGTGCTTCATCAACACTCTTAAAGCAAAATCACATCTACAGTACTTTTTGTAGGCATGAAATCATATTGTTGCTCATAGATCACACTACCTGCCCTCTCAGTCTAGCATCCTTCACTCTTTCCCATATCTTCATGGTGCGGCTGTACAACTTTATACCCGTGTGGTTATTGCACATCTATACATCTCCCTTATTCTTGAAAGCTGGTACTAATACTTTTTTATATTAATAAATAAATATAAATATATAAAAAAAATACACAATCTAGTTAAAACCTCTGTTGCAATTTCACGTAAACATCTCCATGCCTCCACTGGTATATCGTCCAGGGCAAATGCTTTTTTACTTTCCAGCATCTTCATAGCTTTCAACACTTCAGCCTTGCTGATCCCCACTACTTCATAATGTACTCTCTCTACTTCATCCACCTATTCTCATTTTCTGTGTTCATACATCCATGAAAGTACTCCTTCCACCTTTTCAGCACACTCGTCCTACTTGTCAGCAACTTTCCACTTGCATCCTTTATCACTCTGACCTGCAGAACGTCCTTGCCCACTTAGTCCCTCTGTTTGTCCAATTAATAGAAGTACCTTTCTCCTTCCTTTGTCTAACTTCTCAAATAGCTCAGCATGCACCTTTTCCTTAGCCACCCCTCTCTTGACCTTTTAGTGCATCTCTTTGCACACCTGTCTGCTTTAGTCACCCCTTTGGTTATCCCAATTTTTTCTCTCTATCCTCTTCAGGCTTTCCTGTACTTCCTCATTCCACCACCAAGTCTCTGGCTGGGTAATTCAACTAGAAGGGCAAAAAAATTTTTTTTTTTTTTTTTTTTGCAACAACAAGGGAATGCAATCTATGATGACCTAATTTCATATGACACAGTGCTCATGTGTCAGATTCTGATTCACAGCAGTACCTCAGAATTGCATTTACGCCGGGAAGGCTCAACATTTTTTTTTCTTTCAAAAGAGGGAAAAAAAAAAAAAAAAAAAAAAAAACACCCCACCCACACAATGGGGTAAAAATTGTTTCAGTGATTTGTATCTGAAGTAGGACATAGTTCGTCCGATGGGCAGCAAGTAGGTTTGAACATGAGACAGAGGAAGTAAAACAAAAATGTTGCAGTCTCAAGTAGTCATATGTAGACAATGACACAGAAACCTTGGGACCTCTGGTTTCTCTGGTCATACCGATTCTAGATGAATCGGCATAGTATACATACAAAATGGCAATTTTATCCAGGCAGAAATACAAATATAGAAAATTTTAAAATGCTACATTTATATAGCGCCTTTCCATTCCACTTTAATGAGTAGTGTTGTCAGAAGCTTATTATTTCCTATTGATTCCACTATAACAAAAACAGACCTTTTACTCTGTAGGGCAAAATGATTCAAATGGCACCTTTCACCACAACACATGTGACCACCATTGGTAAAAAAAGTGTACCACATCAAATATTGAAACAACTGTTAATAGTAAAGAGCAGTGTTAAAGACAGAAACCAAGATGAAAAAGTGCAGGCTTCATGATACCATGCACATATTGGCATCATTACTTTGAAAACAAAGTGTAAAACAAAATGCTTTCAACTGTTGATTTTTTTATTTTCAAAATTACAATTGCAACAGGAAAAAGTGGGATTTGTTAATAGTAAATTACATGGGTTTCAAGATTAAGTGGTTTCTTTAGATGCAGGGTAACTTAACTTGTACACATTTTCAAACCCAAATACTGTACAGGGTTGTCAGGAAAGCTGGGGAAAAGCCCTAAAGAGAGCAGGGTTCATCACAGCACTCACACACAGCTGGAAATTAACCTAATGTGCATCTTTTCGGAGGTGGCAGGAAACCTAACAAATGAAAACAGGAATCAAACACTGAACATCAGAACCGAGACAACAACACAAGCCTCTGCATAAATTCCTTTGTAACTTGTGTTTATTCAAATGTGTTAAACCTGACAAAAAAAATATAGTTTAGGCTACTTGGGGAGAAAAATTAGCCTAGATGTAAAGTGGTGGCTGGGTGTACTGTATATGGTTGTACATACAAGTACACCAATTTACAAAATAATGAATTAGTAATTGAATTTAAAATTACAGGGCCATATCCAGAATGACATCTACAGAGTGCTGCTGCAGATGCACATAACAGCACAGAAAGTGTAAAAAACAGCATACAAAATGTAACGTATCTAAAGCAGGACTAACAACCAAGGGGAGGAATATTTAATGGCCCTTTTATCAAAGCTTAGCCATATACGTGATCATCAAGTCACTGACAGGTGAAATAAATGGCATCTTTCATTATTACCCTCTAATAAATTTAAACAGTCTGTTGGGCTGTACATCTTCAAAGTTCCCCATTTTAAGTTCAAGAGTACAGTTTCAACTTCAAAGTATAAATAAACATTTTAAAAAGAGAGGTTCGGACCCCACCCCCACAAAAAAAAAAAAAAAAGGGAAGATTATATCTGTTGCAATTTTCACTTCCCTTGAAATAAGAGGGAAGTTCAAATCAAATACAAAAAGTTCATTAAATAGAACAGATACAATGCTCAAAGAAGAGGCATTATTCACTTATAAACTGAGCACTACTGTAAATATAAAAGACAAGCTGGTCAGATGAGTACAATGCTACCCACAATTTGACCTACTTCCGAGTTCTGCATCAGTACACCTGAAGGAGTTTATAAATAAATAAATAATAAAAAAAATATTATAATAATATTATTATAATAAATAATAATAATAAATTTATTATTATATTATAATAATAATAATAATAATAATAATAATAATAATAATAATAATATTATTATTATTAACAGGGCTTGTACCAAATTATGTACAGTGAAAACTCCTTCTTTAAGTGTTTACTTCCCGAGACCCTTCAAAGCCACTCTCCAGCAAGCCCAAAATAAAGTACTCAGTTAATACAATCACTATTAAGCATGGTGCTACCATTTTGTTCCCAATGAAATTTAAACAAAATGCACTTTTTAAATAACAGTCAAGTCATTTTGGAAAACTCTGGATAAACATTGGGGGAAAAAAAAAAAAGGATTGCATAACTACTACTAGCAGAAACTATTTAAAATTTTGCAATCTCTAAGAGCAGAGTAGCACCTACCTCACTTTAAAAACCAGCCGATAAAATCTGAAATGAAGTTTAGTATATGGGTTCAAACTTTTGAGGGGGGAAAGAAAAAAAAAAAAAAAAAAATCTCCCTTAATTCTCACAATAACCCATAAGCAGAAATTAGTATGAATCACCCCTTGCCTTCAGGCACCATTAAAAGATAAACATCTGTTGGCTCAGGTATAACTCAGAAATAATATAGTCAAGCATAACTGTTGGGGGGAGGAAACAAAAACCACACACAACATACACCTTCAAAATCAAATCATACTACTTAATGGTCACAAGACGATTAAGGGAGTTTCATGTCAATGATTTTCAACAAGTGGTGATAAGATAATGAAATCAAGAACAAAATCAAAGATGACACAAAGATCACACAATAAAGTATATCACAAAAATATCTGATCACAACATGATTTAGCAAAAACTCAGATTTGAACCAAGGTTCACATGGGCAGCCTGCCATGATGTACAAGATCACCCTGCTTCATTATAAACACTGGTCAAAATGTTATGCAACTAAAGATCACCTTTGTTGTTCAAAGTTGCAAATAACTATTTCATTTTTTACATAAATACTTTACATATCTTTGCAGCTGAACACAGTATCAAGGAGGATATATCTAGATTACACAAAACATAAAAACCTGAAGATGTCCAACAGATCAAACCCCTTCTTAGGAAGGGGTTTACTCACATTCTCAAAAACCTTCTTCAAAATTCAGGGTTGTAAAGAGCCAGAGCCTAATCTGGCAGTGCTGGACACAAAGCAGAAACAGACACAGATAGGGCATCACTAAATTAGATAATACATTAATGCAAACCAAGGCCATAAAAGAGTCACACCTAACTTGCACAGCTTTTTTGAATGGGGTGCAATGGGACAAGTACCTGTTGGGAAACCTCACAAAGACATGGCGAGAATGTGCACAGTTCACCAAGACAAAGGCCAGGTGATGGACACCAAACCTGGATTGTTTGAATCATAAAGCAGTGCTACCCCTCTGTACTAATGTACAGTACTGTTCTAAAGCAGCTTATTACACAACATCTTAGATAAAACATTATTTTGACTCAGAGACCACTACAACATCTACTGCAACAAACAATCACAACTTCACAGATTAAACTGTGTGGATTTAATTTAGTAAAGGACCATTACAACAGTGCTACACCTTTAGGTCATAGGGCAGAAGCATTTAATTGACAGGAATGTCAAGAGACACCTCGAGCTGTAGTAAACACACAAATCCATGATGCATTGCATACGTCTGAGACTTATATCCATGTCCATGGCAAAAATTATAAAGCAAACACCATTAATCTGTAGCATGTAAATAATGCTTACAATACTAAACATGTTGAACAAAAATAAAAACTAACCTTATTACAGGGACGTTAACTAAACTAGACAAACGAATGGAAAACTGGGTAGTAATAAACATTCATTCGTCCATCCACCCGCCCAAATTGTTAATGGCTCAGTTACAAGGAAGCCGGAGCCAATTCCAGTCAGCACTGGACACAAATCAGGAACAATCCCAGGTAAGCAAGCACATACACTCTCGCCAACACCAACATGCGACAGTTTATCGAACACGCTCACGGGAAGAACATGCAAACGCAGAGACCAACTAGAACGTGTACATCGGTATCTCTACGAGGCAACATCGCCAGCGCTGCGCAAACATGCTGCCCTAGTAGCAAAACAAATTTACCAACTTGGTCGTTTATCCTTTTACACTTCAGGAAAAGGATAAGTTTTCAATCAAATTCTATTTTATAATAAATAACCTTTTACGGAAGGGAAATAGCTTTTTACAGCAAACTGCAATTACCTAAAACTCAAGCCCCCCTTTTACTAAATTATCTGTTTAGATTATACCTGTGGGTGTGTATTAGTTAGAATTGAACAGCTTGACTAGAGGACAGCTGTTAAACTTTAACTTACCAACTTCCTAGAAATTGACTAACGATACTAAACAATAACAGCGGTACTCAAATACGTCAAGCGCCAGGATGAATCGGCATTTTTCGCACGAGTCAATCTTACTTGACTATAGCAACCTCCGGAGGGATACAGTTAACTTATTACAGTGCCCAACGCTAGAACGCAACAAACCTTCACATCCGTTTTATCCCCCAGACCCATTTTGAGTCACAAAGCCGGCTGTATGACAAAGGCCGGAACGCATTAAAAAGAAACACGCGTTGAAGAATAATAAATCCTGGTAGATTATTTTGGTTTACCGACAACATTCAGTGTCATACCTGTTGAAACAAGTAACAAAATGAACGGAAGCATAGCTGATTCCTTGACGATCGCAGCACCGACTTTGTTTTCGTCTTTGAAGAAACGCAGCTGCAATGCAGAGCGGCTTTCAGCTGACTATTTCACTGTAGCTATCACGTGATTGATACCGTGACGCAACAGGCGTGACCAGTCAGGTGATGAGGGTAACTAACACAATAAGCGGTGCTAGAACGGGACTTTAGGGAGTTGGCCATAAAGTATACGAACGGTATAAAACGTTTATGTGGTACATCATTGTCAAAATGCATCATCTTGGGTTTTCTTAGCAGTTACTTTAATTTGCTACGTGTCCCAAAGTTGTTTTTTATGCCCACGGAAGTCATAAGTGCTTCTTTACCTTACTGGTCTTATGTCATAGAAAGCATATCACTAAATCGATATGTGTATTTTTTCCGTGTACACAAAGGTGAGATTAAACACGCATGTTTTTAGTTTAGAGGGATATCGCAGTCTCACCATCGATACGATGTGTATGGGGGCAACAGGGACAGTGATCGATTTTTTAACTTCGGAGTAGATTTGTATATTTATTATAAAGTGTTGCGGAGACTCAACAACTAAAATTCTAAACAGGAACCAGTCCTGAAGACGGCCCACAAGCTGCAATTTGATTTTAATAAATACAGTATAAAGGTTCAGGCTAGTGCGCCCTGGCACGAATGCCCTCGCTCGATTAACTAATAGAATGAATAAGTGAGAAGAATTCTGTAGTAGGGTAGTGTACGCACATTCCTAAATAAACAGTAGGACGGAAAAGTACATTCTTAATAATGCGATTGAAAAAGCATTGAGTCACCAGTTCTCGTTTTAGACATTTAAGATGCATATAACAGACTTTTTTATTGGATTATTTCTGAATACACTGGTATGGAAAAAAAAAAAGCTTAAGTCAAAAAATGGTGTTTTTCATTGATTTGAGGGTGCCGACTCTTCGAAGATGAAACTAATGTATTTTTTATTTTTCAATTATTTAGACTCGGGAAAAAAATAAAATTGCACATATAATTGATTTAAATATAATTATTACTTACAAAAATAGTGACTTGGTAGTTTTTTCTCCCACTTATATGACCATCAGATTTCTGTTCACAAAGACTCACTCCACTTTACACTATAACTTCTCTTCATTAATGGGCTGATCTGGTGGAACCTCACTCAAATGTACAGCAGAGATTACTGTTATGCTTTCAGGAAAAGAATGCAAATGAACTTAATCAAAAATTGAACTTTATTGTCAGGCAGCATTTTTGCAAGGGACTTCCGTTGGTGTTACATCCATACACATAACAAGGTAAATGCAATTAAGCAACACAATATACAATACAATATATGATACCACCACATTATATACAGTACTAGTAAAAAACAAGTGCACAAAATACAAATGTATAAAACAATAAAATAGAATTGCACTCCTGCCCAGTAATATATCAAGTCAGTCCCTTTAATATGAAAATAAACCAAATAGAGATACAAATATAATTTAGATATATTGGAGGAGTTTAGAAATCAGGAAAAGACAGAGGTGAATAAGAGGTACTGTAGTGTTTAACCATAGAAGGAAAGAGCACCACTAATACAATGTTTGCTCTGAGGGTGTTGATGCAGAAGTATAGAGAAGCCCAGAAGGATTTGCATTGTGTCTTTGTGAACCTGGAGAAAGCATATGACAGGGTGCCTCAAGAGGAGTTGTGCTATTGTATGAGGAAGTCGGGAGTGGCAGAGAAGTATGTAAGAGTTGCATGGGATATGTACAAGGGAAGTGTGAAAGTTGTGAAAACTGCAGTAGGAGTGATGGATGCATTCAATGTGGAGGTGGGATTACATCTGGGATCGGCTCTGAGCCCTTTCTTATTTGCAATGGTGATGGACAGGTTGACAGACGAGATTACACAGGAGTCCCCATGGGCTATGATGTTTGCTGATGACATTGTGATGTGTAGTGAGAGTAAGGAGCAGGTCGAGAAGACCCTGGAGAGGTGGAGATATGCTCTAGAGAGGAGAGGAATGAAGGTCAGTAAGAACAAGACAGAATACATGTGTGTGAATGAGAGGGAGGTCAGAGGAATGGTGAGGATGCAAGGAGTAAAGATGGTGAAGGTGGATGAGTTTAAATACTTGGTATCAACAATTCAGAGTAACGGGGATTGTGGAAGAGAGGTGAAAAAGAGAGTGCAAGAGTGAAAGGGAAGGTTTATAGGACAGTACTGAGACCAGCTATGTTGTATGGGTTAGAGACGGTGGCACTAACCAGAAAGCAGGAGACAGAGCTGGAGGTGGCAGAGTTAAAGATGATAAGATTTGCACAGGATGTGACAATGATGGGCATGATTAGAAATGAGTACATTAGAGGGTCAGTTCAAGTGGGACGGTTGGGAGACAAAGTCAGAGAGGTGAGATTGCATTGGTTTGGAAACTTGCATAGCAGAGATGCTGGGAACATTGGGAAAAGGATGTTAAGGATAGAGTTGCCAGGCAAGAGGAAGGCCTAAGAGAAGGTTTATGGATGTCGTGAGAGAGGACATGCAGGTGGTGGGTGTAACAGAGCAAGATGCAGAAGACAGGACAATATGGAAGAAGATGATCTGCTGTGGCAACCCCTAACAGGAGCAGCCGAAAATAGAAGTTTAACCATAGAAGGAAAGACAACTTTATATGTCTAGTAGTTTTTGTCTTTAGTAAACAGTACATTTCCTCATTAGTAATAATAGAAAGAGATGGACACTTGGGTTAGTGTAGTCTTTTATTACATCTTTGTCTTGTTTCCTTACCAATAATGTATACAGGACCCCAATGGGGTCCAGTTTAAGGCTTATCTTTTCTTCTGTCCGAATAACACACTGCAGTTTATGTTTTGAGTGAGCAAAGGCATTGCCATATCAGACTTTTATGAAGAAAGTGAGGATGCTCTTAATTAAGGCTCAATAAAACTGTACTAACACTGACTGTGACAAGTTAAAGTTTTTAAGTAGATGGAGAAAAAACATGATGCTGCTAATCATTTTTAATAACAGAAGTTATGTCTTCATCCCAGATCAGATTGTGCGTGATAGTTGGGCCAAGAAATATAAATTATTTCACTCCGTTCAGAGTGACATCCTTTATAAGAAGGGATGTAGGAGGTGAGGAGTGTCTCATAAAATTCACCATCATTTATACTGTTTTCAGGGAACCTGATATTATATTTTTGAATGTACATTAACTGGTCGGTCAGTTGTTGCACTTCCTTCCAATATGGCGACTCATCCCCATCTGTGATCAGGCCAATTGAGGTGATGTCATCAGGAAACTTCAGCAGTTTAACAGATGGGTAACTAGAGGTGCAGTCATTGGTGTACCAAAAAAAAAGAAAGTAAATGATCCAGAGACATGTGGCATAGTCCACATTTATACTGAGAAGTTTGCTGTGGAGAAACTGTGGTATGACTGTGTTAAATACAGAACTGAAATCCAGAAACAAGATCCTGGTTTAAATAGCTGGAAAATATAAATACTACAAGATATATGACCTATTGGCATGGTAGGTAAACTGTAGTAGATCAAGGAGAGAATTTGTAACAAATTCTGATGTCTCATTATTACAGAGGTCAGTACCTCTGGCCTGTAATCATTTAGAATGTGGAAGTATTTTGCTTCTAGGCGCAGAAATGACTATATATTCCTTGAAACAGGCAAGGACTTTACATTTAGCCAAAGACTGAATGAAATTAATGTAAAGACAGGTGCTATCTGATCAGAACAATGTCAATGTCAAAGTCAAAGCGAACTTTATTGTCATCTCAACCATATACAAGTATACAGATAGACGAAAATTGTGAAGTTCAGCATCCACAATGTAACAACATGAAGTGCAAATAAAAAATTTAAATTAAATTAAAAATAGAATAAAAATTTAAATTTAAAATTAAAACACAAACAAGACAAGACATTGTGCAAAGACAAGACTGATGCAATGTATGATATTAATTGTTGACATTAATCAATGTCTTAATTGTTAAAGAAAAAAATGTTACCTGGACCTGGAGCTTTACAATGAGATTGAAGGAAATGGATTTTTACATGAATCTGATATAATGGGGCATGATCAGCAAGCTGTATTTAATAAAAACATCTAATTCAAGTTTCTTGTATTATCATTATTATTTTTTTTTATTATAAAACTGTTCTCCCAGGGTTAGAATAGTTCTTTTCCTACTAATAAACATTTCATGTTGTTTAAGAAATACTCTGGCAAAAACTGAAATTGCAAGACCAGATCGCTAGGTGTCTTCAGATATATCCAAAGCTTCAGCATGGAAGAGAAGCTAAAAGGTACGGTTGTAAGAAAACAAATCCTTAATTTTTTAACTGTAAAAGACTGCAAAAGTAGAAACAAATATTGAAAATATTAGTTACTAACAAAACAAAACTGGGGGAAAATATAGAATGGTTAAAGCAGTACATTATTTTCCTTGACCAGTTATAATTACTTCTTATAATGTCATCAAATACTACCTTAATATTGCCCCTTATGACAGTTTTGTTGACTATTATGTATTGATTTACCATCATACCATTTACCTTACTAATTTGTAGTACAAATGTTTGTGCTGTAAGTTTGTAGAACAGATGACATTTAGATGTTTTTTATGGGTTATGAATAAAGAAAGTACCCTAAATGGAGAGTAAATTCCACTAAAGTGTTTGGCGGGTCAAAACTCAAATGAAGGATATGACACTGTTCAAAATAAGTAACAACTGTGCATAAATGGGACATTTGGAGGGTAGGACACTTTACTAAGAGAATTCAGATTTCTATTATGAAAAGGTAACATTTAGTGTTTTTGGGTTGTGAATAGACTACCATAAATGCAATAATAAAGTCGAAGGTAGGTCACAACTGACCCAAAAGACACGGTAGGGACCCAAAAAAAACCCACTGGAGCTATACAAATTATGGCATGTTTAATTTTTTTTAATGTTTATTAATTGACAGAAATGTTGTAAAAGTCACAAGGAATTATCCTGTAGAGATGCAATTTAAGGAGATTTTACTGTTTTGAAACACAAAATCAGGTGAAATTTCACCAAAAGTCATTAAAAAGCAGACAAAAAACACAATCCGTTTTTATACTTTGACAGATATTGTATCATTGGATGTGTTAAGATAGCTTGTCTATCTGTGATGTTACAATGTTAATCAGATGGAAAAACATTCAGGGTACTAATGGGTACCTTAAAGGATGAGTTCTGTATTTTTCAAGTCAAAGTTTTTTTCACAAATATGTTATATATGTTCTAAAGTTATGAATTCATCCATTTTTTTAAGCCACGGAAGTTATTCAGCATTACACGTACACATTGTAGAAATAGGTTATGCATAGGTTAGGTAGAATAGGTTATGCATGTCATTTTTTGAACAAAAACAACACCAATATTTTGAGATTCAGCCATTTTAAATAAAGACTAGCTGTGTGCATTTTTTACACAACAACCTTTCAACCCTAGAACCATGTTTTCCTCATGAAAGACAAAATCATAGCAAACTATTTGTTCCATGTGTTGATTTATTTATGCATTTATGTGAGAACTCCTCCCTGGAAGGCCAGTGGTATCTTAGAAGAAAACAGAAAACATTTCCTTACCTGAAGAAAAATAGTACCAGGAATATGCGTTATCCCTTTTGTTGTTACAAATATGCACCAGAAGAATGGATAGCATATTTTCTATCATCCCTTTAAATAGGCCATATTTGGAACGTTTTTATGCTTTTTATTTTCTGGTGGAGCCCCATGCCCCATAAGTTACATTATAAAATGCTAGGACTAGCTATTTTTTTAATTTATAGAAAAACAATTAACTTTAGAACACATAGCAAATGTGTTCGTACCATTCGTACCATTTTTGTGAATAAATAACTTTGACTTGAAAAACACCAAACACATCCTTTAAGGGTCACAAATTAACAGGCCTGGGACAAGGGCAGAAGGATGGTCAGCTGACAGAGGTGGTCATTGCATACTGGATAGTGAATACAGGCTTCAGAGGACCAACTGCACAAAACTGTTCTACCTAGCATTAAGTAGCATAAAACAGATTATTATCCACCACCTGCATGACATTAACCCATGCAACCAAATTCTGTCACAATGTCTTTATCTAGCACCAAAAGGAAAGACGTGTATAGTCTCATGAAACACTGCATTGAAGAACATAGTGTCTCTGACTTTTCTTCAGTAAAGAGTTCCTCTCTGTGTAGGGCAGAGTGATAGGTGACATCAAGTACATACAAGGTCTGTATGAAGGGCTCTTCCAGGAATGATCATTATCAAAAATCACAAGTCACAGAGTAAGTGCTGCCTATCATGGTTTTCACTGGTTTTAGTAACATCACAATGACTGAGTGGCCTGCCAGCTTTCCTGAAATAAACGTAGGTAGTGTTATATGGGACATTGTTGGGAGATGTTAGGACTCTTCTAGTCAAAACTATGGCTCGGCAAGACAAGAAAATATCACACAATAACATCGACTCATAACTGTGTTTCTTTCAGATATGTTATTCACCTAATACTGGACATGATACATATTGGCATTTTTGTATAACAGTCTGTTGGTCAACCTGCAAGGCACCTTCTGCACATAGCTGATTCAACCAGGGAGCACTACTAGAGGTCTTTCTGACAGCTTCCATTTAATGTTAAAACATAACATATGTCTAAACTTTATTTTCTGCCACATTAATTCTTTTTAGTTTAAATTATTTTAATGCTAACTTTAATGACATAGTGGACATAGTGACGTGTGGTGAGGTTCATGGCTGGTAAGGCACAGACTCCTTCAGAGTCAGATTTACAAATATATGAACCCACAAGAGTAGCTTATTCACTATTCAGTTGGCAGCATATACATTGAATACTGGTTATGATTCATATCTCATCAGCATTCTTTACACACACATAGGTAAGGTACATATTTGGCTAAGAAAGAACGTTACATGTATAGTGCCGAGAGAGAGCAGAGAGAGCGCATTTGCTCTGCACCCTCCATATGTTCTAAATGTTCCATTACTATTCCACAATTCATACTCATTCAATACAAATGAAAGTATTGAATGGTGTACAAAAAAAACCACGGATTTCAATTTTGACCTTGATTGAAATTTTTAGTTATTTGAGCTTTTAATTCTGATACTTTAATGAATTTTAATACAGAATGTTCAAAAAAAGGATAACAAGAAAACAACAGAATATTTTATGTAAGATCAAAATTTAGTTTTTAAATATTGGATTGTTTTTTCTTAGTCTGATCCCATTTTTTATAAAACTGAAAACCATTTATAGTCTTACCTTTATCTGTAAACGAAGTCCATGCGCCTATCCTTCTCCACGAAAATCGTCCTCACATTCTTGTAAAAGTCCTCCTTATTTTCTTTTTTTATTTTATTGATTTTATTGTATTCATATAATATTCAATACAAATAGATAATTTTTTACAAAAATAGGATCGAAAACAAATCAACCCCCACTCCTGAGAAAGTGAGCATGGTCAGCAGCGTGAAACTTAAAGCTAGTAAAAATAAGTAAATAGATGAATTAATAAGTGAATAAAGATAACTGGAGGAGATAAAGAAATGGGGAGAGAATCTGCTTCCTCAGTGCTTTAGAAGGTTATTCTAAAATATTATTGATCAGATCCTGTCAGGTTTTGAAAAAATTCTGCACAGATCCTCTAAGTGAGAATATGACTGTTTCCAATTTCAAATAGTATATAACATCAGTTACCCACTGACTTAGAATAGGAGAGTTAGGATTCTTCCAG
Source organism: Polypterus bichir lapradei (assembly GCA_026402145.1). Lineage (NCBI taxonomy): Eukaryota > Metazoa > Chordata > Cladistia > Polypteriformes > Polypteridae > Polypterus > Polypterus bichir. The sequence continues at coordinate 81,658,913 of JANRMT010062813.1, read as the reverse complement.
TTCAGCAAGATAAGTCTACGTGCCAATAGCGTAGTAAAGGCAATTATAGTTTGTTTGTCCTTCTCCACTTTAAGCCCATCTGGGAGTACACCAAACACAGCTGTTAATGGGTTAGGAGGGATTGTGACACCAAGGCTGTCTGAATAGCATTTAAAGATTTTGGACCAGAATGATGTTAATTTAGTGAAGGCCCAAAACATGTGTCCCAGTGAGGCTGGAACAGTGAGGCAGCGTTTGCAGGTTGGATCTTGCCCTGGAAACATTTTGGATATTTTAAATCAGACAGATGTGCTCAATATATCATTTTGAGTTGAATAATTGTATGCTTTGCACATATGGAGCTCAAATGAATTCTCTGCATTGCTACCGTCCACTCCTTTTCTGAGATATTGAGTGAGAGATCCTTTTCCCACTGTCCTCTTGGATCTTTGAAAGGGAGGGACTGTAAAATGGTTTTACAGTATATATTGCAGAAATGCTGTCTGAGTCCTCGAAAACTGATATTGCTCAGTTTCGAGTCCCCCTTATTTTTATTTACTTTTAAAAATCGTAATCTTCTATTTTGGCAGTCAGTCAGAACAAAAAATAAAAATAAATGGACCGCTGCAGTGCACTTGACTTTCAGATATCACTAACTTATTGGCGCCCAGAGCCTCTGCGTAGAAGAACAGCAGCAACGAGACCTGCAGACCAACAGCAGACCTGTTGGACTCAAATGTGCCCCCTTCGGTGCGGCATGGTACAGTCTGCCTCACTTTGCCTTTTCAATGCGGTTTACTGTCCGATCGGCAAGACTAAATATGTCACACACATTATTTAAAAATATCAGCCAGACTGTGGAAATTAGGGTTGTATAATAAACGTCTCTGCAAAACATTATATTGGCGACATACAGGGAGAAAGCAACAGGCACATGCCAATTGCATGCATCAGCTCTGCCTCACCTGCTTCCCCTGACTGCACGTCCCTGAGTAGACATATTATTTATGTAATTATCTATGTACAGTATGTATGAATCCTGCTTTTTATCTTGAGCGTATTCTGTCTAGCTTTTGTGTGTTGGATGCAGTTTCCCTTGCGATTAATAAGTTATCTATCTATAGATTCCTATGCTGTTGAAACAATGAAGAACCACAATTTCATTTCTGTTTTATTTTTTGATATGGTATAAAGCTGTTACATGTTTAACTTGGAGAGTGTAAACTTGAATATATTACAGAAATGCTGCCTTTCATCTGCCCTGGAAGGTTACAATATGATTTATCTAAACCTTTATTAATTGTAATATACTTTATATCAGAGCAAACTGTAAAAGGTGCTAAGTTAAAAAAGTTAATAAAAGTTTACTTTGAATGACTACAAGGGAAGAACTTGCATTATGGTCATTTTGGTACATGTACAATATGCATTTGACATTTTGAAACCATTGTACCCTAAATGAAATGAGATGATAAAAAAATGGAGAATACAAAGTGTCAAATTAAAAAAAAAAACACACAACTATGCGAAATATCTAGTTCTTTCTTTACAGGTTTTGACCACTGGGTGTGTCACGTAAGGTGGTGCACCCATTTGGCCAACTCTGTAGTGTTAGGTTCTGCTGGTACTTTTTATTCATCAGCTTTGTTTTTTTCCCACATTGTCTTTTAGTAATTTCTTTCTTATATATGATATATTTATATTTTTTCAACATTTTATTACAAAAGATTTTTTTCCATATTGTCACCAACAGTGAACATCTTTTCATGAACAAAACTACCAGAAAGTCTACTGGGGGAAAATCACTTTTATTCCTATACTAGCAAAATACCCGTGCTTTGCAGTGGTGAAGAACTGCCTTAAAATTTTTATTAAGAAGAAAATTAAACCTTTTTAAACTGAGGGAAAATATACCAATAATTATTTGTTAAGGATCTCTTTGTATACCACATTGTCATTTCGGCCCTCCGGTTGTAATATGACCAAGCTGTGCACTGAGCTTACTCTTGAGCATGCAACGTACAGTTGGCCATGTGAAAAGTAATCTTGTTTCAAATCTCACAGCTTGGATTGCTGCTGTCACAATCGGTTTGAGTTTCATGGTTTGTTTCAATTACCACAGTATTTGCAGGACTTGTGTTGAAGTGACATTCAGCATCTGTCAAGCGTTGTAAGCATACAACCGGTTTCATCGATAATTTCACATCCAGCTTTTGAGAGTTTAAACATTCATAAACATCAAAGTGTCCATTACTGAAATCATCACCTGTGAATCTAAGATGTTTAAGAGACATTGGCGGTTGTCGAAAGGTGTAAAATATTTGGCCATTTCAGTACACTTGAAAGCGACAGCCGAACAATTCAGCGGCAGCCATCAACTCACATGAAGAACCATAGGTGAAGGGCTTAAGTATTTCACTCTTATAGTGCTTGTGTGTATTATAATTATCTCCTGTACCGTCATCAGTCCACACCTTGAACCTGTCCCAGTCATTCAATATATAAGACACAATGTTGCTCCGGATGTCAAAAGTGAGCCTGATATGGCCGTGCAATATGTAACAAAGAGAATGGAAAAGGTAGGTGCCATATCCGGGCATGGAAACCACTCGGTAAGTGACAGTTCTTTGATCGATGGTGATCACCTCGACAGACATGTTAATAGGGGTATGGTTGGAATGATAAAGGAAATGGGTACCTGAACAATGTAAAGTAAGTCTAAAATATCTACACAATAACTATAATCGTAATAAACAAACAATAAAACAGCGGAGAAGCCGTGGATTAAATAAAAAGGCTGTAGTTATCAGCAGGGAGACGTGAATCCCGTGGCGAAGCAAGGAAGGGAATGTAGAGACTGGAGCGACAAACGGCCCTATATAGGCAGGCAGCCAACAATGTGGGAGGCGTTGGGATGGGGGACCCAATGCTGCCTCACACGGTGACCGAGCTGCAAGCTAAGGACGTATATATGTACGTAAGTAGGATTCAGTTAGCGATGGGAACCCGCGTACCAAATTTCTTGAAGATGGGCCCATAAGTAACAAAGACCGTTGGAAAGTTCAATATGGCGGCTGACAGTGGCGTCATACCACCAAAATAAGTACGTACATTGGTTTCAGTTAGCGCAGGGAAGCCGCCTACCAAATTTCGTGAAGATGGGGCCATAAATAAGAAAGTTCAACATGGCGGAGGTTGTCGACCGTTATGACCGTTATGCGTAGAATTTCAAAATGAAACCTGCTTAACTTTTGTAAGTAAGCTGTAAGAAATGAGCCTGCCAAATTTCAGCCTTCTACCTACACGGGAAGTTGGAGAATTAGTAACGTTGGAAAGTTCAATATGGCGGCCGACAGTGGCGTCATACCACTGAAATAAGTACATACATCGGTTTCAGATAGCGCAGGGAAGCCGCCTACCAAATTTCATGAAGATGGGGCCATAAATAAGAAAGTTCAACATGACGGACATTATTGACCGTTATGACCGTTACGCGTAGAATTTCGAAATGAACCCTGCTTAACTTTTGCAAGTAAGCTGTAAGGAATGAGCCTGCCAAATTTCAGCCTTCTACCTACACGGGAAGTTGGAGAATTAGTGACGTTGGAAAGTTCAATATGGCGGCCGACAGTGGCGTCATACCACCGAAATAAGTACGTATATCGGTTTTGGTTAGTGCAGAGAAGCCGCCTACCAAATTTCATGAAGATTGGGTCAGCCTTCTACCTACACGGGAAGTTGGACAATTAGAGACGTTGGAAAGTTCAATATGGCGGCCGACAGTGGCGTCATACCACCGAAATAAGTATGTACATCGGTTTCGTTTAGCGCAGGGAAGCCGCCTACCAAATTTCATGAAGATGGGGCCATAAATAAGAAAATTCAACATGGCGGAGGTTGTCGACCCTTATGACCATTACGCTTAGAATTTTGAAATGAAACCTGCTTAACTTTTGTACGTAAGCTGTAAGAAATGAGCCTGCCAAATTTCAGCCTTCTACCTACACGGGAAGTTGGAGAATTAGTGATGAGTGAGTGAGTGAGTGAGTGAGTGAGTGAGTGAGTGAGTGAGTGAGGGCTTTGCCTTTTATTATTATAGATTAAGAGAGTCTTTACTTGCTGTAAAGGGAAAGCATCTCATGAAACACAAAGCCATCTGTAAACTAAGCAACATTATCAACAAGCATAAACATAATGAAAACAATAAACAAAATCAATTTTCTGTAAAGGAAATATAATATAATTAACCAAAAGGAGTAAAAATTACATTAAACAAGCACATCTCCCTGGCATGTGTATTACATTAGTTGCTAAGAACATCTTTTTGTCACATAAGTGCTATGGGCCACATATCAGTTCATAGCATAACAGACATCATCTTATTTATGTGTGAGAAACTACCATTGCATCTTGTCTGAACTTACAGCTGCTCTCCTGAAATTGAATTAATATATTTAAACATTTCAGGTTTTTGAACTTCACTTTTCCAGTTTTTAACTTTTTTTTTGTTTTTCTCTAATAAAGACAGTAAAATTGATTGTGCTGATGTTTTCTTGTTTACACTTCTGATTCATTGTTATTTTTCCATATTTCCAAATTTTTCCAAATTCTAACACTCACATTTTTGCCAGTGTACGCTATCCTCTTATGTGTTTAACAGACTTATTTGCCACACAAGTATCTTTCTCTATTTGTCTTCTCAGTCTTTCTATAGAGCCTAGCTTCTTGATTGTGGGTGTGAGCTTTTGTCCCATTTTTTTTCCTCCTGACTATAGACTCACTGAATTTTGAGTTGACTGACACTCTTTAAGTCCTCCAGGTTAACATTATAAGCCAAGCTTCAGAATCGATTCAAAGATCAAGGTCACCTCACTGTGACTAGTGTGCACTCAAGTGGTCCCCTCAGCCCTGAATAGCACTTAAAGGACCAGGTCTCCATGAAACCATCCATTGTCAACCTTGGCTGTATGAAAAGTTCTGGTTTCCTGTCCATTATTTTAGGCCTCATTCCTAAATAGCAATGTCTTTCCTTTTGCCCCAGTACAATGTCCTCTGCCATTCCTTTGTGGCCTCATACTTTTCAATTGTGTTATTTGTCCCTTTATAGCAGGAATTTTTTTTTGTTTGTTTTTTTGCACTATAATCGAAGGTACAATAACTGGTCTCATACCCTAGTGAAGATTTTGCATTCAGGGTAATATGCACAATTTTAAGGCCTATTGGCTGCTGTGGGCTCCTGACTTCCCAAACTTTCATTTTTTCTTGCTCTTGTGAAGATTGCTATTGGTCTGGCCTGTGTTTCCATATTGGTGCCATTATTTCCGGGACTGTCCCTCCAAAAAATGGAGAGAAAACCACACCAGAAATCTTTCATGGGTTGTTAACTGTTTTTCATGTCAGCAAGTCTCAGCTCATAAGTGGCTTACTTTCTCATTTATTAGTTCCTACTTTGTCTTTTATAGTGGTTACTGCTACTGTATATTTCAGGATTGTGGCAATGCATCCAGTATTATTTAGTGTATCCAGAACATTTATTCAGGCAAACCCAACTTCATACCCTGTGCTTTTTCATGCCATTGTAAAACACTAATTGGTTGGTGTCAAAGTTATCCTTTTTGTCGAGTTCACTAATACAGAAGTGGCTCCTATCCTTTTAGTATAACTACATATTCAGTGAAACCTTTTTCATTCCAACTCTACCTATTCTACTAAGAACTCCAGGGAGCCTATACTAGCATCATTTAAATAAGCACAATCTCATATACGTCATTTGGGTAACATGCAAACTCCATTCTGACTGTTCTGGGCTGAGATCTGAACCCTGCTCTCTAGAGGTGTACAGCCACAGTGTTAAACCCTGCACCACAGCTGTTACTAAACAGTTTTAGGACATGTCACAAAGCTTCTAACAATTCTGCTAATACTGCTGCCGAGGGCTTATTTTTGTAACAGAGTTTTAAAAAAAAAAAAAAGGCATTTACCATGCGTAAGAAGATTACTTTTCATCACCCCTACTTATTTAATTTCACAAACTTTAAAACATATTGTGTACATACCAAAGCTTTCAAGGGTAAATGCTAGTCACAACTTTCTGTTGCAAAATTATTATTATTTTGCATGAGTCTTAAGTTTCATTTCCTGTATCTCAGGCAGCTGTCAGGAGATGTGAAAAACAAAAATATCTATTTGGGTATCACCCTGCTTCCTCCCCATGTTCCTAGGCTCCCATTACAAGCACTTCTATCATTCTGTTTTTGCTTCTAAACAATCTTTCGCAGCTAAACAAGTAATCTTTCTCATTTCTTCCTTTCTCCTGACTTAATGTTGACGAACTTTTTTTCTGCATTTTATCAGATCACTGACCAAAAATTCATTCTACATAAAAACAAGCGCAAGTGAGCAAAACACAAGTTTGGATATGTGTTTCTTGCATTTACTAAAGACTTGCTTAAAATTAATTGTCTCCTTTGAGTCAAAACCGGTTATGCCAGATTATTAGCAATAACTTTAGTCTGATTTTTCCTGTTGTTATGGACCACACTCTCACAGCTCTGAGTAGGAATTTTAGCTTACTCCTTTTGCAGAACTCCTTACAAAGTGATGTTAATGGGTTTTTGAGCATGCCACCTGAGCATTACATTTTAATATGGAAGAATGGGATAAATCCTTTGCCATTCTTGACAGGAGTCATTGTGCTATCACCACACTATCATCTTATTCCTCCACTTTATATGTAATAGCTCCTCTGTGGCTTGCTCTTCACTCTCAAAATTTGCTGGTGTGAGCAAACCTAGAAGTAATTTTTAGGACAGGCTGCAGACACCATGGTTAGAACTACAATGTAAAGAGGACAGCATATTTGTGGCCAATGAATATGATAATACATAAATCAATGAAGGGGCTCAGTGAGTAGCGCTGCTGCCTCGCAGTAAGGAGACCCAGGTTTTCTTCCCGGGTCCTCCCTGCGTGGAGTTTGCATATTCTCCCTGTGTCTGCAAGGGTTTCCTCCCACAGTCCAAAGACATGCAGGTTAGGTGCATTGGCAATTCTAAATTGTCCCTAGTGTGTGCTTGGGGGATGTGTGTGTGTGTGTACCCTGTGGTGGGCTGGTTGCCCTGCCCAGGGTTTGTTTCCTGCTTTGTGCCCTGTGTTGGCTGGGATTGGCTCCAGCAGACCCCCGTGACCCTGTAGTTAGGATATAGCAGGTTGGATAATGGATGGATGGATGGATAAATCAATGAACAAACGGCATTTTAATACTCACTTTATTAAGTATACCTACTACCAAGACCTTTATATCACAATTTAGAAGCCATAACAGGACAAATAAGCTTTACTCCAATAATGTTAGGCCTATCCAATTTCTGGCTTTACCCATAACATATACATTTCAGACATTAGTGCATACTGAGAAAATGCTCAAGAACTGGTAGCTATTAAATGTTATCCCAATATATAAAAACTGGGATTGGTCTTATTCAAGTTACAAGTAGGCCAGTAAGATTAACATTTATTATGTGTAAATTAATTGAAGCATATTAAGGACAAGATCGAGTATCACACGCCATGTTTAGCAAAAAGGCAGCATGGTTTCAGACGGGGAAGGTCATGTTTCACTAATATGCAGTAATTCTATGAGGAATAAAAAAAATTGTAAAGCCACAGAGATGCTTATGATATTACTCATCTTGATTTTTGGAAAGATTTTGATATGATTCCACATAAGAGGCTACTAAACAAACTAAAAGACGCTGAATTCAGGGCAGAGCTTGCAGGTGGGTGCAAATTTGACTAGAACAACAGAAGCAAAAGGTTATGCTGAGGGGAACTATTTCAGAATTAGATGATTTTAGTAGTGTCCCACAGGGATCAATGCTGATGCTGTTGCTCTTTTTTATATTTGTATTCTTATCCAGATTATTTATAAATAACAAGCTGATTAATTTTTGCAGATAATACTAAAATAGATGGAACAGTAGATAATGTAGAATCAGCCAAATCATTGTAGAAGGATATGTAACAGGCAACATTTATGTATGCATTTATGTGTATTTGCAAGTTAATGTAAATTATAAACTGTTATGTGTTGGAAGCAAAACTGTTAGATTTGAAAACACAATGGAAGGATTGAAACTTGAAAAGTGCAACATATTAGAAAGACCTATGAATCACAATGGACTCTTATTTTTAACATCCAGACAATGTGAAGAAGCCCTTAAGAAGGCAGGTGGGAGAATGTACTTAAATTATATAACATACTAGTTAAGCCTCATTTTGAGTACAAAGTGGGGGTTTGTACTGCAAAAAATGCATATGCAAAAACTAGACAAAAAGAATCTTCAAATGGGAGTTGTTTTGCTTTTATTTAGCAAAAAAAAAAAAAAAAGTCTGCCAATGGGTAAGCAAAATTTACTTGAAAAGTTTTCTTAAAGTAAGCTAAATAATCATAAACACAATTTTTTTGTTAAGTTAATAATTCTTATAATAAGGAAAACAAGATTTAATGTCATGATATGAATGCTTACATTTATTTTTTGCAGTGTGGTCTCCATATTGAAAAAAGACTAGGCTTACCCCAGCACTTCATGATATGAGCCTTGAGGAAAGCTTGAAGGAGCTGAATCTTTTCAGTTTAAGCAAATAGAGTTTAAAAGGTGACATGACTGAAGTGTTTAAAATTATGAAAAGAATTAGTACAGTGGATCTCAATTGTTACTTTACAGCAAATTCTTCAACAAGAACTCAAGGATACTGATAAACACATCTTAAGGATGGATTTCACACAAATGTTACAAAGTTTTTCTTCACACAAAGACCCATAGACATATTCAACAAATTACCAAGTAGTGTGGTAACAGTACTATTTTGGGGACCTTAAAAGCTTGACTTGCTATTTTAGAGGAATGTGGCAAACAGGAGTAGCACGTTTTTTTGGCTCTTCTCATCTAAACTGTTCAAGGTTATAATGTATAAGATGTAATTCAGTTTTTTTACAGGATATTTTCCACGAGGTTACAGGTAATGGAAGCATAAAAAATATGTAATATTTCAGATAAGCTCTGTGCATTTTCTATTAATTAAAATTATGTATTTAATAAATTGTTATACTGTATATCATGGATGTGACATTTTGCAGAATCTGACTTATAATTAAAACTGTCACTGTACCCTACTCGACCAACACTAAGAGCATGTTCTAACTGCTGTCTACATCTACAGTATATGCAAACAAACACCAACAATGTGCAGAACAATCTGTGCGTCATTATTGTGGAATATAAACTTTTATATTTTAAAGAATTATTTATTGGTGTTGTGAACTTCAACAAAGAAAATGTAAGGAATATTAACCATCAATATCATTAGCATGGAAACAGTGCCACAAGGGATGCCAATACTCTGGGTTACTGCTACAGAAAGTCCTGATTTAAAATGTTTATGGATTTTCTAGAATAATAAACATAAAAAGTACTCACCAAATATACTCTTAGTTCAATATTTAAGGATGAGGTTCACTAGGTTTCAACATGTGAAAATGCAAAGTCACTACTTTATCTTTTACTGATAACTTGTTTTCCTGCAGTAAACCACTTTACAGTATATACTTGTACTATTAATTTAGTGGGATCTAGTAATATTCTGAGGGGCCACGTTGTGGTACAGCAATTAGTACTGCTGCCTCACAGATCCATCTTCCTGGAACTGAATCCTGTGCACTATCAAGGTCCATATGGAGTTTGCATTTTCTGCCTTTGTCACCATTTATTTGTCTTCAACATTTATTTTTACTTAAATTTTCCTCATATTTAAAGAGGGATTTGGCAAACAATATAGAAACTGTTCATTCAAAACCTGTCTTTTTTCTTATATTTTTAATTATTTCACATATTGAAGTGGAAGATGTAATTACCTATCTGCTTATTCTCACCTGGACAAAGCTGGCAGCACAGTGAGGATTTTGATTTCTCCAGTGCCTTCATTACCATCAGCCATCCCTGTTAAGGGGTAAACTCAAACAATATGGAGGTGGATGAGTCTATGGTGTCCTGGATAATGGACTATCTGTTGGGCAAACCATAGTTTTTGAGACTCAAGGGCTGTGTCTCTGATATGGGTGTGAGCAACACTGAAGCACTACAAAGAACCATCCTGTCTCCATTTCTTTTCAGTTTGCACACTTCAGACTATAAATACAGCACCAGGTCATGTCACTCGGAAAATGTCCATTTATGGGATGTATCAAAAAGGGGACTGAGACACAGTATGGAGTCAGGTAGAGAACTTTGTTTCTTAGTGCAGAAAGAACTGACTGCAGCTTAACATCAGCAAAAACAAAAACTGGTTATTGACTTTCTCTGTGCTTCTACAGTAGCCCACTATTCATGGAGTAGATTTTGAGGTTTTGCACTGCTACAGATACTCGAGGTTACACATCAATGAGAGGGTGAACTAGTTTCGTAACACAGAGGAACTACATAAGAAAAGGCAGAGCAGGTACTTTTTTCTTAGGAAACTGCATCTCGTTAATGTGGGTAGTGGCATCCTTCACATTTTCTACAAACTCTGTGATAGCCAGTGTGATTGTCTACGCTGTGGTATGCTGGGCCAGTAATATCACTTCAAAACATGTGCACTGCATTAACAAGCTAATTATAAGGCTTGGTTATGGGATGAACTCAAGACCCACTTGTGGTAGCAGAGGAGAGATTGAAGACAAAACTGAATGTCATTATGAACAAAGTTACATATCTTCTATCTGATACAATAACATGGAGAACTTTAAGCCAACAAATTATTTAGCAGAAGTGTGTAAAGAAACACAACTGGGGCTGATTAATGCAAACAGCAATATGCCTGCATAATGCCTCACTGGGGCAGAGGCTGTCAAGTCATAAGTTTACTTTAATTTAAGTCACTCTGGTGTGTATTTGAGAGGGGAATGTTGTCTGTCATTATATAATATCTATTCATTTAATAAGCTTCTGTAAAAGGCAAAATTTCCTCCTGGGAACAAATACATTTCTACCTATCTTTATTGAGACATATGAATGATTTACAGTTATTACACCTGTCAATAATTTGCCAACAGTTTCATTTTATGGTTTGCCTATTCCCATAAAAGTAAATCATCATAGACAATAATAAACTATTAGGTAGAATTTCAGAAATAGTTTTCATCATGCTCCTTCTTATACCTTATAATTATTATTGAGAACAATCACAGAATTTAGTCGAAAGAAAAACTGGTAGGATGATCAATAAAAATTTTTATCTATCTTTATTGGGACATATGAATGATTTACAAATATTACACCTGTCAACAATTTCATTTTATGGTTTGCCTATTCCCATAAAAGTAAACCATCATAGAAAATAATAAACTGTTAGGTAGAATTTCAGAAATAGTTTTCATCATGCTCCTTTTTATACCTATTATTATTGAGACCAATCACAGAATTTAGTTGAAAGAAAACTGGTAAGATGACACAATCAAAATCATTACTACAACCAAATATTTTATTTATTAAAATGACTTATTTCAAAATACCAATTAATAAAGCAATAATAAACTATAAGGATACACTTTTGTGAAATTAGTGCATTAAATAAACAAAATCTGTAGTAACAGCTCAATGAAGATTACTCAGGGTTGCCAGATCCTGCAAACATTTCCAGCTAAATGAGAACTGAAAACCCATCTAATGTCGCTGCAGAACTGCCCAATGAATGGCGTTTCCTTTAGACGGCAATACCCAAAATAAAATTGAAGAGCAGGCCCACTGTGAAGTTTTGAGACCTTTTATACAACATTTTAATATTCTGAAGCACAAGGGGATCCTTCTTGGAATGGGTTGCCCAGTGCACTTGAAAAATTGCTAAAAAAATTGCACATTGCCAAGTCTTTTTTATTTTTATTACAGTTATTTTTTTAACCCACACAATGCTTTTAAAACTAACCCACATGTCATTAATGTTCTTAGGTGTTTAGTTGGGTGTGATTGGAGTGCAAACAGGAAGTCTCTCTTAAACTGCTGTATATTGCAACTATTAGAACTTAATTGATTATGGATGCATTGCATATGGGTTGGTGTCACAGGTAGTATTAAAACCACATGATAAAATAGAAGACCAGGCTTTCAGAATATGTACTGGTGTTATGAAATCCTCTCCAATATCAGCAATATTAGCAGGTTAGGTGCATTGGCGATTCTAAATTGTCCCTAGTGTGTGCATGGTGTGTGGGTGTGTGTGTGTGCACGCCTTGCGGTGAGCTGGCGCCCTGCCTGGGAACTGTTTCCTGCCTTGCACCCTGTGTTGGCTGGGATTGGCTTCAGCAGACCCCCGTGACCCTGTAGTTAGGATATAGCGGGTTGGATAATGGATGGATAGATGGATAGTTGAAATGGAGGTGATACCTTTCTATTTACGAAGAATGCAATTGGTTATGGTCTACTGGATTAATGCAAGGGGACACAATGACAGACATCTAATATCAACAACTCTAGAAGACTGTTGGGAATACCATAGTAATAAGACTGCAAAATGAATGGGGAAAAAAATCTTGGGGTATTTAAATATGAGCTTGGTCCCGGTGTAACTATTTCTGCTGTTCCACTGTGGTTTTTCCTGTTACCTGTGTTGGACTTAAGTATCCAGGAGAAAATGAAGGAAAAAGCAGAATGTAATTTACTTGGGCAAATTGTTAATCAACATCTATCCATCAATTTCCCAACCCGCTATATCCCAACTACAGGGTTACGCTGGTCTGCTGGAGCGAATCCCAGCCAACACATGGCGCAAGGCAGGAAACAAACCCCGGGCAGGGCGCCAGCCCACTGCAGGGCGTTAATCAACACGTGCAAAGGAAATATTTTAGATTCTTACAAATGTATACAGATGACTCAAAGGATCCAGTGACTGGTCATACAGGGGCTTCAGTGTATGTTCCCATGTTTCAAATTAACATTAGGAAAAGGCTGACCAATAACTTCTTTGTATTTACCTTAGAGATGATGGCAACAGTTATTGCACTGGGATGGGTAGAAGAGGTCTGGCCAGAGCATGTACTGATTTTTACTGATTCAATGTCTGCTCCGTCAAATATTATGCCAGTAAATTCCAAATGTTGGCCAAATATATTAAAAGACATACAGCAACAGTTGTGGAAACTGAAAATTCTTGGCATAGCTCTTCATTTTCTATGGGTTCCAGCTCATGTTGGTATTCTAGGAAATGAGGCTGGTGATAACTTGGCTACACAGTCAATCAGTAGTAACAATATAAATGTTACAGTGCCACTGCATAAAGGGATAAGCAAATGCCATAATATAAACAACCAGAAGATAAATATAGGAAAGGCATCTATAGAAAACTCTTATTTTTTCTTTCATTTTTGTGTACTCTGTTAAACTTGCGGTGTGCTGGCGCCATGCCCGGGGTAAGTTTCCTGCATTGCACCCTGCGTTGGCTGGGATTGGCTCCAGCAGACCCCCGTGACCCTATAGTTAGGATATAGCGGGTTGGATAATGGATGGATGTATTGTTGTATGTTTTGCTGTATTATGTGTTTTATATATGCTTTATATTTTTGCAATTATTAACCTAAAATAATAAAAAAAATTCTTAGCAAAGCGGAAGAGAAAGGGATGTGACGCCACAAGTAACGTCATATTTATGACGCACCTTGCTGACGCTTTTACTGAGCGCCACGCATGCTTTCGGTCCTTTTTGGAAGATGGCTGAGCTTCCTGTGGTGCCGAGTGACCTATTTCAGCATGTTTACTCATTCCTGTTGGAAAATAAGTTCACAAAAGCGGCCGATGAATTTCTGAAGAAGGCTAAAGTGGTAAGTCAGATGAGTGAGGTGGCGGAACCGAAAAAAATCTGTCGTTTGATGTCGGCTTTGAGTGTTCGTTTATTCAGTGGGCCAAGAGTGGCCTACTAGCGGCGTAGCAAAACTACCTCTTTCATGGTTGTTTTGGTCTGAAGAAGTTCCTTTGCACTTGCTTGCAGTCAGTAATGGTATCAGACCTCATTCTAACACTGTACAGGCTTGCGTGTGACCGCCACGTGAGGGGTGTTAGCCCACGTGTGATGTGTTTACTCCATTTTCTCACGTGCAGCATGCGGCATGGACATGGCGAAGGTTGCACTGACACAGGCTCAGTTTAAACCAGTTTCTTCATTAACTGACTATAACTTGGACTTTGTATTCGTAGCCATATCCGATGCTTCTCGGCTGACGACTTACCATGTTACCGCCTCTGTTTCATATGAGTTTGGGTGAATTGTGAGATATGAAGGCCGAGACGATATGTAGGAGTACACGTGGACTGTGGTACATTAAACGGGTAGAGAGGGGTCTGTCTGCTTATAATAGCGGCTTTCGTGTTTATTCCTGCGCTCTAACGCTATGACTGTAGGTTTTCGTTCAATACATTTGTTGACTTCAATCCTCCCGCAACTTGAATGAAACAAGCTTTTTCACAGTGTCCGTGCTGAAATTATGAAAGTAAAAAAAAAAAACAAACCGTATGGAACAGTCCATACAGTGTAAATAATATAGCGGGAAATTTTACAATACTATACAACTTAGTGTACTGTGCGATAATATAGAGATAAATGGAACTTTATTTGTCCCCAGAGGACAATTCATTGTTTTACAAGAGCTAATTTAAAAAATAGATGCAAACACACGTACACTAGAATGACTATAAATAACGAAAACTGTCGCAGTGAGGTATTACAAACATAAATACTTTTTTATTTAAGGCTCCACAGTAGCGTTTCTTTGCACACTTCTGCTGAGTAACTGATTGGATGAAAGTACTCCATGCTAGTGTGTTGGAGAGAGAATGGGTAGACTTGTTCATAGTGGCACTCAATGTTGTCTTCACTTTCTTCCTCACAACAAAATACAGGGTTCAATAGTGCATCCCCAAACTGAGCCTGCCTTTTTAATCTGCATGTTGATTCACTGGGCCTCTCTTGATCTGATGTTACTGGACCAGTGTAGAAGATCTCACTGGCTATCACCGAGTTGTAGAATATGTGAAGAATGTGACTATCCACATTAAAGGAATGCAACCTCCTAAGGGGAAAATGTCTGCTGTAGGTTATGATGTTTTAGAAGTTCACATTGTCGCATCATCTTCTTTTGGCTGCTCCCATTAGGAGTCGCCACAGCGGATCATCATCCATTTTTTTTCTGTCCTCTGCATCTTGCTCTGTTACACCCACCACCTGCTTGTCTTCACTCACCATATCCATAACCCCCCTATTAGGCCTTCCTCTTTTCCTCTTGCCTTTCAGCCCCATCCTTAGCATCCATTCCCCAATATATCCAGCATCTCTCCACCTCTCTGACTTTGTCTCCAAACCGTTCAACCTGAGCTAACCTTCTAATGTACTCATTTCTTATCCCTGTCCATCCTTCCTTGTAAAACCCAATGCAAATCTTAACATATTTAACTCTGCCACCTCCAGCTCTGTCTCCTGTTTTTTTGGTCATTGCCTTCTTCTCCAACCCATATAATATAGCTGGTCTCGCTACCATCCTGTAGACCTTCCCTTTCACTGTTGCTGATACCAGTCTGTCACAAATCACTCCTGACACTCCTCTCCACCCATTTCACCCTGCCTGTGCTCTCTTCTTCACCTCTCTTCCGCACTCCCTGTTACTCTGTACTGTTGATCCCAGGCACTTAAACTCTTCCACCTTCACCAACTCTACTCTTTGCATCCTCACCACCCCTCTGATCTCCCTCTCATTTACATACATATTCTGTCCTGTTTCTACTGACCATTATTCCTGTCCTCTCTAGAGCAATTCTCCACCTCTCCAGGGCCTCCTCAAGCAGCTCCCTACTCTTGCTACAGATCAGTGTCCTCTGCAAACATTATAGTCCACTGGGACTCCTTGCTAATCTTGTCTGTCAACATGTTCATCACCACTGCAAATAAGAAAGGGCTTATAGCCAATCCCTGATGTAATCTCACCTCCCCCTTGAATGGATCTGTCACTCCTGTAGTAGACCTCACCTTTATCTCACTTACCTCTTACATATTGATGCTCACATTGCCACATCATCATTTCAAAACATTGATAATGCAAGATACCATCCCATTGATTGGGTGCAGAATATGGGTGGAGAGATGCTCGTGGATTATGAATAAGCTCCTCTACCCATTTGCCGCACAAGGTGTCTAACACCGGACAGTGATGGAGAAATGGTGTGAAGGTGTTTTAGCTTGTAACACAGTAGCTGTCGCATGGATTTCTGCAACTTGGCACATGTATCGGTATTTGGTAATGTTACAACAATTATTTAAAGGTTATTCATTTCAAGTTCATTTAATTCCCAATACAGTATTGGCATGAGACTCTAAAATAAGAGCTGCCTCATTGTAAAACGGATATGAATAAATGTATACTGACAGGAAATTGCAAGTTACTAATTACTTTTGCTCACTTAAATGTGGACTCCTTAATTGTTCTCTGTCATTTTCTGATCCAAAAAAAGTAAAGTTGTATCACAGAAAAAAATGTGATTTGTTGTGTATCATTGTGGCTTTTCTATAGTGTATATTTTGACATTTCTTATGATATGCCGATGTACATGCAGGAGGACAATGGCACTGCCTTAAGTAAGGCACTACTTTGATATACAGTGTAATTGGTTTGTTTCACATTTATTGTCTTATGTACACAGTATGATTACATTCCAGTTTGCCCACAAGCAGTGCTTGAAGTGGAACCAAATTACTGGCACTGCTCTGTTTATTCAGCATCTTGTTCCTCTTTCCAGTTTGTTACTTTTACATAATGGTGCTGGGGGTTCTCCTTGGAGGTTGGAGCATGTGCATATTAGTATAGAATATTGACAGGAACAGTCCCCATGAAACTACAAGTGCTGTGATACACTAACATTAGATTATAGGTTGAGGGTTCCCTTCAGGCACTGCCCACAAGACCATTTAAGCACCACCACGCCACTGCTGTCTGGTGCTTAAATTGGACTTCATTGGTTATGTGGAATATAACACCACAAGGATATACTCCAGTTGTGTCGTGAACTTGTCTTGGATAACATTACTGACAAGCTGCATTAGCTTGGGGAACAGTCTCTCACAGTATGAATTGCCATGACACCCACTGTGTTGAATCCTGTAAGATGAAGCTTAAAAAAACAAAAAACAAAAAGGATTTATGTTAGATAGAATGCCATGCGAGGGCTGTTGGTCTTTTTCTTTTTTTCCTTGCAGCTTAACTGGAATTTTTTTTTTTTTTTCTGCCCAGGCCAACTGACCTTATCTTGTTCACAAATAGGAGGTCGGGAGCATGCACTGATATGATGTAGAGTAAAATAAATAGGAAAATGAATCAGATGAACAGCTTAAATAATTAATTTGATAGATTAAAATAAGTAGGAATTTGAATCCGATGAACAGATTTAAATAATAATTAATTTTGAAAGTAAACACATTAGGTCAAGTGACCTAAACAAGTTGCCTAGATTGACGGATTGGTATAGAGGAGTGGCATAATGCCTCTGTCCACATTAACCTATACAGATAGTTTGTGTGTGTTTTAATTATTTCCTCCTCATCATCCAGTGTGTACTCTTAAGGTAAATAAGCTATCGACCATCTTTACTTCTAATTTTTGTTTTGAGTGTGTGTGTCGGCACCTCCATGTATGCATACATGTATACTTAAGTAAATTATTTCAAAAAATTGTTCTTGCAAAAATATTACAAATCAGTAGTTCTGGTTCCATGACTGAATGGTACAGATTGTAAAAATCCCAGCTAATTCAAACGATGTCTGTAGCAGTTATTGTTGGGGGGGAAAAAGCTCAAACTGTTTCTGAAGGAAATGGAATAAGTACTGGACCAAACTGTACCAGAAGTAGTAGTTGTGGAGCCTGTGACGAGGCAACCCCAATGTAACTTCTTTAAATAAGAGGTGATTTTTTAGGAAGTTATCATTGTACACAGATCTCAGTGTTCAGGGTTGTATATCCTGGAAACCACTTATTCTATAATATTTTATTTTTTCTTGGATTGATATCTAGTAGTTCTTCATAAACACAAAAAGACAATGTTAAAATGAAAATTGTACTTTTAAGACGTGAAAATCAATTTCAATTTTCAACATGTACATACAGAAAAACATACACATGGCTGCTAAAATCAGCCTTTTTGTTATTTGTAGAATCAGTCTGAGCATAACTCTCTTTGGTTGAGGGCAGAAAAAAATCGCTGCACAAGTGCAGCAGTTCATTACAGGTTGAGTACACCTCCATCACAGACCTATTTACCATCTCCAGGTAACCTGTTTTACTGAATTTGTGTTAGAATGTGGTCACCACTACTATTCTTTTAACTGTTTAAGATTTTCATTGTTGGCATATTTTTGGTTTTGTTTTTCCTGTTTTAGTTGCTGAATCAAAAAAGTACACCTTATGAGAATGATTAGGAGTCATAGTGAACTTCTCACTTTCTACATCAAGACAGTGTGAAGAAGTAATCAAGAAGGCTAATAGGATATTAGGTCACTTTTTATAGCAAGTTATGTTGAGTACAAGTCAGGGGAGGTTATGGTTAACCAGTATAACACACTAGTGAGGCTGCATCTGAAATAGTGTGCGCAGTTTTGGTCTCCATATTACAAAAAGGGTATAGAGTAGTTATAAAAGGTCTACACATCCCTGCCAGAGTTGCAGATTTTGTGTAATAAAAAATGAAACCAAGATGAATCTTGTCAGAGCGTATTCCACCTTAATTGCAATCTAAACAAAGATTAAAACAAATCGGAGACTGCTTAGTAAAATAAGGGGAATACAAAAACGTACAAAAACCTGGTTTCATTAGTGTGCACATCCTTTAATAATCGATGTGGCTGCGTTCAGAATCGACCAATCACAATAAGTCTGACCTCAAATAGTAGTTAGTATAGACCTGTCATCAGTTAAACTGGCTCTGATTGAGCTCCGGTAAAGTTTGGCTGTTCCTGTAGGATTATTTTGATATCCTCTTGGTTGCAACATACTCCAAATGCCATGGTCTGCAAATAACTTGTACAACATGAACGAGATCTCATTATTGAAAGGTATCAATAAGGACTGGGGTACAAAAAAGTACCAAATATAAACATCCCATAGAGCATGGTGAAGACAGTCATCAATAAGTGGAGAAAATATGGCTCAACAGTGTCTCTACCAAGATCAGGATGTCTCCAAGATTGATGAGAAGACAAGGAGAAAACTAGTCAGGGAGGCCACCAAGAGGCATACAGCAACATTAAAGGAGCTGCAGGATTTCCTGGCAAGTACTGGTTGCTCCCTACATGTGATAACGGTCGTATTCTTCATATGTGTGGATTGTGGGGTAAGGTTAACCAGTATTGAAAGACTTTTCTCACAAACAAAAACATTCAAGCCTGGCTAAACTTTGCAAAAATGTATACCCAGACACCCACAACCATGTGGAAAAATGTATTATGGTTTGGTGAGACCAAGGTTGAACTATTTGGCCATAATTCCAAAAGGTAGGTTTGTCCCAAAAGTAACCCTTGCATATTATCAAAAGAACATCATACACACAATGAATCATGGTGGAGGCAGCATCATGCTTTGGGGCTGCTTTTCTTCAGCTGGAACTAGCACTTTAATCAAGGTGGATGGAATCATTATTAACTCCTAGTATCAGTCTATCTTGGCATAAAACCTTCATGCATCTGCTAGGAAGCTGAAGAGGAAATTCACCTTTCAGGATGGCAGTTATCTAAAGCATACATCAAATTCAGCAAGCAATGGCTTCGTGAAAGGAGAATCATTGTTCTTGAATGGCCCAGCCAGAGCCCAGATCTTAATTTAATTGGAAATCTGTTGGGTATTTTTTTTTTTTTTGCATGGAAGAGTGGGCAAAAATTGCCAAGTCCAGATGTGTCAAACTGATAACCCAAAAAGACTACTGTAATAAAATCAAAAGGTGCGCACACTATTGCAACCAGGTTTTTGTATGATTTTTTTTGTTTTCTTTTTTTAACCAGTTTCTGATTTGCTTTCATATTCTGTGCATAGACTGAGTAAACAGCTGTAATACCCAGTGTTATAAATCATGAAATGACATGGCCAATACAGTTTGAAGATGTGTATGTCTTGCCATTGCTACATTGTCCATGTATCTTGATAACAATCAGGGTAACTCTTTGGTTCAGCTTCATTATTTGTATTTGTTAATTCTGTATTCACACCAAGACTGCATTTCCCTCTCGGAACAGATATGTACTTAAGTGAATGGTCTTTGGTTAGCTTATTTTTCCATAAAATTAAAGAGAAATGTGGCTTTTTCAATGATACTTTAGCACTATTGGCCAGAGTCAGCACAGGTCACAGTAGGTGAAAAGGTACTCTTCAGTTAAACTCCTTTTGTTAAGACTTGTGCAAGAAGTACTTTGACTACAAAATCAACATTTTTTTAAATGTGCTCCCAGGATAAATAGCACTGGTAGTTGACTATTTGTTTTCACTTTCTAAGCTTTGTAACTGTAAATCAAAAGTATGAATCAAAATTTGGGGAAAATGGTGTCCCTCTGTTGGTTCTAATAATGATAGGTTATCAAACATTTGTTACACCTCCTTTAAAGTGTTTTCTAAAAAGTAGTATCGATAAGCATGTTTTTCAAATTAATTTAATGATAATGATTATTTTGTGGGTTTACATTTAAAATTTTATTTATTCATTTTCTTAAACAGAAACCTCAGGACCCAAAGGATAGCAGTCTTACTGACATATTTAACTTCTGGATCAAGTAGGTATTTGATATTGCCCTATAGTAATGTATCCAGTATGTACATAAGCAGTAATTTGGTTGTGTGTGTTTGAGGTTTGTTTTATTTCATTTTAAATGCCTTCTGTTTTGAACCTGACTTTAAAGCTAATCTTCACAAAAAATGTAGAAAATAATGGCAGAAATAAGTAATATGGATGTTGGAGATTTAGGGCTGTCACTGAGAACTGAGAATCGCATGTTTTATATACAGATTTTGTGTTTCTTTAAATACTTGGTGACAGTTCTGGAGTATACAAGAATTCAATTGTGTAAGGTACACACTTTTAAAACTATTTATTAAAAATTCATCAGGTCATCACACTAATTTTAGAAAGGTAAAAGCCATATTTTGGTTCTTGGTACCACGAACATCCATGTTAATTTGTATTGTATCAATGGTGCATGTCATGGTCAGGCATATATTAGACATTAAGCAGACACTGGATACTTTTAGTTGATGTTTTAAATTCAGAAGATATGGGCAGGTATAAAGAACCAAGTATTATTAAGAACTTTGTTTTCAGAAGCCAATGAGTTCCTGTATGATGTAGGCCCTGGCCTCTCTTGTGTATTGTCTTCCTACCGCACAACAGCAAATGTCACCTTTATGCAAAATATGCAACATCTAAAGAAGAGTGATGCTGTGTGTAGTGAGGCATGTTTGGGAGTCCCCCATCTGAGACTTCTCTGCCCTACAGATGGGTGTTTCAGAACCCCAGAGATTTCTGAGCAGGTATCATTGCTGGAGATCTTCCAGTTTTAAAGGGAAATAAGCCTGATGTATTTCTCATTTGCTGCCTTCAGTTTCCATGTCTGAGCACTGCACTTCTGGTCCTCAAACATGAATGTTTGTGCATCTGGAAACGACTGTTTGCTGTAAAATTTCTGCTTGGGAGAGACCTTGATCATGCTGGATGACCATCTTATGTCCTGTTGCCTACTTTTGTCATAGGTTGGTTTAACCTGCTGATCTTAAACTATCTACCACAGCCTCACCTTTTTAAGTATTTGGTCCTTGCCCAGTTTTATTCCTTCTACACAGCTGTTTCAGTTAATCAGCTAATACATTCTGCCATTGATCATTGATACTGTTTGTTATGAACTGCTCAAAAAAATTAAAGGAACACATCAGATCTCAATGGGGGTGGAAAAATCCTGCTGGATAACTATACTAATATGGACTGGGTAATGTGTTAGGAATGAGAGGATGCCACATCATTTGATGGAAATGAAAATTATCAAGCTACAGAGGGCTGAATTCAAAGACACCTCAATCAAAGTGAAAAAATGATGCAGCAGGCTAGTCCATTTTGCAGAAATTTAATTGGAGCAACTCGGAATCTTACTCTGTAGTTTGTATGGCCCCCACATGCTTGTATGCATGCCTGAGAATGTCGGGGCAAGTTTCTAAAGAGATAATGGATGGTGTTCTGGGGGATCTCCTCCCAGATCTGGACCAGGGCATCACTGAGCTCCTGGACAGTCTGAGCTGCATCCTGGCGGCGTCAGGTGGACCGAAACGTAATATCCCAGAGGTGTTCTATTGGATTTAGATCAGGCGAGCGTGGAGGACAGTCGATGGTATCAATTCTTTCATCCTCCAGGAACTGCCTGTATACTTTCTCCACATGAGGCCAGGCATTATCGTGCAGCAGGACGAATCCAGAAATACCTTCACTAGCGTAGGGTATGAAAATGGGTCCAAGGATTTCATCCCGAGATGTAATGTCAGTCCAGGTGCCATTGTCTAGCCTGTGGAGGTCTGTATGTCTCTTCATGGACATGCCTCCTCAGACCATCACTCACCTACCACCAAACTGGTCATGCTGAACAGTGTTACAGGTAGCTTTATGTTTTCCGTGGCTTCTCCAGACCCTTTCACATCCGTCACATGTGCTCAGGGTGAACCTGCTCTCATCAGTGAAAAGCACAGGGCACCAGTGGTGGACCTGCTAATTCTGGTGTTGTATGGCAATAGAGTTCCACGGTGCAGGGCAGTGAGCACAGGGCCCACTACAGGACATCAGGCCATTAGGCCTCATGAAGTCTGTTTCTGATAGTTTGGTCAGAGATATTCAAACCAGTGGCCTGCTGGACGTCATTTTGTAGGACTCTGGGAGTGCTCATCCTGTTGCTCCTTGCCCAAAGGAGTAGATACCGGTCCTACTGATGGGTTAAGGACCTTCTATGGCCCTGTCCAGCTCTCCTAGAGTAACTGCCTGTCTCCCGGAATCTCTTCTCCACCCTTGAGACTGTGCTGGGGGAGACGGCAAACCTTCTGGCAATGGCACGTATTGATGTGCCATCCTGGAGAGGTTGGACTACCTCTGCAACATCTGTAGGATCCAGATATTGCCTCATGCTACATGTAGTGACACTGACTGTAGCCAAATGCAAAACTAGTGAAAAAACAGTCAGAAAAGATGAGACGCGAAAAATGTCAGTGGCCTCCACCTGTTAAACCTTTCCTGTTTTGGGGGTCGTCTCATTGTTGCCCTCTAGTGAACCTGTTGTTAGTTTCATTAACACCAAGGCAGCTGAAACTGATTAACAACCCCGACTACTACTTAACTGACCTACTCAATATCCCAGAAGTTTCACTGACTTGATGCTATACTCTGATTAAAAAGTGTTCCTTTCATTTTTTGAGCAGTATATTTGCTTATTCAAACACTGGGCTTTGCCTAAAAATATTTGACATTTTTTAACTACAAAGTGGTCTATTACTAAATTGATTGCCCTTAAAGAAAGAAAAACATTACATAGCTTGCTGTATTGCTTTACATTTTTCAAAAGGAATGCTTGGAACTCTAAAATGGTGCTCTTTTCTATTGACTCTGTAATCAAGAAAGCACACAAATATTCATCAGACTTTGTGTTAACTACATACATATGTTTAAAAAAAAAAAAAAAATGTCGTGGTGTATCCTCTGGCAGCCCAATGATGCAAATTGTGTACTTTTCCTTTTAATTTATGAACTTGGAACATCCAAAATGTACCACCATATGAAGCATTCAGTCCACACCTGCAGTTGAGTTTGGAGATCAAGTAGTAACATCATCTGTGTTTTACAGTAGAGTTAAGCATATTGGGACTCTGCAGAACAGTTCACATTTGAAAAGGAAAAGTCTGTTTATCAATGACAATATTAGCTTTAGAACGGTTTTATCGTAACAAAATGTTCATGAAAGGCACTGTAACCTCCAAGGTTCTGTTTGTATTGGTGGACAAGTTAATCCTGGAAATGCCTAAATTAATATATTTGTTTTATGTTTATACCTCACAATACTTGCCTCTTTTATCCTTCACTCGTGAGTCAACCAGCAGTGGCCAAATTGCTTATCAGGTTGCTATAGCTTTAGTTGTTGCAGTCTTTGTCGGTTTAAGCCTACTGTGATGCTTGAGAGCAGAGGGATGGTAGATGGCAAATCTGACAGAGCTGTCTTCTCTCTGGCAGTTATGATGCCTCTGAAAATAATTTTAAAATTTCCTTTATTGGGTGCCTTTCATATGGCTATTTTCTGTAGGATCTTGCACCAGCTGAAATTGGTCAGCTGATAAATTGCTGTTTCACATGTGCATATTTATGAGCTTAATCATATACAGTACATAGATGCAATAATATTCTTAATATTACTTTTGTGTTTCCAGAATTCTGTAATTTGCATGCATTTCAAACGGTTATCCTTTCTTCTGAAAAACATCCTCTGAGTCATTGTCATGTGCCTGCATGAGTTGGGCATCTGCCTACTAGGCTCCTATCAAAAGTAATGCTAGCTTTAGTTACACAATTCAAGTAAAAGCTACATCTAAATAAACCTAAAATAACCTATTTAGCAAACTGGAATCGTCTATCCTCATTACAAGATCTAAGAAAGCTGTGCAGTGTTCCTGGAAGAGATGCTTAGGTATGAGAAGAAAAAAAATTCTTTGAGTTTTGTTTCCTGTGTAATATCACATTTCCTGAAGACAATTAGGAATGTTCGTTTCCTTCTTAAATATGTGTTTTTGAAGGACACATTCAGAGAAATCGTTTGAATACACTTATACATGGAGTTATAGTGATGATATGTTAATCAGTTTTGTACTGCTAAGAAAATTTAAGATATTTTCATGTATTTGTGTCATTTTAATGTTTTCCTTCTGAAGCTGTTTTTGTTCATAGATACTTTAACTCTTAAAATCTTACTTTCTTTTAACTTGTATTATTTAGAGAATTATCTTTTTTTTTAAAACATAACCTATGCTGGAGGCAATGAAATAATATTTATACAAGTACACATCTCACATTTGCTTTGGTTAAGGTCTCCAGAGGCCAAGAAAAGAAAAGCGATTGTTAATGGTCCAGCTGCCAAAAAGGCAAAGAAGGATGAGAGTTCAGATGAGGAGGATTCTTCTAGTGAGGATGAAGAAAAGCCACCTGCTAAAACACCAGGTAAGATTGATACAGTATATAGCAGTTTTTCCACAGGTGGTGTATAGTTTAAGAGGAACAGGCACAATTTTTTTTAATTTTTATTTTAATAGCAAATTACTGTCATTGGAGTTTTAAAAAAATTGATATGAAATGATGCAGCTGTGTACATTTTTAGGGGGTGTTCATTAATTTACCTACTCGGCTGTAAAAAAAAAAAAATTTGATTGTCAAAGTCGCTTCACTAATTTTCAATGTGTATTTTCGTCTTGACTTCAACACACTTGGTCCTTTTTGCCCCCTATGATTTAATTATTTTAAAGGAGTATAAGGAGACATCGTGGATCTCCAGTCAAAATATTCCTGCCTCCTTGAGGTCATCGTCGTCACAAAATTTCTTTCTATGTAGGAATTTCCTCATGTTTCAAATGAGAAAGTAATCTCTGGGGCCAAGTCTGGACTGTACGGTGGATGGTTACTTTCCGTGAAGCCATATTCCCTAATAGCTGCCTTAGATTTTTGAGATTTGTGGTACAGTACATTGTCATATAGAAACAACATGCCTGCCGACAGTTTCCCAAAACACTTCTATTCTGATAACCTTATCAGACTTCATTGTGGAAGCCTAGGTTTCTCCAGTAGTATTTTGTGGCATGAATTCCAGCAGCAGAACACCCATTGCATCTTAGAAGACTGACACCATAACTTCTTTTTTTTAACTGAACGTGAAATTTCATTCTGGGTCTAGGGACCCATTATGATTACATTGCATAAGCTTGTTCAGCTTCATGGTCAGGTTGGTGAACCCATGTTTTGTCCCCAGTAACATTCTGTGAGAAAATACTGGTGCAATTTCTTTTAACACTAAAATTCCTGAAGCTTATAAAAAAAAACTCGTAATCCTGGCCAACCTTAAATCCCTTCACACTTCTCCATTCAGTGTATTTTGTTTTGTAAATGTGTCGATTAGCGCAAGCAGCCTGCTATCCCATCCCAAAAACCTCAGCAGAAAGGGCAAGAAGCTCTCCCAGATCAAGCCTTGTTGTTCTGGGAGTGAGGTACCTAGAGCTGTATAATATATAGTTATTTGGAACACATGAATTTCATGTGTGTTCAATGCCTACAAAGATCTATGTAAGTGTAGAATGATGGGAAATGCAAGAAATGTTGAACACATACCTAAAAGACAAACTGTCTTCATGTTTTAGTACTAATGACAAAATTTTGACAAGAAGTGTATAATGTGTGAAGACTGAAGTCCAAATATCAAATAAGCACTTTCACAAAAGGTACAAGTATAACACAACAAGTGTGCTTTTATTGAAGAATATAACCGAAAAAAAAGAAATCTGGTTAGTGTACATCGTTGGAACGACAGCTTTGGTAGTACAGCAGTAAGAACTGCTAACTTATAATCAACAGGTCATGGGTTCAATCTTGGCTGCTTCCCAGAATGAACGTTTTGAGTAGTGAGCTGCTCATATTGTTACTGTTATACAATAAAAACATACATTTGATTTGTGTCTGTAACAGCTGGTCTAAATGTCCAATGTCCGCACCCATGAGGTAATCACCTTTTACATCATCAATTTAGTTTGGATAATTGTGGAAACTATGCCAGATGAAATGCCTAATTCATGAGCTATAACATTAAACTTGTACAACAGTCTTCCATAATCCTGGCCTATACTTTTTGCCACATTTCCTGTGAAGATTCCTCTACAGGACACCCCATGTGGGCATCATCTTCAGTCGATTCCCGACCCTATTTAAATTGCTTTGCCCCAAACTTTACCTGTGATTCTCACTCTCTCTCCCTCCCTCTCTCTCTCTCTCTCTCTCTCTCTCTCTCTCTCTCTCTCTCTCTGTGTGATGGAACACTTCCTCCCAAGAATCTATGCAGCATTACTGCTGCTATTTAATGGAGGTTTTATATTGTATAAAAAAAAAAAAAAAAAAAAAAGGATGAAATTTTTTGCACCATTTTTTTTTTTTTTTTCCCCTTAAAAAAAAACTTTTGAATTAAATAGATTATTTTTTTTTTTTTTTTTTTTTTTTTGCTATTGAGGTACATAAATGTGTTCCCGGCCATTGCAATTTACCCACCCTGTAATATATTTGTATAGATATTTTCGCAATAATGCAGCATCAATGTTCCTTTCTGAGCCCATTACTCCCACTGGAGCACCATGTCTACTTCATGGCTTTACACCTCAAATCCCACCTATTTTGTACAAGGCAATTTTCACGTACTTGTTAATCTATAATAATAAAAGGCAAAGCCTTCACTCACTCACTCACTCACTCACTGACTCGTCACTAATTCTACAACTTCCCGTGCAGGTAGAAGGCTGAAATTTGGCAGGCTCATTCCTTACAGCTTACTTACAAAAATGGTTTCGTTTCGAAATTCTACGTGTAACGGTAATAACGGTCGACAACGTCCGCCATTTTGAATTTTATTTATGGCCCCACCTTCACAAAATTTGGTAGGCGGCTTCCCTGCGCTAAACGAAACCGATGTACATACTTATTTTGGTGGTATGACCCCACTGTTGGCCGCCATATTGAACTTTCCATCGTCGCTAATTGTCCAGCTTCCAGTGTAGGTAGAAGGCTGACCCAATCTTCACGAAATTTGGTAGGCGGCTTCACTGCGCTAACCAAAACCAATGTACGTACTTATTTTGGTGGTATGACGCCACTGTTGGCCAACATATTGAACTTTCCAACGGTCTTTGTTACTTATGGGCCCATCTTCAAGAAATTTGGTGCGCGGGTTCCCATCGCTAACTGAATCCTACTTACGTACATATTTACGTCCATAGCCTGCAGCTCGGTCACCGTGTGAGGTGGCGTTGGGTCCCCCATCCCAACGCTTCCCACGTTGTTGGCTGCCTGCCTATATAGGGCCGTCTGTCACTCCGGTCTCTACATTCCCTTCCTTGCTTCGCCACGGGATTCACGTCTCCCTGCTGATAACTACAGCCTTTTTATTTAATCCACGGCTTCTCCTCTGTTTTATTGTTCGTTTATTACGATTATAGTTAGTGTAGGTATTTTAGACTTACTTTACATTGTTCAGGTACCCATTTCCTTTATCGTTCCAACCATACCCCTATTAACAAGTCTATCGAGGTGATCACCATCGATCAAAGAACTGTCACTTACCGAGTGGCTTCCATGCCCGGAGATGGCACCTACCTTTTCCATTCTCTTTGTTACATATTGCACGGCCATATCAGGCTCACTCTTGATATCCGGAGGAACATTGTGTCTTATGTATTGAATGACTGGGACAGGTTCAAGGTGTGGACTGCTGACGGTACAGGAGATAATTATACTACACAGGAGCACTATAAGAGTGAAATGCTTAAGCCCTTCACCTATGGTTCTGCATGTGAGTTGATGGCTGCCGCTGAATTGTTCGGTTGTCGCCTTCAAGTGTACCGAAATGGGCAAATATTTTACACCTTTGGACAACCGCCAATGCCTCTTAAACATCTTAGATTCACAGGTGACGATTTCAGTAGTGGACACTTTGATGTTTATGAATGTTTAAACTCGCAAAAGCTGGATGTGAAGTTATCGATGAAACCGGTTGTGTGCTTACAACGCTTGACAGATGCCGAATGTCGCTTCAACACAAGTCTGCAAATACTGTCGTAATTGAAACAAACCGTGAAACTCAAACCTATTGTGACAGCAGCAATCCAAGCTGTGAGATTTGAAGCAAGATTACTTTTCACATGGCCAACTGTACGTTGCATGCTCAAGAGTAAGCTCGGCGCACTGCTTGGTCATATTACAACTGGAGGCCCGAAATGACAATGTGGTATACAAAGAGATCCTTAACAAATAATTATTGGTATATTTTCCCTCAGTTTTAAAAAGGTTTAACTTTCTTCTTAATAAAAATTTTAAGACAGTACTTCGCCGCTGCGAAGCGCGGGTATTTTGCTAGTAAAATATATGTCAATGTTAGATTGGTTTATTCCAGTTAAGGAGGTAAAAATGTGTCCCCTTCCACAACAAAGAGTAATACTTGACTTAATCATCATTTTCTGCCAAATGCCTTCTAGTAAAGTATACTTTATTTGGAGTGATTATTCTACTAATCACCTTATAGGTGATTTGTTCCAAGTTCATTTTCAATTGCTACAAGTCACAATGCCCTATTAGCACTAAACTCTAAAATTAGATCTACCTCATCATAAAATGGGTTTACGCAAATATCTGACAAGAAACTAGAAGTTACTAATTACTTTTACTCACTGAAACAAAACATCTTCAGTTATTCTTTCTATCTTCTGAACACAAAAGTGACTCGGTATGTGTTACAGAAAAAAAAACTTGCTTCATTGTGGCTTGGCTATAGGGCATATTTTGCCTTCTCTTATCATGCATGCAAATAACATGCTGCTAAAACTGCATAAAGCTGAATGTTGATTCATATTTCAAGCTTGCATTGCATTGTACAATGTAAATATATAAAATTCTGAGCCTAAAAGTGCAACAATTTTGTGCAACGATTTTATGTGATGTTTTTATGTCACGTTTTTTGTCACTCTTTAGATTGGCTTATTTTAAAATCTACATTTATGTTTGGTATCATTCCTTTTAGAATTTATCGAACTTTAATGTGATGTTGTTAGATTTTCAGATTCTTATTCCGTTTTGAAATTATAAACTTAAAAAATATCAAGAGCTCACATCTCATGAGACGGGACTTTGCCACATTTAACCACACCCGGGGCCAGAAATAAA
Organism: Polypterus bichir lapradei; assembly: GCA_026402145.1. Lineage (NCBI taxonomy): Eukaryota > Metazoa > Chordata > Cladistia > Polypteriformes > Polypteridae > Polypterus > Polypterus bichir. The sequence continues at coordinate 81,628,914 of JANRMT010062813.1, read as the reverse complement.
ACACACAGTAGGACAGTTGCTGTACAGGCTTTTAAATGGTTGAAGTGCCATGCGAGATGCAGATCACATGGCATGCAGCAGCAGCAAGCCAGCAGCTGATCGAGCAAAGAGGAGGTAAAAAGATAATATATATAAAGCTGAATGTGTGTGCAAACCTGTGAATCCACACCATTGAACTCTTGCCATTTTTGAGAATCTGTAATTTAATGTCAAGTTCAGATGTCTATGTATACATTGTGACATTTCTGATTATTCAAAACATTTACCAAATTTTTTGGATTTTAACATCAAGAGTACTGGGGATGTCAAAAGAACCAATATTTTCATTACCAGTTGATAGTAATGTTCCAAAACATTAATGGTTCTTGATAGATAGATAGATAGATATATATATACTAGCAGAATACCCACGCTTCGCAGCGGAGAAGTAGTGTGTTAAAGAAGTTATGAAAAAGAAAAGGAAACATTTTAATAATAACGTAACATGATTGACAATGTAATTGTTTTGTCATTGAATATATAAAGTCAGCGTCGGTATATATAAAGTCAAAACTTTTTTTTTTCTGAATATATAAAGTCAAAACTTGAATATATAAAGTCACTGTCGGAAAATATAAAGTCAAACTTGTTTCTGAATATATAATGTCAAAAGTTGAATATATAAAGTCAAAACCTGACTATATAAAGTCAGCGTCGGAATTTATAAAGTCATTCCTGATTTATATAAAGTCAACATCGGAGTATATAAACTCATTCCTGAATATATAAAGTCAAAATATATTGATTGAAACGACTCAGAACTGAGCTAAGTTAACAAAAACGTATTCAGAAAAATAAATTTAAAAAACACTGTTCGGTTAATGTTTTGAAAATGATGCATGTGCCCTGCCCAGGATTGGCTCCTGGCTTGCGCCCTGTGTTGGCTGGGATTGGCTCCAGCAGACCCCCGTGACCCTGTGGTCGGATTCAGCGGGTTGGGAAATGGATGGATATTCCAGCGCTGACTTTATAAATTCAAGTTTTGACTTTATATATTCCGACGCTGACTTTATATATTCAAGTTTTGACTTTATATATTCCGACGCTGACTTTATATATTCAAGTTTTAACTTTAAATATTCCAACGCCGTCTTTATATACTCGGGTTTTGACTTTATATATTCAAGTTTTGACTTTATATATTCCAGCTGTGACTTTATATATTCAGAAACAAGTTTTGACTTTATATATACTGACGCTGCCTTTTATATATTCAAGTTTTGACTTTATATAATCAAGTTTTGACTTTATATATTTGGGAATGACTTTATATATACAAGTTTTGACTTTATATATTTAAATTTAGTCATCATTGCATAAATTTTTCTTCACCATAGAAATTTAAAGACTAAATTCAACTTCCATTCCTACCAAAGATATTTCTGGTGACTAAATAGAACCTACTTATATCCAAATTCGAGCTATTGAGCTGTCGCCTGCCTGCCTGAATAAGTCACCCTCGCTTCGCTATTACTTTTTTACCGTTCATTTAATCATGGCTAGTGGCGGAAAAATTATAAAATTACACTGAGTATGGCTTTACCAAAACAATTATTGATGGCGAATAAAGTATCGATTATTCATAAAGCTTCAATTGGTGATCTGTTTTTCTGTGTTAGCCTCATATTTTTTCATACTTGTTCTCAAACCAAGGGGGTGCAAGGGTAAAACGAATCGGGAAACGCTGATCAATGTAATCGGTGTACCAGGAAATCATGCATTGGAATGCAAAGTGTGATTAAATGCATTATTTTTTAACGCGTTATGGAGCACATGCATTGAAGCTTCTCAGCTGTGCTTGTGCTAAGAAAAGGAAACATTTTAAAAATAACGTAGCACGATTGTCAATGTAACCTTTTGTAAGTAGTGCCTGGAGGATTCAGAGTGTGTATTAACTTGTGGATTTTTCTGTGAGTATTTGGTGGCAGCGTCACAAAGTTGCTTCCGTAAGACTGCGTTAGCTGTGGAGCTCAGCTCAGAGCGAAATGAGGTGAATGGGAGGGGAGATAAGGCGGGTGGGGGAGTCACGTCATCGACTGTCAATCCCCCACAAACACAGTCTCTCGGAATTTGCATAAGCACAGCCCTTCACGTGCAATTTTAACTTGGTTACAAAGTGATCAAAACTCTCATTTATATCCTGCGTCCTCTCATTAAACTTGTATCCCGCATTACCCGTGGGCATGACAAACGCCAGCGGCAGCCTGTCTATGAACTTAATTTAAACTTTAGGTTTACACCGTGCTTTGTGTCCGAAGTAGCACCACTCATGAATATGGTTGTATATGTCACTCGCTCGCTTCTTGTTTCGCTGCCTTCTCAATTATATAATGCATGTTTTCTTCAGCGCATTTTGGAGCTCTTCCTGGTTTTCTACGCACTGCATTGACAGTCAGTTCACGTGATTACGTGGGAGGCGTGATGATGTCACACGAAACTCCGCTCCCCACAGCTTTCGAGCTCAACTCCATTACAGTAAATGGAGAAAAATAGCTTCCTTTTATGAGCATTACGTGTAGAATTTCGAAATGAAACCTGCCCAACTTTTGTAAGTAAGCTGTAAGGAATGAGCTTGCCAAATTTCAGCCTTCTACCCACACGGGAACTTGGAGAATTAGTGATGAGTCAGTGAGGGCTTTGCCTTTTATTAGTGTGTGTGTATATGTATGTGTGTGTGTGTGTGTGTGTGTGTATGTATATATAGATAGATAGAGATATAGAGAATGTGTGTGTGGGAGAAAAAACGTATATACTCAAGTTGAACTGGTATAACAAATGTCTTAATAGTCAAACTAGGGGGGGAAACAAAATTGTAAAATTAAAGTTGGAACACAAAAAAAAAGGACCAAACATCATAAAACAGAATTCAAACACACCACCCCCCCAACCGAGAGAGAGTAGGGCTAAGACCATGGGCAAAATAGTTCTTGTGGGCAGGAAAAATGTCCCCAAAAATGCATGGCTGCCTTTCACTACTTTTTTTTGAAATATTAAATGAAAGACCCTTTTCCCACTGTATCCTTGGATCTTTGAAAAGAAGATTTTGAGATTTTTGAGTGTTTCTTCTGTAACAGAAATGGGTGGGAAATGTGGAAAGCTAACTTGGTTTCTTTTTGCAAAATTTCAAAATTCAAAGTAGTAGAAATGCGGTGTTGCTAAGAAGTTAAATTTAAAGCATAGATGTTCATAAGATGCAAAACCATTATCTACATACAGTTCTCCAAGTGTTTTTAATCCCAGGCATTTTCCAAAGATTACTGTTTAAGTTTGAGTGGATCAAAAAAAGTGAATCTTGTGGAGAGTGGCAACATATAAAAGATTTTCTGCCAGGAAGTGAATCCTGCATTCGTTCGATATTCTTGAGTAATTGGAGGACAATTTGATTATTGATATATTGATAATTAGTACCTACCTGGGCACAAAGCAGTACATATAAAGTACAGCAAGGTTTTATTGCCATTGCTAACCAAGTGTCTGTAAATTCATCTATTTCTGTTACTTTCCATGTCTTTATAGCTTGTATATTTGCCAGCCAGTAGTAATGTGGGGTTTGACTAGCAAACTTCTAGTGTCACAGTGTTGTAAGTGGAGACAAAATGGTGTGAGTAATTGTATCGTCTGTATAGGAAACAGTATTAAAAAGCAAAGGGTAGGAAGATTTGCATTCATTATCTGAATATGCCAAATGTCCATGGATGTCCTTTTAAGCATCCATCCATTTTCTAACAGGCTTTGTATAGTTTGCAGCCATGAGGGAAATACCATACATACTGTTCTGTATATAAGACTGTGCGCTGTCAATGCAAGTATCTACAGAAAATAGCTATTTGGATTGCTTGCACTAATGATGAAATGGCCTGCTTCATTTGATAATGCAAAAAATACAAATTATTTAATGCTTCAAAGCACTGTGATTATGCCAGTTCACAGCATAGGAAAAGCAACATTCCTCATTGTTAAATGTGCATATGCAAGCACTAAATTTGTGTTGTGTTTGGTTTTTGAAGCCAGACTAATGCCCATTCGTATAATCCACATATGGCTTATTTTTGAAGGGTACATTGGTGAGTGTAATGCATTCTACCAGTTAAACTCCAGGGGCCTCATGTATAACGCTGTGCGTAGAATTCACAGTATAACATGGTGTAAGCACAAAAGCCGAAATCTGCTTATGCACAGAAAAATCCAGATGCAGGAATCTGTGTGTACTCCAACTTCCACGTTCTTCCACTACATAAATCCCGGTCAGCGTGAAAAGTAACGCTCGTGCACGTGCTTTATGTAACGCCCCAACTCCTCCCAGAATTACGCCTCTTTGAATATGCAAATCAATATAAATCTCCCTTAAGCTCAGCCTTCTGTGAAAAGACAATGGGAAAAGCATGGGGGAAAATATAAGAATACCAAGTGGAGGCAAAGGAAAAACATACTATTTGTTTAATGAAACCGTGGTATAATCAACAAAAGGAAGTTGATCGAGTGACATAGCGTGTTGGAGAAACTTGAAAGCTCACGTTCACAAAATCGCACAGTGCCGGAAGTAAATTCACATATCAAAGTCGCCGTGAAAAGGCGAGTTGTAGCCCACTGTCTGAGTGTCATATGAAAGCTTATTAGGGTACAGAGAAAAAAAAAAGGGCACACAGTGGGGGAGAAAAAACACGAAATGTCAACTTCAATCTTGAAATTTCCACTTTAATCATGTAGTTTATTTTGTCATTTAAAGTAGAACATCATAAACTTCATCTTAAAATAGTTTAACCAGTTTCTCAAATCGCATCGTAATTAAAGTAGCACGTTAAATGCTTTGTTTTGTATGTGATCTTCTCTGTGCTGTATGTGTGTGAATCACTACTTGCTTCTTAAACTGGCTCTCTTCCTCCGACTGGACACAGAATCCATTACATTCGGGATATTACAGCTCTCTGAATAACTAAAATACTGACATGTATACGTGATATAATTTTCATGATGATAGGAGTTAAAGCACGTTATTAAACATGGGTTTCACGGCGCAGTGATTGTGTGCAACCTTCAATGAAATAACTTATTGCAGCAGTACTCTGGGGCGGCTCTAGGCTTGTGGTGGCCCTGGGCAGAGGAAGATTCGGTGGCTCCTTCGCCCTCCAATGTCAATATGGTATCTTATGCACGGCGGATGGCCACGTCCGTTGCAGACACTGCATAGCTGCCTCGTGCTCATGACACAAGCGTTTACAGTGGAGGAAATAATTATTTGACCCCTCACTGATTTTGTAAGTTTGTCCAATGACAAAGAAATGAAAAGTCTCAGAACAGTATCATTTCAATGGTAGGTTTATTTCAACAGTGGCAGATTGCACATCAAAAGGAAAATCGAAAAAATAACTTTAAATGAAAGATAGAAATTGATTTGCATTTCATTGAGGGAAATAAGTTTTTGAAC
>JANRMT010062813.1:81601005-81623440 GCA_026402145.1 Polypterus bichir lapradei | reverse complement strand
GGGTTCAAAAACTTATTTCCCTCAATGAAATGCAAATCAATTTCTATCTTTTATTTAAAGTTATTTTTTCGATTTTCCTTTTGATGTGCAATCTGCCACTGTTGAAATAAACCTACCATTGAAATGATACTGTTCTGAGACTTTTCATTTCTTTGTCATTGGACAAACTTACAAAATCAGTGAGGGGTCAAATAATTATTTCCTCCACTGTAACTTTTGCCGAAATTTGTCGCTGCGTTTTTAGCCGTGTTATTTTCTCTTTCTGTTTTGTATTCAATATATATTGGCGTAGCCGCCCCTGCTGTCCTTGCTTTTCTTTCTCCAAGTAAACGATCGCCACACAATCAGCTCTGTAATAGACGTTAAGCCATCTGTAAGCTTAGAGCGCCGATTCTTCAAAACGTTTAAGGAACATTGAAATATCTTCGTAGTACATGTTTAATTATTCTATCCTTCACGACAGTCCCAGTGAAGAATATAGATTATTTTAAATGAAAAAGTTTTATCTGTATAATAAACATATTTTGCTGCATTTCATCTTAAAAATTATATTGTCATCATATGTAAATACGTGCTTTATAAAGTGGCACGGGTTGTGTAATATTATAACTAGTGCAAGTTTACAGTGGGGTGATTGTACTTCTAAGTACAAACAGTTCTACAAGGAGCATTTAAGTGCCTTTAAAGTTCTTGGGATGAAACGGTTTCTGAACCGCGAGGTCCGTACAGGAAAGGCTTTGAAACGTTTTGCCGTGGCTGAGGTAGCGTGTCCTTGAAGCTGTATACCGATAATTCTCTTTCCGATCAGCTGCTGCTGTGATTCACACTCAGATACAGTGATATAAAAACTCCGAGTGGTGCAGTGAGAGTAATATGGAAAAAGATGATCCGCTGTGGCAACTCCTTCTTCTTCTTCTTCTTCTTTAAGCTGCTCCCGTTAGAAGGTGCAGTGAGAGTAACAACACTAAAGCAGTTATGGTATTTGGAATACTATGGCTATTCCATGGACCATTATGTTGTTACAAGTTAATTACAATCAGATGAATTACACTAATAAACAATATGCGGTTAGTTTCAGTGTATTTATAAAGCCGCATCGGGAAAATTTGGTGTAACCACACAGGAACAGTAGCACGGCTTTAACGCTGGGTGCCGCCAGTCCGCAAAACTGAGCGGAGAACTTGCGTACGACAAGGTATGAGGTACCGTGGAAAAGTGCGTGGCTTTACGCCAAGTGCAGGTTTTATATATCGTGATTTGAACGTGGAAAAGTTCTTATGCAACATTTCTGTGCGTACGCTCCGTTTATACATGAGGCCCCAGGTCCAGATGATATTTTACTTCTGGACTAGTACACAGACTAAGTAATAAAAGAAATCTGATCAGTCATATAAGATACTTTGAAAATAGCACAACAAAGGGTGTTTTGTCAGCCACCGTGTGGTTGAGGGACAGTGAGTTTTTGTTTTTGTTTTGTTTGTTTGAATAAACCTTGCAGCTTGACATGAACCTTTTATAACTAAATGTGAGAACTGCCACACCCAGTCAGGGAAAGCTGCCACTGACATATCCAAATTATGCAGGAAAATTTAACATACTTTTTATTAGTCTAGTGTTTATAAATAGCATCAAGTATTTCATTTCTACAACTGTGAACTCCTCTGTAATTAATAGTATAAAGCATAAGGGGATAAGTAATAGCGAAAGATTAGTGTCTGCAAGTAGGGAAAAGAAAAAGTAAACATTGTGTTTGGGGTGGTGACATGCAAGTATGACTTAATTTTTATCCCAAGTTTTATTTGATGGTTTTTTTTTTTTCTCCTCCTTTGTATGACAGTAAAGAAACAGATCCCCAAGAAGACTGAAACTTCTAGCAGCAGTGAAGAATCAGATGAAAAAAATGACAAGAAGCCTGCAAAAAAGGTGAGTCTGCTTTGTCTCAATTAGTATTTTTGCTTTGATAAATAGATTTATACATGTTTTGCCTTTTCTGCCATAGAAGACAACCCCTGCAACAGCAACCCCTAAAACGCCATTATCCGCAACTTCAAAGCCGATAGCTCGAAAGAAGGATACCAGTTCAAGCAGTGAAGAGTCTGAAAGCTCAGAAGATGAGAAACCCACAGCTAAAGCAGGTCAGTTAAATTAAATGCAGTATTGGGATTTTTGAGTGTGGGCTTTGAACAATAGGACTTGTACAAATACTGCTCTCATTGCTAGAAAACATTATGTAATCGCGATATATTTACAGCATAATAGACACACATACAATGGCATGTAAAAGTATTCAGTCTCCTTGAAAGTCATCAATTTTCTGCATGATGGGCATATATATATATATATTTTTTTTTTTTTTTTTTTTTTTTTTTGGGGGGGAAAATGCATAGTTGCACAAAAGGTAGCTGCATCTTTGGCCAAATCAACCCCTGCCCAGGCAAAAGAAACCAGCAGTGACTCCAGTGATTCCAGTGACACTGAGGACGAGCAGCCAACAAAGGTCAGAACTCTTGTATAACTTTGTTACCCACCTCCACAAAGGAATCTGAGTAGAGATGCATGTGTAGAGTGTGTTGGAGCTACTTTAATGAACCATTCTTATTGAAAGGCAACAGTATAGGAGATTGTAGTACATGACAACCAGTGGAAGAAAGTCTTTCTAATAAAGAGTATACATTAGAAAATATTGCTTATCAAACACAACAGTATGGCAGAAGTAGAGTTGGCAAGGAATACAATGATACCTGTTTGCAGCTTTCTGTGAAACACCATGGCAGCTCTGTCATAATTTAGGGGTGCATTTCAGCCAGTGGTCTAGGGGTAAGAATGAATTAAAAATGAATGCTAATAAGTTTTAACACATTTTGATTGACTGCTTTTCCTTCAGGAAAAAGTAGCAAACCCCCAACCACCCCCACCCTTTTTTTTTTTTTTTTTTTTTTTTTTAAATTGAATTGTAATTGTTTTAATACCTTGGATCCCGGACCTCAGCCTAATAAAGCTTTTTAGGATTACTTGAAAAATTACAGAAAGCAGATGAAATCAAATATGACAGTGTAATTTTTGTATTTCTTGGTGTGCTTTAGATTTTTTGATTTTTTTTTTTTTTTTTTATAAAGTTTAAGATGCTCTGTGTTTTAAATATTATTTACCCAGTGAGAGATTATCCTTCTGACAGGAAATGTGGCAACTAAACTAAATTACATGTTCTTTAGAAAGTTGCAGGCTTGCCTAAGCCATCGGCTTCATCTGGGAACTCGGACTTAAAGAAGAAGGTCTTGAGTACTCCTAAAACCTCAAAACCTCCGGCAAAGGCAGTCCCAAGCAAGGCGGCTGCAGAGTCTGGCAGTGAAGATTCTTCTGAAAGTTCAGAAGAGGAAAGTGTCCCTCCCAAAAAACTCAAACCAGGTAATTGGATTCTGTGTGATCTTTTAACGTTGGGTTAAGGCAGGCTATACTTTTTTGATGTGCTGAAGTGTTTTCTTTTATTATTAAGGTTTGATATCTTAGTTTGGTTATATGCAATTACATACAAGACCCCTCTATCTTTATTGTGCATATTAGAGTGTAGAAAAATACACAACAGAGCAAGACAACCATAAGTCATTCCTTAGCAGCCATCCTTTCCTGTTTCCTGTAGATATATTTGCAAACATGCATACTCAAAGTGGATTGCAGTAGTGTTAGGAATCGTATCATAATTGACCAAGTGGAAATTGTACTGTGAGAACACATCTCAAAAATATCTATATGGGACAGGAAATGACTAGAGTTAGGTTTTATTTATTTATATTCTATTTTACCAGAGTACTTTTTAAGCACAAAATGACAAGCAAATTTAGCACATGAAATCGACAAACAAAATTATCACTACACATAATACATGGAAAGAAAAACACATGCATAAATTTGTGTCTACATATGCATAGATGTGATTCAGGCCTAAAGGATAAGTTTGGTATTTTTTTTTCAAGTTGAAGTTGGTTCTTCACAATTATGGTGTAAATATTAATTTGTCATTTAATTTTTTTTTTTTAATGTTAAAAATACTTCTGTTCTAGCAGTTTATAATGGAGTACTCTGGAACCCTGCTTCCATATGTTGGGGGGGGGGGGGGGGGGAGACCCTTAAAACATTGAGTTATGACAATGAAATGCCCGCCCCAAACCCCATCCAGTTTGTCTATAGTTTTTATATAGCCCCATGAAGCAAGAAGCAGGGCGAGTGGTAGCATAGTAAAAATGACGTATTGGAGTTTAATTGTACTTTGCACATATAACAGTACATCTAAACTAAACTGATTACACTGCATTGTATTTTTAATAAAAACCCCTTTTTCTTAAAAAAAAAAAAAAAAAAAAAAAAAAAGGCAAGCCATTTTTGCTGTGTCATATCTTATGATCAAAATACAAAAAAAAAACCCCGTAAGTGGAAGGCAGAGTGTAGAATTGAGCAGTTTGGCGTGCTACAAACCCATTATATCTTTTGTTATGCATGATAAGCTACTCTTGTTGATGATATAGTAATAAAACAACCAAGCGCAATGTTTCTGAGTGAGTGAATTTAATGACTTGTATGCCAATCTATCTGTAATAGAAATATATAGAAACTAATGCTGTGAGTCAAGAATGGCAGCCTGCTCTGCCTATGTTGAAACATCTGTACTGAACTTCAATACTCAAACGTGATTAAGCTTAACAGAACTGCTGTTGCTAAACTGGCCTGTGTGTGTATGTCTGTTCACCCTGTGTGGGACTGCCACCATTTCTGGGGATTGTTCCTTTATCAGTCCAGCTGATATATATACAATCATAAGGTGTTATTATCATCTGTCATATTTTGGCTTGGAAAAAAAAAACACATTTGGAAAATGTTGGCTTTTTTACCATGTATGGATGCGGGTTTCCATAGAGCCAATTGTAAGCTGCAAGAATAAAGTATTTTTAAAATTTATGAAAACTGAGTTGTATGTGGCAAAAATTATGAATTTACCATGATTATGAAGAAATCCCTTCAACTTGAAAAATACCAAACTTATCCTTTAATATATATAATCTTAATAGAGTCCACAAGAAAATTAATCATCTTGCACAGAAATGCATTCTTTTCCCTGCAGGAAAACACAATGAAAGAAGCCCATCTTTGGTGTTCCATAGAAATTGCCCTTTACTGGTTCCTGCAGATACTATAAGGCTGAATGCATTTATGTGCCAAGAGCTATTGAGGCATGTACCCAATATCATCTATGTCTCTTAACACATCTTTAGAATAACAGTCATTGTGATTGCCATCATAATGGGCAAAGCAGGCAGTAGTCTACCAAAATGTCAGATGTCACGCTGGCTTGTAGTATGTAGTATCTGCATCTAGCAGGAAATTATTCCAGTGATATATTTTTTAAATAATAGAAAAAAACCAGACTGGCAGATTCATCTAGGATTGGTTCATGAGAAAACCATGAACCTATGTGCATTAACATGCATCAATGTAGTATAAGCACACGGGGAAATGTGCCTGTATTAATGAGTGTCTCTGCATATGCACACGTATGAACCAGGCTAGTTGATGACCTTGTGCTTTCTTTCTATTATGAACAGTTAATTTATGTACATTCTTAATGTTTAAAGATTTACCTCAATTATTTAGGTACATACAGTGCTGTGCCACCTCCTGTAGAAAAACAAAACTTATTACCAGCATCAAAACCTGTAAAGGTGGCAGTGAAAAAAACTGCAAGCAGTAGTGATTCTTCAGACAGCAGTGACGATAGCAGTGAAGAAGAAAATATGGCAGGTAAGAGAAGTACATTTTAATCATGGGAGTTTCTGCTTATGAAAGTAAATATGATTGTCTAAACAAAAATGTAAAGTTTGTTTTGCAAAGCTTTAACTTTTTCCTGCACTTTCTCTTTCTCTCCCACCACACCCCACACTTATTGTGACAGCTAATACAATATCCAGTGTGAAAGGTCCAGTAAAGGCTAAGCCTAATAGCTCAGGTATGTTAAGTTCTTCTTCCTGTCATTTGTTAATGTTATGTAAATAAGTACAAACCGGATTCCAAAAAAGTTGGGACACTAAACAAATTGTGAATAAAAACTGAATGCAATGATGTGGAGATGGCAAATGTCAATATTTTATTTGTATTAGAACGTAGATGACAGATCAAACGTTTAATCCGAGTAAATGTATCATTTTAAAGGAAAAATATGTTGATTCAAAATTTCACGGTGTCAACAAATCCCAAAAAAGTTGGGACAAGTAGCAATAAGAGGCTGGAAAAAGTAAATTTGAGCATAACAAAGAGCTGGAAGACCAATAAACACTAATTGGGTCAATTGGCAACATGATTGGGTATAAAAAGAGCTTCTCAGAGTGGCAGTGTCTCTCAGAAGCCAAGATGGGTAGAGGATCACCAATTCCCACAATGTTGCGCAGAAAGATAGTGGAGCAATATCAGAAAGTGTTACCCAGCGAAAAATTGCAAAGACTTTGCATCTATCATCATCAACTGTGCATAACATCATCCGAAGATTCAGAGAATCTGGAACAATCTCTGTGCGTAAGGGTCAAGGCCGTAAAACCATACTGGATGCCCGTGATCTCCGGGCCCTTAAACGACACTGCACCACAAACAGGAATGCTACTGTAAAGGAAATCACAGAATGGGCTCAGGAATACTTCCAGAAACCATTGTCAGTGAACACAATCCGCCGTTGCCAGCTGAAACTTTACAGTGCAAAGAAGAAGCCATTTCTAAGCAAGATCCACAAGCTCAGGTGTTGTCACTGGGCCAGGGATCATTTAAAATGAAGTGTGGCAAAATGGAAGACTGTTCTGTGGTCAGACGAGTCACGATTCGAAGTTCTTTTTGGAAATCTGGGACGCCATGTCATCCGGACCAAAGAGGACAAGACAACCCAAGTTGTTATCAACGCTCAGTTCAGAAGCCTGCATCTCTGATGGTATGGGGTTGCATGAGTGAGTGTGGCATGGGCAGCTTGCATGTCTGGAAGGCACCATCAATGCAGAAAAATATATTCAGGTTCTAGAACAACATATGCTCCCATCCAGACGTCATCTCTTTCGGGGAAGACCCTGCATTTTTCAACAAGATAATGCCAGACCACATTCTGCATCAATCACAACATCATGGCTGCGTAGGAGAAGGATCCGGGTACTGAAATGGCCAGTCTGCAGTCCAGATCTTTCACCTATAGACAACATTTGGCGCATCATAAAGAGGAAGGTGTGACAAAGAAGGCCCAAGACGATTGAACAGTTAGAGGCCTGTATTAGACAAGAATGGGAGAGCATTCCTATTTCTAAACTTGAGAAACTGGTTTCCTCGGTCCCCAGGCGTCTGTTGAGTGTTGTAAGAAGGGGAGATGCCACACAGTGGTGAAAATGGCCTTGTCCCAACTTTTTTGGGATTTGTTGACACCATGAAATTCTGAATCAACATATTTTTCCCTTAAAATGATACATTTTTCTCAGTTTAAACTTTTGTTCCGTGATTTATGTTCTATTCTGAATAAAATATTAGAAGTTGGCACCTCCACATCATTGCATTCAGTTTTTATTCACGATTTGTGTAGTGTCCCAACTTTTTTGGAATCCGGTTTGTAGATTCTAGTTATGTCTCCACATTTCCCTATGCAGTGTAAACTGCCTTGTGTAATTAAGTGGTCAAGAACTAGAAAACAATGAATTTAAACAATCCTCCTCTTAAGATGCAAGTTTCATAATCTAGTCTGTGATCGGAAAATGAACAAATGTGAGCACGTTTTATTATTGTCAAGGTACGTCCTGTTGATTATAATAGTAGTTCTAGTGAACGAAAAAAAAGGAATTTTTTGAAATTGGACTATGTGGTAGTTAGATAAATATTTATAACTTCATCAAATGTTACTTATGCTCTGCAGTGTCTACACAAACTCTTATCTCACCTACCCATTTTTGCCGCTCACTTGTCCTAGTTTAGGCTTATGTGGAGGTAGATAGAAACTGGCATTAGCCAGAAAATAGTCCTGATTATTATACTAGTTTATTAATTGCCAATATACAAAGCAGTGTGCACAGTTCTAGTGGATAAAGATCGAGATAAACATCAACCTTATAGCATACACTGATGTGAGAAGAGCACTGAAACGCATGAAGAGGTTTGTTTATTAATATATTGGAATGTATGGTTATTCATAATTTCAGTATTGTTAAATTAGATTACCTACACTGCTTACAATAAGTGTTCACCTGCTTTGAACTTTCCTACATTGAATCACAGTGGATTAATGAGGCCTTTCTGACACTGATCTAAAAAAAAAACCTTTAAAACTGAAAACCGATCTCTACAACCAGATCTGCGTGTATTACAATTATCATACACAAAATAATAATTCACAAAATAATAAGTATTCACTTCTTATAATAGGATACATCTAGATCCTCATTGGTGAAGCCGTTGGTTTTAGATATCCTGTGTGCCACCAAAGTGTTTCAGGTGATTTTTAGTGTGTAAGCCAAACACAGTACATCATCAAAAATTCCCTACCCCCAGTTCCCAATATGGTAGTGAGAGTGTCATGGTATGGGGATTGTTCTCTGCAGCAGGCCAAAGAAAGATTGAGAAGGTAGGTTGTATTAGGTGGTCCACATCTAAATTATGCAATTTTCGTTACGCTATAATTTATTAAGTTTATTACATAGAAAATCACCCGAAAAATCCCGGACCATCGAAGTGTGAGAACTGACGACATGAAAAATCGTCTTTGCTCCAAACTGGAATCATCCCCACATAAATCAGTCATCCAGACGATCTGGATCTGGACCACCCTGCATAATGAATGCAGTGAAATACAGGGAAATGCGGAAGGAAAACACAAGATGGTCTGAAAGAGAACCATGAATTTATTTTCTAGCAGTATGATGACCCCCAGCATAAAGCCAAAGCTACACAGGTACAGCTTCAGAACAACAAGATTAATGTCCTAGGATGGTCAAGTCAAAGTCAAATTACGAGTTTGCTATTTACAGCAGTTGGCACCATTGCAATACCTAGATGTGAAAAGTTGATAGACACTTAGCCACACAGACTAAATTACTGCCAACGATGCCTTTACTTAGTCGGTCAGTCATTTGGAATTAAGATGTAGCTTTTTCTTCACCTGGGACAATTTAGCTCATAAATGATTAGATAGCTAGATAAATGTTTATAATTATGTACACACTATGGTCTGAACATTACACCAGAATGACTAAAAAGGAAGAAAATAAAGAAATAAAATACTTTGTAGTCACAGTGAAGCATTATACAGGTGTATTGCCTTTGGTATAACGGAGCCCCAGTTGACACACTTCTGCTGAATAATTTTATTTGTTGAAAATACTCTACATCAGAGAGAGTTTGTGCAACATTGTTCATAATGGCACTCCATTTTGTTTTAATTGTCTCCTTTGCTACTACCTCCAGGGTGTCCAGAGTGTGTTTCATAACTGAGCCTGTCCTTTTTAATTAGCTTGTTAATTTGTCTGATTCCTCTTTTTAAAGTGATGTGACCAGTCCAGCTCACCACAGCATAAAAAAATCACACTGGTAGTCAGAGTTGTAGATAATGTGAAGGATGTCGCTACCCACATCAGAGAAATAGTCTCCTTAGAAAAAAGCGCCTTCAAGTACTTAAGGCAATGCACAACCTCTACATCCCTCCCTGAATAATAACTGGACATAGAGGCTATTTGGTGCAAGAAAAGTTACTTACCATTTTCTTGGTTTTGCTGGTATTAGGTTGCAGACAATTCTTTCTGCGCCAAGAAATCAGTTTTTCAGACTCCAATAGTCTGTCTCCTCTTACTTATCAATACACCCTATAAATGCAGAATCATCTGAGAATATTTGCAAGTGTCATGATCTGGTATTTATAGTCTGAGGTATACAGAGTAAATAGAAAAAGAGACAGGAGTGTTCCTGGTGGTGCTCCAGCATTGTTCAATTCCATTTCAGAAACACAGTCCTTGAGTCTCATATTGGTTTACCGGAAAAAATCAAATGAGGTGCGCCGAAGTTCACGTCTCACAGCCCCATTTAAACAGGAAGCTCTTCATTACATCGGCCGAAAAGGTCTATTTTAAGCACAAATCAGTGCCATGATAACCACATCATTTCAAGGACTTAATTCTTGGCAGAGAAAGTATGGATTTCACAAACGTAGAATATCCTGATTCGATCGGGCTCCCAGTCGCTAGTCTGAGATAATTGTATACAAAAAGTGGAGTTGTTCTGGTTTGTTTTTTAAATAAATTGTCAGTTTTGTTGAAATACTGATCAGATAGCTTATCTGAAATTGAGATAAAAATTCTTCAGAGCACTCTAACTATCAAAGGAAGAAGCAAAGGTTTGTGGTTTTTTTTTTTTTGTTTTGTTTTTTTTTTTGTTTTTTTTTTTTTTAAAACCTTTTTATTTGGTGGTAATATTTGTTTTACTTTGTGTCTTTTTCCCATTAGTGGAAATTGCTACACCAGCTAAGGCTGTGTCATCCATAAAACCCGTGAAGACCATCCAATCAAAATGTGATAGCACAGGTATGGGTATTTTGGTTCCAGTGTTGCTTATTGTTTCTAGTTTCAGTATTCTCTGCTCTTAATAAATATTGAATTTTTGTGAAGACAGACCGTGGAACAGTTGGAGTTAATCATGGATTCAGAAAGATTTAGCTGTGGCACCAGGACTTGTTTACTTTTATTGATTTCATTGTGTCAAAATATTATAAATTAGCATGTGGTGGATCTCTACTTGGAATAACTTGCTCAATCTCATTTTGTATATGTTTAAATGGATTAAGATGTAATTGGTATGGAATGTTATTTTGAAAAGCTAATTTAAACGAAAAAAAAAAAATTCTTTGCAGTGTAATCTATCTTTAATCCATCATCTTTAGGAGCTCTGTCATATGAGGGTTTTAAGGATTTAGACTGCAACAGGCAGCATCAAAAGCTAGAGCTGATTTATATGTAATTTAAACGCTGGGCACATAGAGTAAAGTTACACAGGCTAACTTGGGATAGTCTTCCTGATGATGCATCTTTGAAACCTAAATGAAATGGCAACCTACGAAAGAAACCTACTTGAACATTCACATAATAAACCTGTCATAGATGACACTGCATCATGATCAGCACAAGGCTCATGTAAGAATGGGCACTACTTACCATTCTGCTCACATTTTTCTTTGTGTTTTCTCTTTAGCTAAATTAACCAAACCAGGTAAAGCTGCATCTTCCACAAAAACTCCAGTGAAGACAGTAGCGTCAAAGTCTGATTCCTCAGGTAATAAAATCAATCTGTGTAATTGTAGTTTTGACTCCAAAATGTAACTTGTGCAGCTACAATGACAGGTTCTTAGTGGCACAAACTCCACTTTGCGTGTCTTTAATAATCGGCAGCTCAGGCAGTCAAATAGTTATCATCAAATGTGTTATATATAATTGTTTAGCCTATGAAGAAATGGCCCTTCTTGTAAACCTATTCATGTATATCCTCTCCTGAAATAAAAAATACAATCAGAATAAAGTGTTAACTGAGTTAAGTGATACTTCAGCAAAGAGATTAATAATCTACAATTATTTACTAATGTTCATCACTGTTTCTGATACTGGCAAACAAATGATGATGAAGTAAGGACATTTTTCTGTGTTAATCTTGCCAAGGCTGCCTTTAGTGTGAACATATTGCCATGCAAGCTTCGGTTTAATACTGGAATTGTATGAAAAATTAGAGAGCCATGTCTGTCTGAACTGAACAACATTTACTAGATGCTGTTTTAAGTTCTTAGATGGATTTAAAGTGGACTTGTATTAATCATGTTTTTATTTATATCTGTGAACATTTTTAAGGATTTTTCTGAAATTTAAGAATGACTGACCATCTCTTAAGAAAATGTTAATGAAATTAATAAGAAACACAAAAGTTTCAACCTACTTTTATTGAATAGAGGCATAAAGCTACTGACCAACAACAAATGTTTGTTGAAGCACTCATGTCATTGTCCTCTAAATGTATAGATGGAAATATGAAACTGAGCCAAAACCATAAATGCAGCCCAATACTGAGCAATCTCTGCAATCCACAAGCAGTACTTAAACAGAAAACCACTACACCATCGCTGTACTTAAATAGCTACATACTGTATTAAAACACGCTTTTGAATGGGTTAAATTAGGCTACACAAATTTAGAATTAATATACTGTATAGGTAGGCACACTTATACTGAAGGATTCATTTAGTCACCCTTAGATTCTTTTTGTTCATTTGTTTAACTTGAGTAAAATTGATTTTTTTTTTTTTTTTTAAATTTGTATTTATTTATTTATTTTTTGCAGTTATGTGTCATACATAGGTTTGCACCTTATCAGAAAGCAAAGCATTGTAGTTTTTTGCATGATGTAAAAGCAGAAACTGTTTTTTGTGTGGACTTTTTTTTTCTTTCTGAATTTCCTTAGTATTCTGTGAAATTTTGTTTAACTGTAAAATTGGGGATGATTAAAGGTTTTGTGCTTCTCTGTTTCTTAGATTTACACATTTGTCATTGATTGCATCAGATAAGAGTATTAGGCTTTTCTTTTTTGTTTGCTTTGAGTTAATTTTCAAAAGGAAACATCTTGAGTTTTACTTGTTTTGTGCTTTTGATGGCATGTGTATAATGTTGTTGACATTCCTTGGGGGGGGAAAAAATCAATGTATTCTCTCTCTCTGTCTCGTTAGATTCAAGTTCTGAAGAGGATGATGAGCCACCACCACCCAAGAAAGCTACCAATAAAGTTACTCCTGTGAAGCCTGCTGAGGCAAAAAAAGCAGCGCCCAAAAAACCTGCCTCATCTTCATCTGATAGTTCTGGTATGGACTTTTCATAAAATGATTTGATCATTTTTTAAAAATGAGACCTTTTATAATTTTGTGGTAGTTATAATCATTAAACTTGAATGTTTTTGAAAGTGTACGATGATACATTCCATAAGCAGACTGGAAATTACCATATAGAGAGGGACTGTTAAGATTGTTTGTTGTCACCCCTACAAAATAACCAAACTGAAATATTGAGGTAAACCAAAGTAAGAATACTTTTGCATATGTTTTGTGTCTAATCATATTTACAAAACGTTCCCTGTATTAAATACAGAAAACCACCTATAATGTGAACACAATAGGTCGACACTGCCAGTGCATTAAAACCACAATAAAGGCAATGTCCATGATTACTTTTATAGTTTGTGGCTTATGTGTAAAAATATGGAAATAGTAAAGTAGGCTACTCAAAATGTTTAAGTAGTTTACACCTTCAGCAGCAGCAACTTAATTGTATTTCACTCTCCAAATTGTTCAATGTGCTGCTCGTAAGCTCTTCAAGAACATGCTCATTACTTTTTTTTTCTCTCCTTTTAGGCACAGACAAAACAGTTTTATACTGTTTCATAAGTCATCAGATAGTAAAAAGCAACTGCACATTTGTTTTGTGTTTTTTAAATAGTTTTGATATAATAACAAGAGTCTTCATTATTATTTCATGCTGTCCAGCTAATACCAGCTTGTAGTTTCCTGTGTTATTGTCTTAATAATCCAGTTTTTTTCCCAAAAATCTTTGCAATGTAAGCATTAAGCAACAGTAGATAAATATAATGCGATGCCCCACAATATTTTGAAACCAGGACAGACTGCTTAGGAAGCAGTGCTAACCACTGTGCTACATTATAGTTTTCTGTATGTTGTAATTTTTTTTTCCAGTCGTGTTATATCTGGTTTGAAAGTTTAGGTTTGCTGAGATGGGGTCTGTCTCAATATCACTGAACGTAAGCTGCTAGTCAGTATTTATTTATAGGTTCACACAATGGGTCAAATTGAAATTGCCAGCAAAGCTAACCTGCATATCTTTGGGATGTGGAAGAACCAAGTACAAGAATAGAATATGCTAGCTCTAAACATATCGTTATCTGCTAGGGATTTCAACTTGGGCTTATGGACCATTAAACATTATTATTCTCTGTACTGACATTCTGCTCCACAGTATTAAATAATCAAGTGTAATTTAGTTGTAAGTAAACTCTGTAAAGATTATAATTCAAAAGTAATTTATTGGTCAGATAGTAAAGTAGACAAAGTGGCAGTTTGTGTAAATGTAATATAATTATTGCAATACAAAATAATGGATAGTATTACAGTATGTGCAGACATTAGGTTGTTATCCCATTCGGTAAGTGACAATTAAATATAAAATACAGGGTGGTCCAGATCGAATTATTCAGATCCAGATCGTCTGGATGACTTTGATTTATGCGGGGACGATTCCAGTTCAGCGCATAGAAGATTGTTCATGTAGTCAGTTGGCACACTTCTTGATGGTCCTGGATTTTCTATGTAATAAACTGAAGTTATAGCGTAATGAAAATTGCATAATTAGATCTAGACCACCCTATATAATAATCTGATGGCATACCAGGTCCCTGTCTTTTACTGCTCCTCCAAGCTCTTGTTACTGATGACCTTGCCACACCACCCCCATCCCTTCTCTCTGATGGTCATGGTTAGAAATACTAAGAAAATTACTGCTCACAAACTTGTCTTTCCTGTAACAAGTGATGGCTTATATCAAGCTGAATCAGTCCCACTGAAGTCGGATGTATTATCTATATGTGTGGAGACGACTGTGAATGAACTTTGCTTAAAACTAGGTCAGAACAATTAGATGGCTCACTTAGCATCGCATTTTTAAATCAATCCAACAATTTGTGAAGGCGATACTCAAAGTAGGGACGGTAATTTCCAACTGCAAAGAGTGGTGGTGCTCTTGTTGACCTGGTCCGATAGACAACGAGCTCCTTATTGTGATGTACTGTCTACAGATTACAGATATGCAGCACTTAACTAACATCCACATAGTTCCAAGCAGGCAGTTGTAAAGCCATTTCTGTCATTAAGCAGACCCACATAATTTGGGCAGATATCCTTCATTAGTAAGTTTGTCCAATTTGTCTTCACATCGTATTGCTCATTTTCACTTTGTATAAATCAAAACGCTCCATAAAGTACTTGAACCATCCTGAGTTAGCAGTAAAGTACGTATCATGTTCTGGTGCAGCTTTTTCTTTTAACATTTCATGGTGCTGAGGGGCATTTGATTGTAGGTCTGGTGTTTCATCTAGTTCATTAGAAACATTTCTGTATCCGGGAAATATGTTGGTGTGACATGATTTACACAGTGGAAACTCCAAGAAGAGCCTGGCCATGGTTTACAGCACTACATGAAGCTCCGACTGCACATCACACACACACACACACACACACACACACACACACACTATAAGGCATGGCTATAGTATTACACCCGAGTAAGATAATCCTCCCATAATTATAATCTTACCTGTGCCTTTCATTTAATATATTTTTTTATTACAGGTATCAAACATGATTTATGTGATTAGGTGGCTAATTCTTCCTTTATATATATATATATATATATATTGCCAGTGCCTGTACAGTGCATTTCTTCATTTAATTTTACTTTTTCATTTGTTTGTTTCTTTTATCAGCCAATCTGTAGTTATTTACATGATATTTTCAAGGTACAACCGTTGTTTAGCTACTCTTTAGAGGTGATCCTTCTGTTGTCTGGCATTTTCACTAATCTGGCACTCCTAGTGAAGATCTACCTGTAATACGCAATGTCTTGGTATAGGAACGTGACCAGGGTCTGTGGCCATGCAGCTAATACACTGACCAAAAATACAGAGCTTTTGCAATGCCTCAATTTAAGACAATTTTGAAAATTGTAAAAATACTTAATTTCAGATCCAAGTATGCTGACTGAAATATTTTGATGAGAAAATTGTAGCTTAATGTTATTTGTACTTCCTCATGATGTGATGCATTACTGTTGCATTTTAAATTCTGCAATAGATTTTTTTTTTTTTTTTTTTTTAAAAACGAGTGGTTGTCTTTTGTTACAAAATTCACATGAATCTCATGATAGCCTGACATATTTGATAGCAACAAAGCAGCATACCTTAAATACTTGTTAACTTTGCCTTGGATAAAATGCACAACAGTAAGAGAAAAAGGAAAGAAACATTTTTACCATAAAGTTTTACTGTATGCTATCTAACCTATTTTTGACTTTTAAACAACAACTTCTTCTAGAAAGTTCCAGACATTTAGTGTATTTTGCTCCTTGTACACTCCATGACAAGCTCCCACTTTTCTGGATTCATAGTATTCTCAGGAATCATGAACTCTTTCCTTGAACTGTCCTTACACCAGTGGGAAACCGTTCTTCAACAACCAATTTAATTGGCTTTTAATATAAAGAAAAAAATGATCTGCCAAGCACTACACTTGCACAGTTTATTTCATTGCTATGTTACTGTTAAGGGAGCACAATTCTCCCTTTGCTTCACATTTATTAGCATGGGTGTGAATGTGCAGTGAATGATAAATGGATGCAACTCCTGGTAAACAGGCTCATTGTCTTTGCTGTCTTGAACAAAGAGTGGCTTTCTCATTTTTAAATGACCAGTTTCTAGGCACTTTTCAGTCTGCTAACTTTATTAAACAGACTACATCAAAGCATTTTTTGTTTTTTCAGTTTAGAATAGGCTTACTCTCTCCATAGCAAAGTTCAATAGATCTAATATGTATGTCTGTGCTGCTTTATGCCTTTTCTGTTGCATATTCTAATTTCAAGTTTACTTTATTCAGCACCTTTAGTTATACTTCATGATGCATCTAACACTTTTTTTTCCCTGTGTAGATTCTGACAGCTCAGAAGATGAAACCCCAGCAAAACCAGCTACAAAGGTAACTGCAACTATTCCAAATGTAAAGACACCTTCCAAGCCTGCTACCCCTGTAACTGGACCTCAAATTAGCAAGACCTCCTCGGCGACAAAGAAAATTGCCAAACCCAGCTCTGACTCGGACAGCTCCTCAAGTGATTCTGAAGATGAGAGTGCTGCCACAAAAGCACAAAAGAAAAACTCAAAACCCCCAAATGTAGCCGAGTCTGCAAAGAAGTCTTCAGTAACCTCGAACAAAGTGACTGTAGCGAAGAAAGCGGAGTCCAGCAGTAGTGACTCTTCAGACAGTTCAAGTGAAGATGAAGCACCAAAAAAGCCAGCAACTGTTGTAGCATCCAAAGGATCAACACCCATGGCAAAACCAGTAACTGCAAAGAAGCAGGAGACCAGCAGTGAGAGCAGCTCATCTGACAGCTCTGATTCAGAGGCTGAGAAAAAGAAGACATTAAATACCAAAGTGACCGTACAAAAGTCCAAGGTCACAACTGTAACCCCACAGAGCAAAACGGTGCCTCCAAAGAAGCAGCAAGACAGCTCGAGTAGTGACGAAAGTAGTTCGGAGTCCGAGACTGAACAGAAAATAAGTAACAACAAAGCCAAACCTGCTTCCACTATTAAGAGCAAACCTGTTCCAGCAAAGAAAAGCAGCAGTTCTGAAGATAGCTCTGATGAAGAGGAGGATGTGACCCCACCAAAGGTCAAATCACCAGTGACTCCTTCAGCCAACGGTATAAACTTTTTATAAAAATGAATTTTGAATAAGTGAAATGTCTTTTTAGGGAATGAAAGATTGTGTGTTAGTGTGTACTGATGATTGTATTTTTATTTTGAATCTGTATTGTTAGTGAATTCAAGTTCATTTTATGATATTTTGCATTAACATGAAGGTGGTGGGGATGGAAAGTTAGTGTGCATTTGCAGTTAGTATTCAACACAAAGTTGAAACAAGTTTATTTCCAAAGTGTGCATTGAACAACATCAACAACATAGCTCATTTGGTCAAGCAAGCCACAAAAGAATGCAGAAATGTTTTCTTACATCCTTTTAAAATGATTGTGTTGGTTAGATAACTCTTGTTTGTAGTTATCATTTAGTTGTACTTACTTGAATAACTTGGTACTATATTTCAGTGCTGCAGGAAGGAATAAAATCATCAGATTTTGAAGTTTTGTAACACTTTGTGATATTCACTCAGCGTCCATGTATCCATGGTTCCCGATAATTGTATTTTCGCTTTGAGTTTGTATCATTTGTTTAAGTGAATTCATCCTCATTTCACTGTAGTTGTGGATATTCCACTTGTAGCTTATTTTGCAATAAGATTCCTAAATACCATAGTGACTGATCTGTGAAGGATCTGCAGGAGGGATTTGAGCTGTGGGACTGGTAGGTTGGAATGGAAAAGTGAGAAGGCAGGCTGGTCATGTACTACTGAGGCCAAACATGGGAGTTAGTCTGGGTCTCGTTCAGAATTGAGATGAACAGTCCTTGTTGCTTGTGTTTGCGTGTCGGTCTTTCATTAGCCATTTTGTGGGTTGTTCCAATATGCTGAATCAGTTAAGGAAGGCAAATGTTTTAAGTCCAAAGATAGGATTGCATTATATTTTATTTGAGCTGAAATTGTTGGCATAATTAAATATCAACCTATTAAATCTGACTTATTTTTATAATTTCCCATTTTAGTAGCAAATAATTTTTAACTTCTCTGTTACACCCAGTAAAAAGTAAAGGTGACTTCCTGGGTAACCAGTGTGGATTTTAATTTAAAAAAACAAATGCATTTAGGTGATTGAGCTTTGCTTGTTTGAAATGACAACACCACCAGAACAAATGCAGTGAAACATATATGTTTCCTTAGGTGGTTTAGAAATATATTTGACAAGTTTGATTACAGTGTGTGTGTGTGTGTGGTGGGGACAGTGAGTGGGTGATTGGATGAAAATAAATAGGTAGTGTGACTGTTACAGTGGTATGAGCTTTTGGGATAGGGTTGATTCTGGAGGATAGTGTGTCTTGGATTGTGGGGATTAAAGCCTAGAACAATTTGGCCCTTGGTCAACTCTGTTGATGACCATTGCTTTAGATATTTTTTCACTGTGTGACTTGTTTCACACATCCATTGGAATAACTTTTTCCCATTAAATAGTTGTACTATAATTGATATCTTGTTGTCATTTTATACAGAATAATAGTTTCTGTGCAGAATACAAGATTTACTCTGTGCAAGGAATATAAAGTACTCTATTTTTGAAATACTAGCAATGAATGTGTTTACAAGTATGGTCAATTGCTCTTTGAACTTTATTTAAATGTCTTGATTTTTTTTGTGCAGGTATTTCAAAGAAAAATACATTAGCCTCTGAAAGTGAGAAAGTCCTCAAAACTCCAGTTGAAAAGAAAACTCAACAAACCCCTCATTCCTTTCCCAAAGCAAATAAGGTACAGTAGAAGCTAGAGGCTCATTCAACTAACCATAACAAACTGCCTCTTGGAGAACATTGTCATATCATTCCCAGCAAAGTCCCAAGTGTTTGTTCACATATCCTTTGTCCTCGGAACACCTAACACTAAAGGCATTAGGGAATGGGGTGGCAACTGCTAGAGACCCCACAGTATATTGCCACCAAGGTATAACGTCATGATAGTATAGCAGCTGTTGGGTATTGTATTTTGATTCTATAGTAAATATGTAAGCAAACATGTACAGTAGAGACCAAGTAATAAAACCCTTTTGCAAATTAATTCCACTTGAATAATTTTGAATAGTTACTATAAATGGATTTAAATTACCGTGACAGTCTCATTTAAGCTCACTCAGCATGTATGTGAGCACCACAGCCAAGTAAGACAAGCAAGTTTCATGTGTGCTTATCCTACACAACTCAAACTCCTATTGAAGGCAGCAGGTAGAAATATTACAAGCACATAAAGTGAATTACTCTGTTTGTTACACAGACTAATTCAATTAGAGAATGTATAATTTACCTTAAAATGAAGTATAAATCTGCCTTTGGGTGCTTCTGGCAGCCTCAACTTTAGTTAAAAAGAAAGATGAAATCAAGCTTGCCCTTTACAGTTGGGCAGAGGGCAGTTATTTCCACTGGCAAGAAAAGGATAGAAGCTACCTAATCAAAAAATACAATCTGTACCTCACAGTGATGTGTGGGGGGGAAAATGGTGTTTAAAATTGTGTAGTGTTTGTTGTAATCCTTTAATAAAGTTATGATAACTGGAAACATTCATATTCAAGCTCTAACTCAAATTCTCATATAAATTTAACCACCACAGTATGTGATTTCACCCGACCCAGAGAGAGCCTTCAAAAGAAAATTGTTTGATGTCAGAGTATCGTGTGTTCAAAGATGTCAAAGTATTTTTGTAAGCAAATGCTGAAGTTTGCTTGGCTGCAGAAAATCCATCACTGTTCATTGGCTGCTAATTAAACTGTTACTTAGTGATTTCCATTCTGACCAGAGATTAAAGTGTTCACTGAGCAACTCATTTTATTATGCAAGCTGTAAAAAGGTTAGAATTAGCATAATGTGTTAAATAGAGTTCCGAATCCTGTCCTTTACTTACTAATGGTAAGCTTCACCTGAAAAAGATTTCAGGGGTATTTTTTGGTCCTTTGTTTCATCCTCCAATATTTAGAGATCTGCTTTTACTTGTTTTAGTGGAGAAATTAACAAAAATATTGATATTAGGGTCAATAACAGCAGCAAAGAATGAAAAAAGAATTTACAGAATTTAAATGTGGAAGTGCGGTTACAAAATGTAAATGAATTAAGGAAAAAATTACTCTGCAGATACTAGAGTGCATTTACTACTACAGTATTATCACATTATAAGTGATTAAAAAAATAGTCCCATTACAAGTTCTGCATAAGATAATTAATATAGCAATTGCATAACCAACCATGTGTAGGGGAGAAGTTTCCAGATCATTATGTACACTGTATCAAGTACAGTGACCTGTATATTTGCAGCGGTTTTTTTTTTTTTTTTCCTCCCCCTCCCTAGTTAAAATTATTCATGTTTAGGTGGCAATTTGTTTAGAGAGCATATAATTCTTAATTTGTTTGTTTTGTTTTTGGGATCCATTATGTTGCTTTGCCAACACGAGTCTTTAAATGCCACCACTTCTTTTCTTCCTGTTTAAGAATTCGAATGCTCCTTTCCGTAGAATCAGAGAAGACGAGATTGAAGTAGATCCTCGTCTTAAAGACAACTCATTTTCAGCCAAGGTAAGAAATGGCACAAGCATGAAATATTTCCTACCAATATTTAAAAACCATGAACAGATGTATTAAAGGCCAGGTATGAGAATCTGAGCCCTTTATTGTTAAGGTCTTAGATAATCTCTGCAAATGATACCTGATACAAATTTTAATTAACATACAAATTGTTTTCTGTTCTGTATTTGTCAGCTGTTTCACTTTGTGCAAAGTAGGTAAAACCTTCACTTAGATTGGCATATAATTTTATTTTTTGTATTGTTGCTAAGTTGCTTACATCTGCTTAATGTGTCTTTTGGCCTACTGTTGCATTTCAGTTTTTTTAAATTCTTGAACATATTTTCTAGTACTTCTTTTGGCCCAATATTTCTCGAACAGAAGACATAGCACGTGTTATAAAATATTTTGGTGTAGCACTGAATTCATAGGCCCTTTAATGATGGCAAGACAACTAGAACCTTTAGCAGAAGAGCAGCCCAGAGCTGACATGTACACCACCTTCGTTTTTTGATGTAAAAGATTGTTCTTGATGGAATCCAAAACATGCTTCCCTAATTCTGTAGGATTATCCTGGTTATTTTTGTTATAGTTCCTTTAAAGAGCTATCAGGTTTTCATTTTTCTCTGTTGCTTAGTTTTGAAGGATGTCCACATCTGAAAATTATTTTGCCTTAATTGTTTGTTTAAACACATTTTTAAAAGAGCTTAATCCAGAGCCTAAAAGCAGGAAATAATCTTGGACAGTTTATCAATGTGTTGCTCAGTCCCTTGATGGGCACAGAAGTAATTTAGAGTTGCCAGTTACCTTTACCTGCATGTTGTTGGAGGTGTGGGTGGAAAAAAATCTGCTTGAACAATGATTGGCCACAGGATTCAAACAAGGCACACTGAATTTGTGAAGCAGGAGTGCAAACTACACTGTTGGGCATATGTAGTCAATTTTAATATATACACCGAATTAACCAGTTGCTTTAAAAGCATAATGTAGAACTTGAGCATCTGTGCATCACATTTATCTTTACAGAAAGGAGCACAAGGGGACTGGGGTGAGAAGGCCAATGACATTCTGAGGTTCACCAAGGGTCGATCATTTCGCCATGAGAAGACAAAGAAGAAGCGTGGTAGTTATCGAGGGGGAGCCATCTCTACCGGTGTTAACTCCATCAAGTTTGATAGTGATTGAAGTGGAGACTTGACTCCTGGACCATGCAATGGTGATTTTCTTTTTTGGGGTGGGGGAGGGGGTTTATGAGGGTGTTCCTTTCCAGAAACACTTGAACAATCTGAATTGCAAATAACCAGTAGAAAATGGAATGATTTCACCTCTGGATACTTACCTTTTTTACTCTTTTTTTTTTTTTTTTT